>JAHZTW010000004.1:70703110-70768412 GCA_020283515.1 Alliaria petiolata | reverse complement strand
TTGCATTAAGTGATTTCATCTTCCTTTGCCTTTGTTCCTCATTTTCCTTCCCATTAGTTGAAGAGCCATCATCATAGTCACCATAGTTCCCATTGCTTTGAGCTAAGTTTTCTATTAGCTCAAGGCCTTCTTCAACCTCCTTTCCCAAAAAGTTTTCATTGCTAGCTGTGTCTAGGAGCATTCTATACTTAGGGAGGACTCCTCTGTATAAGCTGCTAAGTAGAGACTCATTGGAAAAACCATGGTGGGGGCATTGAGTAGTATAACCCTTGAATCTTTCCCATGCTTCACAAAAGCTTTCCTTAGCCTTTTGGTTGAAACTAGAGATCGCATTCCTCAATCTAGCTGTCCTTGTGTTGGAGAAAAACTTGGCCAAGAATGCCTTCTTGCATTGGTCCCAAGTAGTGATCGAACCTTGAGGTAGATTCTTTTCCCAAATGTGCGCTCTATCCCCTAAGGAGAAGGGAAATAATCGCATATGGAATCCATCTTCAGAGATGCCATTGATGTTGGTCAAGCTACATATCCTCTCAAACTCATCCAAGTTGTCTAGAGGATCCTCCATATCCAATCCATGAAACTTATTTTGTTGCACCATGGAAATCAACCCACTTTTGTTCTCAAAACTGTTTTATTGAACCGAAGGAGGAGTGATACCATGTCGAGAAGTATGAGTTTGAGGAGAGTCACCAAAACCGATGTGTGTGTGTCGCCTTTGTGGTTGTCCATTACCCCCTAACTCTTGTGCATGATCCATACCCAATCTCTCAAAGCAATGTATTGTAGTGGTGTTTATACCTAGTAAGAGAGAGAGTAGTACACGCAAAAGAGATTAGTATTCAAAGAAAAGTAAGACTTAGTCTCAAGAAGAAGTAAAATCCTAATGCTTAAACCATATATCCAAATGGCAACGGCGCCAAATTGATAAGCGGTTTCTTGGTGAGACTTAACAATTACTCAAACCCACTCATGTCATTGTAGGTACTTGAGGATCAATCCATATGGATATAGTTAAAACACTAGGAATTCATACAACTTCTTAATCCAAGCTAGAAATAAAAGTTTGAAGTTTAACTAACAACCTAATTGATCAAAACAACCAAATCAAGCTAAATGACTACTAATCAAGTCAAAAGACTAAAACGAATCCAAGGATGGGGTTATCAATCTAAGGTGTTCCAAGAATCAATCTTTGATGCCAAACAATCACAATATAAGCTAATCCCTAGGATTAGAACTCAATAGCTAGACTAATCCACTTTCATGGCACTAATCCTTTCATTAATCATCTTAATCAAGAACTAACTTTCATTAGTGAAAAGGAAGCTAACAAGCATTATAAAACAGTTCTAAATTACCAATAAACACCCTAGACAATCACTTCCATGAGCTAAGAATGTAAATCCCTTGTTTAGTTGGTTGGGGAATTTCATCAAACACCTTGTGGGTGTTAAATTCCCTAAAGCCTAGTTTTAGCATGATCAAGGCTAAACTAGCATTTAGAACACTAAACAAGGAGGGAAATGGAAGAATCTAATCTTAGGCATCAAGACTAACCCTTAAAACACCCTAGATCTAACCCATCTTTAGATTCTAATGAAACTGCTCACTAATCATGGTTAATCCCTTAAATCCTATGAAAGAGATAGAGATAAACATGATTAGAGAGATAGAAGATGAAAGGTTAAAAGAGGTAAATACTAGATTTGCATAAACTTAAAGAATTGTCTTACAAAATCACTTAGAAACGAAAAGGGAAAGTTTTCTAAGCAAGAACAAGAGATTAAAAGATACTTAGGAAAAATTAGGTCTTTTCCTATTTATAGTGAACAGTGGACGACCCGGGTCAACCCAGAACAAACCGGATTTTGACCCGGTTTAGGTCTGAAAATCGGGCAGCGTATCGAGCTTGCTAGGTCGATACGCAGCTAAAAGTTTCCTCAAGGAGTGTGTCGACCTCAGCAGGTCGACACAGATGCCCGATACGCCAGTCTTCAACTTCGGATGAGATGTGTATCGACCTTAGCAGTCCGATACGAATGCCCNCTAAAAGTTTCCTCAAGGAGTGTGTCGACCTCAGCAGGTCGACACAGATGCCCGATACGCCAGTCTTCAACTTCGGATGAGATGTGTATCGACCTTAGCAGTCCGATACGAATGCCCGATATGTCGACTTCAAAACTCCGGGTGGCCCGTGTATCGAGCTTAGCAGCTCGATACAATCGTCCGATACGCGCACTTCATCTTTCCTGCTGAGCCGTATCAACATTGGTAGGTCGATACCAAGGTCGATACACTTCTAAAATTTGTCTGCTTCATGTTTGGCTCCCTTCTTTTCTTCCTCCTTGTCACCCAACTCTCCAAAGAGGTTCTCCAAGCCTCCATAGTACCTAATTAAGACTCAATATGCACAATATGCAACAACCTTAAGGTAAAACTTGCTAGACTCTAATATGGATGCAATTTGGACTAAAAGTATCTAAATGAATGCATAAATGAATGCAAAGCTATCTCAAATGGCTGCTAAAACATGCTAATTTATGAGTATATCAACAGACTACTTACGGAAGGAAGTTGAGTACCTTCGACCAGAAACAATCTTTGAAGCTATGGAGTATGCCCGAGATAATGAGTACAAGATTGATGGCGATAAACGAGCACGGTCGTTTGGAGGACATTTGGCTCCACTAGCTAGAACAAGAATAGCCATGAACAGTGGGAATGACATGGAAGCTCTGATGCCTCAACAAGAAGAAGCAAAACAGGCTCCACAAAAGCAATATTGGAAGAAGTTGACTATGGCAGAAATGGCAGAGCGACGAGCAAAAGGACTTTGTTTCAATTGCGATGAGTTTTTCACAAAAGAACATGTTTGTAACTCAATGCTTTTTCATATAATGATGGTTATGGAAGGGGGTGATCAAGAGGACGAACCGTTCGAAGAAGAGAACCTGGTGGAATATGTCGGAGGACGCAGAGAAGCTGCTAGAGGCATTACTAGAGTTGGAGCTTGATGACAAGCTCCGAGTCGACGAGGGGAGTAATGTACGATTAATGGTTTTGGGTTTTAATGGTTTTTCTTTTAATAATTGGTTTTGGTGTTTTCCTTTTTAAATTAGGTTTTAAAGTGTTTTCCTTTTAGCATTAAGTTGTAATCCTATATAAGAGTTTCTTACGATCAATAAGAAACCAACTTCCAACAATTAACTTTATTCTCAAAGAGAGACTAGGGTTAAAAGGAAGCTCAGCTAAATCTCTCTTCTCTTCTTCACGTTAAACAACGGCTCCGAAGAAGAAGTTACCGGCTCATACTATTCGAGTTACGCGAGCCCAAGCTAAAGCAAAGGCTGAAGCAGAGGCTCGTATCAAACTGTAAATCCAAGTTTCATAAGATCAAATAAAAAACTATTCCTGATGCACAATAGAAAAACAACAGACATAAACTTATAAATCCTCATGTCCTTACCTTGTCTTTTTCCGATGAAGAATCGGGTTCATGCTTAGGCTCAGGATCAGGCTCAAACAATTTTTTCATTCTTTCGTGTATAGCCTCTGTGCTATCAGAGGCTGGTGCTGAAGCTGAAGAAGAAGTATCACTTGTGCTTTTACTGACTGGCCTACCATTGATTATCTCCAAAACTATCCTGGTTGCAACGAAATCCCGCCTGCAATTTGGCAAGGTTTGCATCTACTGCACTTTGTCCAAAAGGTACTGTGTTTCTCATATTTCGATGAACAATCTCGCTCAGGCTCATGCATAGGCTTGTTCCATGAGAAATCTGGCTCGGGCTCAGGCTCATGCTTAGGCTTATTCCATAAAAGAATCTGACTTGTGTCGCTTTGGTGGTTTCTGCTGCATTCCACTCTTTTTCTGTTTAACAAATGTCAATTTCCTCTTTTGATCATAAGCAATTCGCTTAGCCTTCTCAGATAACACACACCAAGCTTCTGAAATCAGCTTAAACGCCTCTGTTGCACCAGTAAACTTGTTCTTATCAGGATGAGGCAAAGAGCTAACTTCTTGTATTGTTTCTTCACAGCTACATCATCAGCCAAAGAATATCTGCATTCACTGACTTACGGAAAAATCCAGCTCCAAATATCCTGAAATGCAACACTGTGGAGCTTCTTGAATCTTAAGGAACTGCAGCGGAGTGATCTTTCATAGTCGTAGATACAATTTATTTGTACCATCTCAGCGCAAGCCGAACTTCTCAGCTTCTTTTGGGCAGTGAAAAGTATAAAAAAATTGAAGCAAAGGACAATCATCTTTGAATCCTCCTTGTACTTAGTGAGAGAGGCTTTTATTTATCCACAAAACATCCATTGCTTCCCTTCTAGTCAAGGGCGTGTGATGAAGATCTTTTCAATGGTACAAAGGGTGGAACCTTGGAGCTTGAATCACGTTTCTCAGGCTAGTAACAAAGTTGCGGTAGAAATAGCCATGAGCGTCACAAGAGACCACATGTATCAGTCTTACGTTGCTGCAAAGGGTTCCCCTTGGCTCCTATCCTCCTTGACAATCGAAGCGGCTATAGGTTAGATTGACTCTGCTCCATGATCCTTGTAAATCGCCTTCTCAGCCTACCCTCACACCTTGTTTCTGAGGCTTTCCCTCCTTCTCGAGTGGTTTTATTTGTTAAGGTACCTACTACTATCTCTGTATTTCCATTTTAGCTATGTTGCTTTGGATCGGAACCCTTTTGTACACAGTTTTTCCATTACATCATAAATGAAACAAAACGTTAAAAAAGAAAAAAAAGAAAAAAAAACTCAGAACAACCTAAATATTATATTACACTATTTCTTGTTCTCTTTCTTATGTTTCCAAGAGAACACAAGCTTGGTGTGCTTCGTCTTCTTCTTTCCTGAACTTTACTTGTCTCTTTTGCTACGTTCATCACATGCATATTGCAATCACCTTCAGATGGCACCAAGCTGTGTTGTTGTTGTTGTCCTCCTTTGATTTGGCGAGTTTAGTTTGTCCTATCTTGGAGACACCAATGGAATCACATCAAGACACCTCTTTTAAGTCTCAAAGATCACCTGTTTATATAAAACCACACAACAAGGAAAGAGTGAATGGTTAGTTGCCGAAGATTTTAATAGAAATTTTGATATTTTTCAAAGCATGAGAACTAAAACAGAAAGCGAATTTAAATGTAAAAAAAGGTATTGAAGAATTGACACTTTGAGGATCTCTAGAGATTGATGACCTATAAACATAAAAAATTAAAACATCATACATCAATGCAAAACTGGAAAATGCAACAAAAAGAGTACAAACCAAAATTCGAAGAAAAATAAAACAAATGTAAGAATAGGTAGGGAAACTACCTCTTAGTTAAGCCAAACAGACGGTTTCTGTTTTCTTTTGCTCTATTTTAAAATCTCGAATATTGTTTCGACATCCTCTGCACCAACTAATGTATTATTCACTCAATCAATCCCAAAACAATCCATAACAGGTCTGGAAAAAGAAAAAAAAAACGATCATTGGCGATCGGATTAAATTAGTTTAAAAAATAATTATGCTTTTCATTAAAGGTAGATAGGTAATACTTAGTGAGATTGAATGAAAAAGCTCCATTCACCAAAATAAAATATAGATATATATAAGTTAGTCGAGTGACTTTATTTTTATTTTAAACTAAAAACTAGAAGGAGAAACCAACATATATAACATCAGAAGTGTTTATTTGTTTGAACATTTACTTTGCATAACAAGTGTTAAAAAGGTGACTAGTTCACAGTTGTGATTTTAATTATGTTGGACATTATATACGTCTTTAAAATTTAAGAAAATGAATACTTCTTGGAAGCATATGTTTAAAATTAAAAAATTTGAAACAAAGAACAAAAATATAACATGAGCGCGCAGTTAGTAAAAAAAAAAAACATGCGCATACTAAACACCCGCGGCAGTATTCTCCTAGTACTGAAATTTAAAGACCTTGCTGTTACAACTACTGTTAGCTCTACTGTTACGTTTAGGTTACTACTCTGATTTGCTTACCTTTCCGATTGGTGACTTCATTTTGTATGCTGGCCGAAAATGAAGTCTGGCAAAGGCTTCCATCCCTTTGTCTTCTGGTCAAATCCTCTAAAACATACGAATCCTATAAATTTCAAATTGCGAAGATAAATTATTATGTTTCAAACTCAAGTGAGAACTTCAATCTATGAACTTGTTTAAAAAGTTCTCTATATACTTGTCTTTTGAATTTTACTGCCAAAATAAGGAGAAAAAATAATAATAGCAAAAACAAAATGTAATTACCTCTCATGAAGCATTGTTGAATTGTTTCTGTTGACAAACTTGAAAAATAACTCAAGTCGTTAGAATATATCTTTTTTTAATGTGCACAAGAGCGTTAGAATCCAATCATGGTGAAGATCATATACCATTGAGCACGGAGAATATAAATGTTCCAAAAATACATTTTTTTTACGCAAGCCCCATAACTTATCCCTTGGAATACTGATTGGGGTTAAGCTAGAATCATGATCCGCACACACCTATACCAATATAATGCATCAATGTAAATAAGTAAATGAAAAAATTGGGTATTTGGGTTTAAGTGTAACCTCATTAACTTTGAAGTAAGTCTCATTGAGTGCAAATGTACCCTTCAGTGATGTTCTAAAAGGTATATGCATTGAATTAAAACTTTATTATTTGAAAATATCTGTCCAAACATGTAGTTAGCGGTTAGACGATGCAATTGCTTACCAAGATGGTCCCTCTTACGAGATCGCAACATGACAAGCAAGTCTTCTTGTCGCACAGTTTACCAATTTCTTGGGAGATGCATTTGCTTATAGCTCGTTGATTGGTCTCACCGATTTAAAATCATCGTAATTAAAGAAACTTGATAATCATTTCTTTTGTTTATCGATTGACTAAAAGATTAACAGATTTTCAGATCAATTATTAATTACATCACCTGGTGTCCGAATGGTAGCAAATAAAGATATAGAACACCATATTCTTCTCTCTTCTCGAACTGCCATAACAAACACAAACATCGTTAAGTTTTAAATACAGACAACACTACAACATTTTTTCCTTACTTGTGTGTGTCGGATAGATCGGTAGCTGTCAAACACCAATTCTGAGTTGTTTATTCAACTAAATTAGAAATAAGTATAGCATATTTGACATACCTAAGCTAGAAGAGGATCACAGTCGTCAAGTTCATAGCTGCAAATATATGAAAACAAACATTGTTGATATCTTAGCATTTTGTTTTTGCAATTCTTTGTGGCATAACCTGTAAGTAGTATGAAGTTTTTTCTTCCCAAGCTTTAAGGTATGAGAATTAAATTTCAACCGATCTATCCGTCGCACAGTTTACCAATTTCTTGAGAGATACATTTGCTTATAGCTCGTTGATTGGTTTCACCGATTTAAAATCATCGTAATTAAAGAAACTTGATAATCACCTTTTTTTTTTTTTATCGATTGACTAAAAGATTAACAGATTTTCAGATCAATTATTAATTAGATCACATGGTGTCCAAATGGTAGCAAATAAGGATATAGAACACCATATTCTTTTCTTTTCTCAAACTGCCATAACAAACACAAACATCGTTAAATTTTAAAAACAGACTCGGATAGTTCGGTAGCTGCCAAACATCAATTATGAGTTGTATATTCAACTAAATTAGAAATAAGTATAGCATATTTGACATACCTGAGCTAGAAGAGGATCCCGATCCTCAAGTTCATAGCTGCAAATATATGAAAACAAACAATGTTGATATCTTAGCATTTTGTTTTTGCAATTCTTTGTGGCATAGCATGTAAGTATTATGAAGTTTTTTCTTTCCAAGCTTTAAGGTATGAGAGTTAAATTTCAACCCTAAGACACCACAAATAAGAGAGGAAAGAGAGAGAACAAAATAAACATACATTATATAACACATAGTATACATTTACTATGATACCATATTAGTTAGTGTGTTAATCGAATAGTTATCACGATACTATATTAGTTAGCATAGTATCAAATAATTATCAAAATACTATATTAGTTAGCGCGATAATCAAATAGTTTTCCACCAAAATCACATAACAATCCAGCGATGAATAATTACAATGCTAACATATTAGCTAACGTTTACATTATAATATTAACATTTTACAGTTATCATGTTAAAATATTAACATTGTCATATCATTGTCACATGTGGCATTATTTTGGTACTATAATATAACTCTGTTTAATGAGCTGTCACCCACACGAAAATATTTTATTCAGCTGATGACGTCACACTTGATTTGATATCAACAAATATAAGGGCAAAATCGTCAGTTTTTATGTGTGTATTAGGTGTTGATCTAATTAAAGTTATACTCCATTTTTTGAATTTCAAGATAATTGGGGGGGGGTATAATTAAAAAAAAAACAGTTTCCAATTAGGATCACATTGTAAACATTTTTCAACATGTAATGATCGTGGCGGCTCAAGAGGTACCCATCCAAGTCTAACCAATAAGTGCCGAACGTTCGTATCAACCTGTCAATAAGTTTTACCGTAAATTCATACATCATATAATTCACTTCTCAGCAAGAAAAAAAAATCCGCTTACTGGAAAAGCAACTTGGTGGAGCGTTAACAACCGCACGCATTCCACACTTTTTGGTCACATTCTCTCAAAGCTCAATAGAAATTCTCTACACATTCCACACCAATTTTGAGTTGTATATTCAACTAAATTAGAAATAAGTATAGCATATTTGACATACCTGAGCTAGAAGAGGATCCCGGTCGTCAAGTTCATAGCTGCAACTATATGAAAACAAACATTATTGATATCTTAGCATTTTGTTTTTGCAATTATTTGTGGCATAGCCTGTAAATATTATGAAGCTTTTTTTTCCCAAGATTTAAGGTATGAGAGTTACATTTCAACCCTAAAACAACACAAATAACAGATAAAAGAGAGAAAAAAAAAATAGTTACATACACTTATGTCCTTCCCTCGCAGGTGGACATGCTTATGTCTTGTTTTTTGTTGTATTCTATTATTTTTTCCACCTCATTATAAGAATGTCTTCAGAATCCTCATAAAATGCATCCATATAGAATAGATATTCTATGTCAGCTAGTGCTTGTGGTTTCTCTGCTTGTGGTTTCTCTATATCGCTGTAGTTTTAGTAATATAGATATCGATTTTGATGTCAACAAATAGTTTTTTTGTTTAAGCATTTGCACTAAACTGCAAAAATTACACGCAAATACCTCGTTAAATATGCATAATTTATAATCGTGTTGGATGTTGTTTGTGGAGTGATGTAAGTGTGTAGGGTTAACATCGCACTAAATGGTGGAAAAATATTGTCATTCCTAAACTTCTAAATAGAGCTTGTTATTTTGTTAATTAAAGACTGGTACTTTGTCATTGCGTGCAATTACTTAAATAAAAACATATCAAAATAAAAAATAATTTTTTTAATAAAAAAGTTTTCTATTTTTTTAGTAGAATATAAAATATTGTTACAGATAATTTTACTTTTAAAATATAGTTTATAAATAAAAATATAATGTTATTGAAGATGCTATGAGGCTTACAATTTTCTTAATTAGCTCATTCATTATTGTTTTAGAATGCAAATACTCAAATATTTATATGATCTCCAAAATAATAGTTCTCGTCTTCTTTGAGAGGACAAACGCGAAATTATCAACAGAGTTTGAGTATGAGTTATTATTGGCTGCTTAAACAAAAAGTTACCAACAGACTTTGACTTTTTTTTTTTCACTTGTCTAATTTTCGTTAAAAACACAAAGAAAGATATATTGATGAAATACATGTTTGGAATTCTAAGCCAGCATATAACGAACAATCCCCGGAGACTAAGCCCTAACACCGGGGAGATTAAAATCTTTTACAAAGATCCAAACTAGAAGAATTTTAAAAAGACGGAACCAAAAAAAAATCAAAGCAATTGAAAGCTAATCACTTACTGAAACACGGAAACATAAGGGAGACCACGGACAATCCCAAGAACATGTTACGCCGGAGGAGAACTAAAAGACAGAGAGCCTTGAGAAGAACCAAAACAACTAGGATACCTCCATAAAAACTGATAATCCGACGAGCGAAACTAAACGAGCTCAAACCAGAAACAACACCGACTGAACCGTAAGCAGACACCCAGCTAAAACAAAGCACAATAGCAAACTCCAACAAAACCACACCCAAGAAGCGAAGAAAACAGAGGATCAAGGGTCAAGGACAAGATACCTTGACATCCGACCGGGCACAAGCCAAAGAAGACCAAAACCTCAAACACGCGGACACGGAGAGCTAGCTTCAGCCACCTACAGACAACAACTAACCACCTCTTCGCAAAAGCTGAAGTGAAGAACGAGACCACTGCAACTTTTTGAACCCAACTTCAAAACCAAAGAAGTCTAAAAGAAGAGCTTATAGGTGCAACTGCAGCAAAATACCATCAGAATGACACCCCCGAGAGCGAACTAAACCCACCGCAAGCCAAATGCGGAGAAGAAGAGAAGAATAAACTAGGAGACAAAGCAAAAACCCACCGCTGCTTCAGACTTAGCCAAAACGCCGAAACTAAGGAACGCTAAAGAGGAACACCATCTGGAGAAGAAAGGATTCAAAACTTGATCTAAAATCAAAGAGCAGATCTATAGATAGATCTAAATCTAAGAAATTATCACTAAATTAAAACTTAAACACCCAAACAGAGAACCGACGAAGAGGAAAGGATACAAACGAGAATCAGAACGAGAGGCACAGCTCCGACGCTGTAGAAGCGGCCGGAGCTGAAGAACGGTCTGATCTACTTTTTATTTTTCTCTCGAATTTTTTCGATTTAAATGTTACCACTCCGGATATTCTTTTATTAAAGCAAAAATAAAAAAAAAGAGTTTGATAAAAAAAAAAATTATAAAATAAGATTACTAAAGTCATTTTTCTTAATCATTCAACTTTGACTTTATCTTTGCGTAATGCAAAATTAACGGCAGCAGGAAAAGATATTCCATCTGCCTAATTAGTTGCCGGTCAATAAGCACCACTATTTATGTCATTTTCCTTCATATCTTTTGTTCCTTTTTTCAAAACAAATCATCAGCAAATTAATATTTGCGAAGACCCCTTTAGCCTAATGGTTAATTAAGAATTTATTAATGTTTATATATCTGGAGATTTGAGTTTCAAATCTCAGGGAATACGATTTACTATTTAATTTGGTATAATTTTAAAATCATATGAAAATAATATAATTGATTTTATATGAGTTTTATATAACATTGACAATTTAGTATATTATTTATAAGTTTTATTAAACATAATGTAATTTGATTGTTAAGTAATGTAATTTATAAATTAAACACCATACAATACTATTAATAGTTGAGCCATGATGATTTAATATTAATCTTTTTTATTAATTAATTACTAAACTATAATATTAATTACATTAAAATTTAATGCTAAATTGATTTGAATAAAAAATATTATTTGTATAGTTTGTCAAAAAAAATATATATATTTGAATAGTTAGCTCCTAATTGTATTACCTAAAATAAGAATAGATTTATGCGTTTTTTCTGGTAATTTTTTTAAAAAAACTATTGTGTAATAATATATTTTCGTGCATATCATAAATAGTTTATAAATATACTGGATATATATTATTTCGTGTAACAATATTTCTTTTTATTTCTGTTAAAAAAATAAAATAACATATGAGTGTTATGATTTATGAATAACAATAATGGCATATAATGTAATTTAGCATTATTACACAAAGGAATGTTATGATTTAGTCTATTGAAATAAATCTTTTTTTTTGTCGTCAAAGAAATTTTTTTTTTTTAAAAGGTTGGTGAGAATGAATGTGGTGGTGACACATCAGCAAAATGGCACCACTGTAAATATTTTTAAAAATAAAGATATTATATAATTTGTTTTCCAATTAATATATAGAGGATTATGCAGATTAATGCACACAAAATTTGCAAAAGATCTTCAATGTGGTGTAAGTGGAGCATGTCAGTTGTAGAATCAATTGTGGATCCTCATAAGGCAGTAAAATTGTTCGTTGTAAATTCGTCATGTAACAATTCTCATAATTTGTATTACGATAATAATCAGTGTTAAAAAAAAACCAAATTAATCATTCTTTATTTCTTTAAATATATTGCGTGGTGTAAAACGTAATAGTAATAAATCAGATGTGAAAATACAGTTCAGCTAAATATGTATAGGTTCATAAAAATGTACTACTTTTATAAATATTAAAAACTATTACACAAATGATTTAATTAACTAGATAGCCAAATTTTGCAATATATATATATATATCTCCCAATTTGATGATATATTATTTATAGATTATTGTTTGAGAGTATTTTGTGGGATGTAAATGAGGGTTGAGTGTTCTCCGGGTGGTTGCATTTCGTGTCCTAGATTTGCCCTGATGGGGATAAGTAGTACTCGAGCTGGCGCTACACCGGGTCTCCGAGCCCTAGTTAGACAACTCTCGGGAAGAACGAAAAAGGGTTTCCCTCCCGAAGGTTCTCTGACGCTCAAGTCAAGCATGCACAACTTGAAACAAGTACTCTAGAGGGTGAGTTTATTCAGTTCGGTGTGAAGCATCACGTCCGGAGATCGTAATACTCGTCCGTCTATTTAGCGGTGGGGCACATAGCATATATCCGGCGTGAGAGAGGGTGAAAGAGTTTTCACGGCAGTTAAGTGGAGAGGGAATTACTGACCTCTCGGGACCACGTGGGGCATGGTCGAAATTACATGCCCTCATGAGGCCCACATGGCTTTATATTACCGGTTATTATCGTGTTTATGGTGTATATGATGTCTCTGGGAGCCTCTCTGGCATTTTCCCAGGCCACCTCCTCTTCGTTCTTTTTCATCTTCTATTTATATAATTATGGCGTGTCTTCTTATTGGTTCTTCCAATTCCACCGTCCGATCACATCTCATTTGAAACCGATAAAGATTTCGACCGCCGGGTCCCTTTTTTACCTTTGGCGCCCTTCCCATCAGTTGTGATGCCTACGGGAA
Organism: Alliaria petiolata; assembly: GCA_020283515.1. Classification (NCBI taxonomy): domain Eukaryota; kingdom Viridiplantae; phylum Streptophyta; class Magnoliopsida; order Brassicales; family Brassicaceae; genus Alliaria; species Alliaria petiolata. The sequence goes on along the minus strand of JAHZTW010000004.1, from coordinate 70,755,340 downwards.
GGTCTAGAGATATGTGCACTATTTAACACTCTTTTGTCAATGTGGCGCACAAGGATTAGCCACGGTAAAACATGTCCCAACAATCATATTTACATAAATTTTAGATTATAAAGAGTATCTTCACTAACCTTATTATTTTCAATAGTTAGGCATAAATTTTTCAGGTGAATAAAATTTAACCGATTTCACACTATTCTGAAGATAAACATTACCTTGCATATTTTATTCATGATATGCAATTACTTTTTTTTACAGTAAATAATAGACTATTTTACTAGATAATACATCATTTCATCAAATCATATCTAGTTTCTCCCAAGTGAAAAACTATTTTGGTCAATCCAAAAAATAAAAGTTACTCAATTCTCTTCTAAATTATGGTATATATTAGGTCTTGACAAATTTTCCAGAATAAAAGAACTGAACTGAAACCAAACCGTTAAAAGGATTCGAACCAAATTGGAATCAAAACCAACCCAAAAACCAAACAGGTATCTAAGATATTCAAAATATAATTATATATAAAAAATATAAATTATTATATATATTTTATGTTTAAAATAATCAAATAGCCAAAATTATAGTTGTAAATTCAAATATAGTAGTAATGTTTAAAAGCAAATAACAAAAATATCCAAAATAACCAAAATATTTAAAAGTTCTTATTTATATTTGTCAAATTAAACATTTTTTTTGCAAAATTGATCAAAATTTTATAAAAAAATAAACCAAATTTTATCAAAAATTAATATTTTGGGTATTCGAAACTGATCGAGATCCGAGAGCTACCCAAACCATATCGAAACAAAATTTATTTGGTTCCGATATAGGTACTAAATTTTTCTATCCGAAAACTGAAAAAACCGATCCGAACCGACTCGAGGCATGTCAATCGGGCTGGCCCGGCCTGATCCAAAACCCGTAAAACCCATATATATAAGCCCGGCCCGGCCCGACCCTAACAGGATTATCGGATTATTTTAGGCTTTTCGGATTTTTTTGAAAAAATAAAAATAAATTTCAAATACAAAATAAACTAAAAGTAAAAGTATTTATTATAAATAAATCCAAATTGAAACAATCATCAATATGGTTTTGAAATCCAGTTTTAAATTAAAAACAAAAATTTGACTTAAAAATTCAAATAAAGTCTAATACCAAATAAATAAATCTTTAATCTATATAGTAAAGAATGTAGATACAGTAAAACCTCTATAAATTAATAACGTTGGGACCGTGAGGTTTTATAAAAAAATATTAATTTATAGTGATTATTAATTTATAGATATATTATTTGGTTGAAAAACTAATTTTGGGACTGACAAAAAATATTAATTTAGCGAGGTATTAATGAATCGAGTATTAATTTATAGAGGTTCTACTGTATGAGAATTTTCAAGATTGAAAGTTTCTTTTACATCTTCTAATTTCTTATCGTCATAAAAAAACTACTTATAAAAGATAAAAGGAAAAACTTATTAGGTTTTGACATAATATAAAAAAATTATTTAATGTTATAAATATTGTTACATGGATCACGAAATGTAAATATATCCTACCAAGTGCATTTACAAATAAGTGTTTCAACTTGCCTTTGTAAAAAAATATAGGACTTTTCAAGTAAGTTCGAGTCCGGTCGGACTTAAGTCCAAAAAACTATTAACCCAAATGGGTTCAGCCCGAAAAACCCGATTTTTTTTGGGCTTATATATCTAAGTTCGAACTCGATATTTCGAACTAGTCCGCGGGTTTTGGCCCTAATTGACATCACTAGATCTGAATGCCAAAGTCTGTCAAAGTCTAATAACTACCTAAATAGCCTAAAATGAATACATATCTTCCTTGAGAACTTATAGTTAGATTTTATAACTTCCTGAATAAATACATTTTTTATATAAATTTAAATTCATATTGTATGGTTTTTCATCCCGGTAAATATCCTTTAAATCTATTTTAAAGTTGTTTTCCGAGGGAGTCAGATATTTTCTGGAACGTGAAAGAATCGTAGAAAGAAGAAAGGAGAGAAGAAGGTGAGCGTCATATAAAGCGTGAATCAACGCCGACTTCATTTCTCTCAGAGGATCTAAAAATCGCATTTGATTTTACCGACGACGGCTCAAGTCGTGATCAGTCATCGGGATCTGGATCAGTTTGACCAGATATGGCGGCGGAGAACGAGCGAAAATCTTCTGCGGTCTCCGATATGGGAGCTTGGGCAATGAATGTGATCAGCTCCGTTGGAATCATCATGGCGAATAAACAGCTAATGTCTTCTTCTGGTTTCGCCTTTGGTTTCGGTTCGTCTTCTTCCTCCTCGGATCTCTCTTGTTATCATTTTGCTTCTTCTTCTTCTTCCTTTGAGATCTGACGATTCGATTGTTTCAATTACTTCCAGCAACGACTCTCACCGGATTCCATTTCGCTTTGACCGCATTGGTCGGTTTGGTCTCGAACGCGACGGGATTCTCCGCATCCAAACATGTCCCTATGTGGGAGCTAATTTGGTTCTCCATTGTCGCTAATGTATCTATAGCAGCCATGAATTTCAGTCTCATGCTCAATTCCGTTGGCTTCTACCAGGTTTTTCCCCAGATCCTTTGATTATAGAATGAAATTGTTATCTCTTGTTTCTGTTTTTTCCCTGAATGAAATCTACTTTGTGTGTCATAGATCTCGAAGCTGAGCATGATTCCTGTGGTCTGTGTCATGGAATGGATTCTCCACAGCAAAAGATACTCCAAAGAAGTGAAAGTATCTGTTGTTGTTGTTGTTGTAGGTGTTGGTATTTGCACTGTCACTGATGTCAAAGTTAATGCCAAAGGTTTCGTCTGTGCATGTGTTGCAATTTTCTCCTCGTCCCTGCAGCAAATTGTAAGTTCTCTTTGCAGTTTTTGATCTTGTTCAATAAAAGCTCAGAATCTGATGTATTGGGTCTTTGTGCCAGTTAATAGGTTCCCTGCAGAAGAAATATTCAATTGGGTCTTTTGAGTTGTTGAGTAAAACAGCACCGATTCAAGCTCTTTCACTTCTCGTTGTTGGTCCTTTTGTTGATTATCTCCTTAGTGGGAAATTCATTATGAACTACAATATGTCTTCTGGTTGCTTTGTAAGCATATCTGTCTCCATGTTCTGCTATTGTATATAGTTCGTTTTATTAATGGTATATACTTGGTCTAATTATTCTACCATTTGCAGCTATTCATCCTTCTCTCATGTGCTTTAGCTGTCTTCTGCAACATAAGCCAGTACCTTTGCATCGGGCGATTTTCGGCAGTATCGTTCCAGGTTATAGGTCACATGAAAACCGTGTGCATCCTCACGCTGGGATGGGTCCTATTTGATTCTGCAATTACTTTCAAAAACGTGGCGGGAATGATTGTTGCGATTGTTGGGATGGTAATCTATAGTTGGGCCATGGAATTGGAGAAACAGTCTAATCTTGCAGCAAAGGCCTTGAACAGTGTGAAACACAGCTTAACAGAAGAAGAGTTTGAGCTTTTGAAGGATGGTGTAGAAACTACACAGTCGAAAGATGTTGAACTTGGCCACACAAAAGCTTAGTCAGAGATGGATAGAAACAGTCTTCAGGTACAATTTGTTTTGTTATAATTTGTATTGTTTTGTGTTATTTAAACCAAAGGTGGTGGTCGAATAAGGCAGAGATCAAATCCTCCCATTTAAGGATCCTCGGAGACTAGTCTAAGCTTCGACCTAGGTCCCTTGGTTATAAAAAGAATGTTTTGTGTTATTTAATGGTTATATATGTTAACGGAGAACTCACAGAATATTACTCGTTTTGGTTCATAATATAAATTGTTTTCAAAATATTTTTTGTTTCAAAATATAAGTGATTTTTTTTTCATTTTTATGCAATTTTTTCATTTATTAGATACCGTGTGACTAATTATATTATGCAGTTTTTTTATAACTGATTGATTGGATTGTATTTAATTTATATATTAAATGTTACCTTTTGGAAAAAAAAAATTTCTTAATCTATGTAGTTTAGTTAAAACAACTTATATTATGAAATAAATGGATCGTGTTGTTATTTTTTAGCTTCTCTAATAGATAATGACATGACTTTTTTCATTCTCTTACATATTTAGTCCTGTCCTCACGATGTATTATCACTCACAGTGGTATGATTCTACAAGTTTTGGATTTTATTTTACGCGGTTATTGTGATATGAATTGTAGAAGCGGTTAGTGATGCGTAGTGGATTGGAGATCTAGTTTTAGGTTTTAAATTTATAACGCTAGTTGTCTGCAAGTACACATATTTGCATTGTAAAACTAATGGATCGACCCACATAGAATCTATGCATGTATGCAAAAGTCTAAAAATGGTTAGAAACGAGCTAAGACAAAGAATGTTTTGAGAGGTTGTCACGATTTCAAGTAGCAAGTAAGCACGAAACAAAAACGGATGTAAGCTATAATAAACTAGGCGTTGGGTTTTAGGGATATCACATGGGTTCAGACTGATTCAAACAAAAAAGATGACAATAGCAAGTCGATTTAGATGCAAGTTCTCTAAACTGAAAACACAGATGAATATGCGACCTACTTTCGTAGCATCGACTATCTATGTCGAATAACCTAACCACTTAACATTTGAATGATAGCAATGAAATCAAACACGCAATTAGATCAAGTTCGTTTGCGTTCTCAAAGCTCTATAACTATGTTTTCGTATGTTATAGCATAATTGCTCGGCTAAGCTAGTCCAAGTTGATAAATTCAGCACATTAATGGTTTTATCTTCATTAGATTAGTCGCTAGTTCATGACATTAACAAAATGCAATAAGAACAAGCCCATAACAAAAGAACTTTTAAAAAATATTAAAATCGCCACTTATCCTATTCAGGTATAAAATCCTCTTTGATGAACCCTTTAACCCAACTAATGAACTGCTCATACATGATTAAGTAAGACATAAACGAGATAGGTGAATGCATAATCAAATAAATCAAAGTACAAACCAAAGGTTCAAGAGAAAAACTCTATCTCCTAAAACTAAGAACAAAGAACAAAGAAAACTATGAAACTTGGTGGCTGATGCATGGTTTATTTTGCTTCAGGTTTTAAATTTTATAAACCCTAGGTGTTTGCAAGTGCACAAATGTGCGTTGTATAACTTAGAGGTTGAACCACAGGGATTGAAGATTACACTATAAATTTTATCAAAAAGAATTAATCTAGCACAAAATATAAGATGAATTTTTTTTTTGTTATAAATGAAACGAAAGCAATAAAAAATAAATAAAACGAAATGTTGGGTAATAGGGAATCCTAGGAGGTTCATAGTTTAGATTAATCCGAATTTTAGCACTAAGGGCAATCACAAATCTTTTCATTCTATAGCTCGAAACACTAACTTATTCGATAATTCCACTCTCGTGGGCTAAACTTCGGAAGGAATTACGAGTACAAAAGTCAGAATGAAAACCGAATTATACTATAAAATCTAAATCATACTCTCATATGCAAAGTATATTCAATAACACATGGATGAAAGTTCCAATTCGATATGCTCACTAAATAATGTTTAGAATCAGCTCTCGCGTTATAAAGATATAGCCTATCTAATCTAATTCGGGCCAATCAAACCTTGTGGTGTTCAAGCGATGACTTTCATATATCAGTAAGGTGTATAGTCAAGTGATATATCATGGTTTTTATCCATTTTTAGACCATGATATAAGTGTTTTTATAGAGTCTTTTGGCTATTTTCGAGTCTATATAGAGTCTTTACAGGTTCAGGTACAATTGGAGACAAATTGGAGATTTGGATACATTTTGGAGCTTAATGGAATGAAGTCACGAATTGCAACATGATGAGTGTCGATCGACACCACGTTTTCCAATTTCCAGAATCGAGAAGTTTTCATATTTTGAAGAAAAGGAAATCTCCAAGACTTTTCCTAATCCTCCAAGGAATTGATGATTCAAACCTAGGCCTATAAATATAGTTTTTCAGCCATTGTTTAGGCTACACTTTATTTTACACAATAATTTAGAGAGAGATTTATAGATAGGTTTTGGAGAGAAGAATTTGACTCCCTTAGAGCAAATTTGGAACTCCCTTTATTTATTCTATTGATTTCTTTTATGCTTTCTATTCAAGTTATGATTTCTGTTTCATTAATCATGTCTGAGTAGTTTGCTAGTTAGGTTTAGGGTTTTTCAAAGGTGATTAATGAATTGTTAGGTCGAATTAAATTGTTAGGATAAAATCATTAGAGTTCTTCATCTGGATTTGTGTTTAATGCTTATTCTAGCTTCGCGACCTAGAATCTGATCTTAGGTTAATTAATAGATGCGAGAGTATTATTGATTGCCTGAACTAATGTTAGATGAGCAAAATACCTATTCGCAAAGAGATTTGGTTTAGGGTTTTGTGAACAATTGAACCTGAACTTTAATGCTTGTTTGAATTGTTAGAATTTGCAAAGAGATTTGGAATTCTAGGGTTTAGACATAGATAATCTTCGCAGCGAGAGTTGGTTGATTTTACATTAGTGATTCGAGTTCGAGAACAGATCTTAATAATTCCTAACATTCTGTCTAGACCTGCAATTTAGATCACCTGAGAATTTCCCTGAACCTAGCGTTTCGTCTCCTGAATCTAAATCGTTTAATTGCTTTCTGTCTTTTAATTCCATATTATTTCTTAGCTTAATTCGAAATTAGAAAACTGCTGTGTGACTATCCCTTCTCTGTGGATTCGATCCCTAAGTACTACAACTGATCTCTTAATTTGAGAGAGTTGCTTTAGGGTAAATTTGACCCATATCAAATTTTGGCGCCGTTGCCGGGGAAGGAGATTAGTTGCCTACAGATTTCTAGTATTAGAATTTTGTCTAGGTTTTTATTTTTGTTTTTGTTACTGATTTAGTTTCTTATCTTTGGTTTCAGGTGCATGCCCAGTACCAGAAGCAACAAGGAAGAGGAACTAATCCCATTGAACCAGGAGCTCGGTCATCTCGAACGCACAAACCGAGCATCTGCACGAGCGTCGATCGACACAAAGAGCATCGATCGACACCTTACCTCAGCGTCGATCGACACATCTAGCATCGATCGACACCTTGCGCGGACAGAGATGGCAGAACCTGTGATCATGATACGCGACGCGGATGGCAACTTAACCGACCTACAGGGCAACAGAAGGAACGCCCAAGGACAGAGACTTGATGAGGCTGGCGCCGTCATAGTCGAACCAGCGATACAAATCGCCGGTGCAGAAGCTGGACGTGGAAGAACACTTGGCGAGTACAACCGCCCAGACCAGTTCTATGCTAATAGAGCTGCGATCCGTCCTCCTGCATTTCAGAGGAATGACTTCGAGCTGAAGCCTGCTTACTACACTTTAGTGGCTCAGCATCCCTTCCATGGTCTTCCTAATGAGCACCCTATGGACCACGTTGAGAGATTCGAGGACTTAGCCTCAAGCATCAAGGCTAATGGAGTTACATATGATTATCTCTTCTGCAAGCTTTTCCCTTACTCGCTTGCTGGAGATGCATCATACTGGCTGAAGCAGCTGCCACCAGGATCCTTGACTACATGGGAAGATACAAAGAATGCATTCCTTTGCAATTTCTTTGATGATGCGAGATCCGAGGAGCTGAGGATGAAGATCACTACATTCTCTCAAGGACCCACTGAAGCATTCAAAGCTTCTTGGGTGAGGTTCAGATCTTACCAGAGGGACTGTCCACATCATGGATTCAGCGAGCCGCAGCTTATCGGTATCTTTTACCGAGGGATCGATTGGAGGTACCAGATGGCCCTAGATGCTGCGAGCAATGGCAACTTCAACACAAGATTTCCAGAAGGTGCGGTAGAGCTTATAGAGAATTTGGCCTCTAGTAACAGCACCAAGAACGCAGACTTCGAAAGAAGACAACACGCTGGAGTGAATGGAGGAGCCCATATCGCTGAAGTCAACAGGAAGCTGGACAACGTACACAATCTCTTGGTGGGAAAGAGGCAAGTTCAGTTTGCTGCAGAAGTGGAGACCTTTGAGCCAGAACAAGAAGAGGTTAACTTCATCAATGGTGCTGGATTTCAAGGTCAAAGGTTCAGCAATCAGCAAGGCTATGGTTCTTCTTACCAGAAGCCTTTTCAGAACAACAACTTCCAGAGAAGCTATGGTTCTTCTTCTTACCAGAAGCCTCCTGCACAAGACAACAAGATGGAATCTATGATAGAACAGCTTCTAGAAGGGCAACAGAAGATGACAGTGGCCTTTAATGGGAAGATTGACACATTATATCAAGATGTGACTGGAAAGATGGACGCCATGTACCAAGACTTGAATGGGAAATTCGAATCTCTGAACAACCATGTCAAGAAATTGGATGTTCAAGTTGCTCAAACCGCAGAAGCTGTTCATAGGCAAGAAGGATTTCTTCCTGGGAAGACTGATACAAATCCCAGACGCCATGTGAATGCAATCACGACAAGGAGCAGAAGCAAGATGGAACCAGAGGAGAAGGAGAATCTAAGTGCTGAAGACCTTGTGGAGTTGGAGGAAATTGAAAAAGAAGCTCCGGACGCCCCTGCAGATCCAGTGTCGATCGACACAGGAGAGTGTCGATCGACACCCGAAGAACATCGCGAAATCAAGAGCTCGAGCCCGTGTGTCGATCGACACAAGGCTGGTGTCGATCGACACCCTATACAGACATCGCTGGATCGAGCTGCAGCTTTACCATCTCAAGAGGAAAAAGTGTACAAGCCTAAGATACCCTACCCCCTGCCTCCCAGAAAATCTAAACAGGAGAGAGAAGAAGCCAGATGCAAGGAGATGATGGATAAGCTGATGGTTGAGCTACCCCTAGTTGATGCAGTCAGACTTTCACCTGCATTAAGAAGATATGTCAAGAGAATGGTTGTCAATGGTGTGAGTCCTGAGGAAGGAGCATTGCTTACAAGAGAAATGAATGCAATTCTCTTGAACATAGTTCCAAGGAAGAAGAAGAAGGTGTGGGTTTCTGAACAAGTCAGTGCTGTGATTCAGAGGAGGATTCCAGAGAAGCTACCTGATCGAGGAAACTTTGTGCTAGATTTCTCAATCTCAACAGGAAGGTGTCCTCATTCTCTCTGCGATCTAGGTTCGAGTATCAACTTGATACCATACTTTGTTGCTGTTCGACTTGGAATGACTGATTTCAAGCCAACCAGAATCTCACTTGTCCTAGCTGATCGATCCAAGAGAATCCCAGAAGGTGTTCTAGAAGATGTTCCCTTGAAGATTGAAGGTTGCATGATTCCCACAGACTTTGTGGTTTTGAAATACGATGAAGAACCTACAAATCCTCTTATTTTGGGAAGATCATTCTTGGCTTCAGCTGGTGCCATTATTGATGTAAGAAAAGGGAAAATGGAGCTTGATTTGGGTGATGTTGTCATGAATTTTGACATGGACAAGTTAAGGGGACCTTCCACCATCAATAGTCAATCTTTTTCAGTAGAGATTTCCATGGATCAAGACCCAAACAAGGAGCATTCAGACGACATTACTGCTGGGTATCAAAAGGAGCTGGATTATAAAGAGCAAGTGAACAAAGAGGCTGTTGCAGAGACATTGAATGAAAATTTTGAGAAAGCTGTGGAGCTTGAAGATTGGATTGGAAATAATCATATCTTCGGGACTATGGGCGAAGATGAAGGTCTAATCAATGCCAAGTTGATGGAGGAAGACGTTTTCATCATGGAAGCAAGGATTGCAGAGTTGAATTGGAGAAAAAGTGCAGAGATTCGAGCTGCAGAGATGGTGTCGATCGACACCACTAGTGTCGATCGACACACTTCGCGGATCACACCAGAAGTCGCTTCTAATGCTGCAAGTCCATCATTTTTGGTCAAACAAACGTAAGCCTCCACATCCTTCTGCCCAGAAACCTCGAAGAAAGCAAAGGTATGTACTTCCTGGACTCAATTATAAACCTCCTGATCATCTCAATAAGAATTTAAAAGGTTCAAAAGATGCTGTACACTTATGCAAGCAACGAGATTCTCGTAGAAGGCTTGGTATTGCTTTTGATGCTTCTGCAGGAAAACAAAGTGTCCCACCCGAACTCAAGTCCCACCCTGCTGCTGTTCCTCATTTCCTTGGCCTCTTACATGCACCTAATGCCTATACACCACCATGGATGAGAAGACATTCGTCTGGAAAGCATTCGATGCCACCCTCTGATCCACCAGACGTCTGAACCCCGACACAGTCAAGCTAATGACTGAAAACGAGCGCTGAGTGGGAGGCAACCCACTGTTAGGTACGTTTTTTTTTTATTTTGTTTTGGTTTTACTTAAGTCCTAGTTTCAGTCAGTTGAAAAAGGAGACATTGGACTCGACCTTAACCAGTGTCGATCGACACTACTTCAGGCTTGATAACACTGGGGACAATGTTGTTTAAGTCTGGGGGAGGTGATTACTGACTTTGTGTTTTGTTTTGAGAGTCAGTTGTGTCTGTCAAAAATTTGTTTTATTGAGTCAAAATCAGTTGGAACTTTCATTCTTTCTAGGAACTAACCGCAGAACGTTGACACTTGAAGAACCATTGCTATAAGAGTTGATTGCAGGACTTACCAAGTAGAAAGCTGCAAGTGGAATCAGTCTAACAGGGCGAGTTCAGATCCCCTTATAAGAACTAGATATGCGCAGAACTTGATTCCTCTTTCAGTTTGAACAGATAGGCAATTGCAGTCTCTCCTTGATATTCCCTTGAGAAAAGAAAATAGAAAAGAAAGAAAAAAGAGTCTAAGTCTGGGAATAGTGCTTTTATCATGAGCCTCTCTCCTCACAAGGAACAATATTAGTGATGCTCTTGAACACGTCTCCTCACAAGGAACACAAGTAGAGAGTAGCACTATTTCCAGAGATTTCATAAGAAAAAGAAGAGTCAATGAAAAGATCTTAGAACACCCTGAAAATGGGCAGAAGTTGACTAAGGGAAGAGAAAATAGGGGAGCTGTATGAGAATGTCTTGTTCAGGCACTAAGGAAGGGAAAGAATCAGAAAAGTTCTATGGCATTACCAATGTTAGAGTTCGATTCTTTTACCAAGGAAAGGATCTGGATTTGAACTGGGAGATTGCTAAACTTGTGGTAAGTACACTGAACATTTCCTAAGGTTGGCTCTATATCATGTGGATTCAAGAAGTGTTAATCAATGTGGCGTTTTGAAGAAGTACTCGAAAGTTCCTGTTTTCAAACTTCTACTTCATTCTAAGTTTCTGTTTTGCTTGAGGGCAAGCAAAGGCTAAGTCTGGGGGAGTTGATATATCATGGTTTTTACCCATTTTTAGACCATGATATAAGTGTTTTTATAGAGTCTTTTGGCTATTTTCGAGTCTATATAGAGTCTTTACAGGTTCAGGTACAATTGGAGATAAATTGGAGATTTGGATACATTTTGGAGCTTAATGGAATGAAGTCACGAATTGCAACACGATGAGTGTCGATCGACACCAGGTTTTCCAATTTCCAGAATCGAGAAGTTTCCATATTTTGAAGAAAAGGAAATCTCCAAGACTTTTCCTAATCTTCCAAGGAATTGAAGATGCGAACCTAGGCCTATAAATATAGTTGTCAAAGCCATTGTTTAGGCATAATCTCATACTTTAAGAATCATAGAAGTTTAGGGTTTTTGGAGAGAAAAATCAGACTCCTTTAGAGCAGATTTGGAACTCCTTTATTTTCTTCTATTGATTTCTTTTATGCTTTCTATTCAAATTATGATTTCTGTTTCATTGATCATGTCTGAGTAGTTTGCTTGTTAGGTTTAGGGTTTTTCAAAGGTGATTAATGAATTGTTAGGTCGAATTAAATTGTTAGGATAAAATCATTAGAGTTCTTCATCTGGATTTGTGTTTAATGCTTATTCTAGCTTCGCGACCTAGAATCTGATCTTAGGTTAATTAATAGATGCGAGAGTATTATTGATTGCCTGAACTAATGTTAGATGAGCAAAATACCTATTCGCAAAGAGATTTGGTTTAGGGTTTTGTGAACAATTGAACCTGAACTTTAATGCTTGTTTGAATTGTTAGAATTTGCAAAGAGATTTGGAATTCTAGGGTTTAGACATAGATAATCTTCGCAGCGAGAGTTGGTTGATTTTACATTAGTGATTCGAGTTCGAGAACAGATCTTAATAATTCCTAACATTCTGTCTAGACCTGCAATTTAGATCACCTGAGAATTTCCCTGAACCTAGCGTTTCGTCTCCTGAATCTAAATCGTTTAATTGCTTTCTGTCTTTTAATTCCATATTATTTCTTAGCTTAATTCGAAATTAGAAAACTGCTGTGTGACTATCCCTTCTCTGTGGATTCGATCCCTAAGTACTACAACTGATCTCTTAATTTGAGAGAGTTGCTTTAGGGTAAATTTGACCATATCATCAAGCAACATGCATTAAAAACAATATTAAATAGAGAACTAATTCAATCTAATGAAAACGCCACTCTAGAAACAAAATCTATCTACCAAACCATGAATTAACCCTCCTTAAAAACTCATAAACCCTAAACACTTTAAGCCTCACTACTAAATAAGCCTTTTATGCCTAGCACCATATACCCTGTCTAGCACCGTAAATGAGAAAATTCACCAAACACCTAATGAACGTTAAAGTCTACAGGTTTGGAGTACGCATGGCTTATCAGCGATGAGAGATGCATGAATATAGTGAGAATGCTTAAACGTAAATTTTTGTTTAATGTGGTCTGCAGATCATGATTTAATTAGTACGGTCTCCGGGGGATTGATATACTCTATATTTTGCTACTTTTAATAGCCCTGGATTTAGTTATTTACTCTTTTTAAATGTATCTTTCACAATGGCTTTCTACCCATTTGAATCCAGACTTTGTAAACTCTTTTAATATATAAGATTCTATTTGCCGTAAAAAAAAATATTATTTTCATAAGTTTTAATAAAAATAATTTTGATTTTGGGTTTTTATCAATATTTTTGGTGTCTTTGGAGTTTTAAAATTATGTGCTGGAAATCTATGCGTTTTGGGAAAGAGAGCTAAAAACACGTATTTTGGAGATTGAATAACTTGCTGACACCAGACGTTTTGAATCAGATGGAGGACTTTTCACGGTCCGATCTTGCTCAAATTTGAACCAAGATAACTGAGGATGTTAGCTTTCATCTTCAAGTTGTTTGAAGTCAATCAAACGGTTGGATCCAAAGTTATTCTCAAAATATTGAATACGGATCCGCTTGGCGTCGAAATGAAGCAAGCAGAAGACCATGAGTTGTTCGACCAGTGTGATCAACCAAAGTTGGGTCAAAAACCCGGTGGATTAGGTCTCTCGGGAATTCCAGAAACATATAATTGACAGCTCGTTCAATCGAACAAGGGTACTATTCCATCGAACAAATATCATGTTCGATCGAACACCTTCCCGAGAAAAATGGAAGCAAAATTCGCCCAATTCTTTCATGGTTTTACCCTTGCAGCCTCCTATACCTATAAATAAGAAGAGAAGCCATGAAATTACAGAGAGCTTCACCAGCCACAAAAAGTTACCAAATGTTTCATTGTTTGTTCGGTTTTTGCTACTTTGTTCAAGGAAGACGATTCCATCTTTGTATCTCGATATAGAGAAGTTTAATAAACCAATTTTATTTATGCAATCTCTTATTTCTATTGCAATCTCTTAGTCCATTGTTGGGTTTAAAGGTTTTTCAAAAGGGATTCATGGCTTGAGATGTGCAAGTTCAGCCCCTCTATCTTCCCATTCAACTCAGAGTACATACCATCAATTTTGGTGTTGAATTCCTTAATGTTCCCAGGATTTAAATTATATTTGAGGATATATTAAGGAAAACAGAAAGAACGACGATTCTAATTAAACCGAGCATAAACAAATTGGTTTTCTCTAGACAAAGAAGGCTGGTCGAGCCTATATAGGTTGGTGATGGTGGATCAGTGCCGATTTCCGATCAGAGAAGTGAGAGTTATATGCTGTGAGATCTGCAAATGGGTCGTAGAAACCCTGCTCCAAGTCATGATCATGCTCCAAAGGCTGATCAATTTTGAAGTTCCTCAAACAAAGAAAAACAAAACTGAAAATTAGTAACTAAAAGGACCTAGACTATATCCTAACCTTGAGATCTGCTTGCAAAGTAATCATTCCCGACAACGGCGCCAAAAACTTGATGTGTTCAGTTTTTTAAATTTAAGTCCTAGATGTCTCCAAATACACAAATGTGCGTTGTAATATTTAGGGATCGATTCACACAGACTAAAACCTGCATTGCAAATTTGAAACAAGTGAGAAGTAGCTAAGCCAAAAGAGAGGTTTTTGTAAGGATGGGTTTGTCACGAAAATTGTCACTAAAACAACTAAATAAAAGCAAGCAAAAATCAATGTAAGCAATAAATAAACGAGCGTTGGGTTTTAGGAAAATCGCAGGGACTAAGATTGATTTCGATCAGGAAAAATAACAATAGACAATTCAATTAGCACTAAGTTCTCAAACTTAAATCAAGAATGAATAACCGAACTATTTTTATATAATCGACTACTTATGTCAAACAACCTAATTACCTAACTTTTATATGGAATTATGAGATCACACACGCAATAAAAGCAGATTCGATAAGTTCACAAAGCTCAATAACTCAGCTTTCGCTTGTTATAGCGTAATTGCTCATCTAGGCTAGTTCAGGTTAAAACATTTAGCACGGAAATGGGTTTATCTTCCTAAGATCAGTGATATACTACGTATTTTACTACTTTTTAATAGTATTTTCTATATGTTTTCAACAAGAAATGTATGGAATTGGGTTATAAATCGATGTTTTCTGTATCTTTGGAGTTTCTAGAGGTTTGACAGGAAATATAGAAAATTGGAGCAAGAATGGGCGTTTTGGACAATTTGGAGATTGGTCAGCTTCTAAGCATTATAAGTTTGATGTTAGATGGAGGACTTTCCACCATCAGATCAACACCAAATTTGTTAGCTTTAATCTCCAAGTGGTTTGAAGTCAATCAAGATCCTGAGTCAGAAGTTATGTTCAAAATACTAAAGATTGCCAACTCTGATGACAAAATGGAGCAAGCAGAATATTTGTTCATCAACCTGATAACATGCATATTTCAACCGTTTTTACTATCATAAGTGAGTGCTTTAATAAGCATTTCACTAAGATTTTAATTCATAAACACTAGATTTCGAGTATTTGGTTGTTCAAAACTCTTTTCAGGTAATCTTAGCAAAAGACGCATATTTTGGAGCAAAATGGACATTTCCGGAAACAGTGCTCGAGGACATAAGTTCAACATCAAACGAAAGGCTTCCCACCACAATATCAATCTCATATTTGGAGACAAGGTAGCATAATTAGCTGTCTTTCACCTCGAAGTGGTTTGACCAATGGCCGGGCCACGACCAGTCGCTCGCGCGGCCAAAACACTTGACGATTCGCGAGCCCGTTTTCAAGCCCAAATCAAGACCGATTGCCGCCAAACTCGGTGGAACCCTAAGTGAACCCTAAGAGGACCTCAAGACCTATAAATAATGTTATTCTACATCTTATTTTTGGCACCAACCTCCTCCCCTAGGAGAGAAACGCAGCCACCCTAAAGATTTACTACTTTTATTGCTTTTGTTCTTAGTTTTCTCAAGGGAGATAGTTATGTTCTTGAACCCTCGTCCTTTCATTACTCTGATCTCGTTTTATGCAATTCTCTTCATCTATGATTCTGATTTGCGTTACCATGTCTGAGTTATCACTTTCGTTGGGTGTTCTTTAAAGGGATCTATGGGGAATTTCATTAGCTGTTTTTAAACCAATCGGTTAGGCTGTAGATTAGGATTTTCTTTCTTATCAAAGTTGTTCTTATTGCATGAGTCTAGCGTCATGAACTAGATGTTTGATTTTAGGATCTTCGAAAGCCACAATCGTGCTGAATTTCAGATCCAAACCAAGTTTGGTGGAGCGCAACGCTTCTGGGATGCTTATGCATACCTAAGGAGAAGTCGTAAACGTTTATTGTCCCGATCATTACTGCGTGTTTGCCTAGGACACATGATACGACAATATACCTGTGAAGTTTGCATAACATAGATCGATCTTGCTTGTTACAGTTAGGTCATTAAATCCAGTGCTTCCAGTTTAGGAAAAATCGCCTAGTCTCGTTTGCCTAACTTTTGTGAGTTTGATTTCTACTTAGAACCCCATAGATTTTCCGAGAAGATCCCCAACGTGTTTTTCCCATCTGCTTTTGATGAGGACATCGACTCAGCTAAGGACCTTGAAGATAAACTTCCCACCATGAGAGTACCACCAAGGACAAGGTCTGGAACCAGAAAGCTACAAGAAGAGTTTAACAAAGCTGTAAGCACCTTAATGAACCAGCAAGAGCTTGAAGATATCACAGATCAGCTAAACAAGCTCGCCATCACTCCTACTCAAGACGTGTATGAAGATCAGGACAAGCAGATCATTTCCACACGTCCAAGAGAGATTGTATATGACGGTCCAAGCCTAAACAATGATGCATATTCACATGAATGGCCGGTTATACCAAAGACTCAAGGAGCTTCCTTATTTAGCATTGAGCTACTTAAGTGATCATTCAAAACGCAGCATCTCAAGAGTATAAGGTATGTTCTTTCATTTCATTCCATATGATTATTTACTAATGAAAACTTTGGTTTATTTTTGTTTAAGCTTAGTCTCTTGTTTTTATTTCATTAGTAGTTAAGGCATATGTTGGCCGATTTTATTCACATTAGAAGTAAGGCATTTGTTAGCCATTTATGCACTTAGTATAGTTTTTATTTCATATGTAATCTGCTTCAAAGACCCCTAGAAGGGCACAGCTGTTTGGACTCTTATAAAGTCCCCTCTCACAGCCTTGTATCATTTTGACCCTAGAATCAATAAAGCAGCCGTTTTTGTCTAAAACACAAAACCCCTTGTTTTTAGAGCTTGTGTGCGATTCACTTGTTCTGGAATCAGACTTATCATTGCCTAGATCATAAGGCTTTGTGGCGTCATTCACTTCCCCCTCTATTCATCCCCTTAACTAGATCCATTCTGAAAGAGTTCTACAACCAGCAGAATAGATCCCCACACTCGATCCACATCAATCATTTTCTGATCTAATAGAAAGAGTTTTGCAACCAGCTATTAGATCCCATCGATTCACCATCTCTCTAAGAACATACCCCCTTGTTCTTACATCAGCTTTACAACTCGAGATTTACGCACTTCAATATTTACTTTTTCTGCACTACTCACTTGATTTCCTTTTTACAAGCACTTAAGTTAATTTTTTTTTTCCTGTTGGTTATAGAATTGATTGACAATCTCTTCTATATAAGACGTTACTCTGCCTTCTTTCTTTTCTGCAAAAACCGTGACACTTACCCCAAAACCCAGTTCCCTGCCTCTTTGGTTGTCCTGATTTTCTGTTTTGCAGTTAACCTCATCCATGTGGTTCGATACCCTAAGTACTACAACGCACGCTGTGCACTTGCAGCTTAGGGTCCTACAAATTCAAAGCTCGACGAGTGCCCAAAAAAATCCTCCAATCTCGGATGACTATTTAGACCCCATCAAGCATTTGGCGCCGTTGCCGGAGAGGTTGCGTTTCGCTGTCTAAAGTAAAGGTCAGGATCACAACTTAAAGACATTCTTTTTCTCTAGATTTCCTTCTATGAGTTGAAGGAACTACCACACTATAGAGCACGCAAGGATCGACCCTTATATCCCTCCAAACACACGCCCACCTGCAGAATCTCTGCACCATTCTCGGAGACCACCTCCGACGCTGCTGCCACACGAGCGCTTCACGCCTCGATGACAGGAAGAACCCGCGCCCTTAACGCAAGATGGAGATGAGGGTTCTCATCAACAAATCTCTGTCCTTCCTCACCACGACCAGGAGATCACGCCTCCTCTCTTGCATCAACGATTGAACCAGATCATGGAGCCGATAAAAATCATCATGGACCGCGGGGCTGACTCCGAGAAGTCCTCTCATTCCCGGAACGATTCAATGCAAGCCGATATATCTCGCAAGGTGCAAAACATCGTAGACCATGTCAAGAAACTTGAGACCTAAGCTTCAAGGGACCAAAACAAGCTGCTGAAGATTAAAGAAGGGTTAGGATGCCATGACTACAATCTGACTCAGATCAAGCGAAGAATCCGAGGGTACGACTGCGAGCTTAAAGAGACTAAAAAAGCCGTTGATGAAGTCAAAGATCATCTCGGGAGATACATAGAGGGGGCA
Organism: Alliaria petiolata; assembly: GCA_020283515.1. Lineage (NCBI taxonomy): Eukaryota > Viridiplantae > Streptophyta > Magnoliopsida > Brassicales > Brassicaceae > Alliaria > Alliaria petiolata. The sequence goes on along the minus strand of JAHZTW010000004.1, from coordinate 70,737,056 downwards.
AGAGAAAGCTGGCTCGCGATCAAGAGCCAATCCAGTAACAACAGCAGAGCAATCGAAGGCATCGCCTTGGAACTAGAAAGAAGCGGCGACAAGTTCGAAAGACTCGCCAGAGACCAACAAGAGCTCGTCGACATGCTACCCTCTTTCAAGAGAGTCGTGGGTTTCTCCACGAAAAAACGCGAAGAGACCTCTGATTCTTTGCCTTCGTTCTTGCTTTTATCTTTGAATATTACTTGTTTGATCACTTAGGTTGGTAGAAAAACAACAAACTACTTATATTTGCTTAGCTTAAAAGGTTCTATGCATTTCTAGTGTATTCTACAAGAGGAGAAAGAGAAAGGTTGGTTATGGAAAACCCACAAGATCATGGTGGTCATCGACCACCACATTATGTTGCACAAGAGCCAAGAGCACATGCTCAAGGAGGCCAAGGAAATGGTGCTCAAGCTAGAATTCCTCAACATCAACCAAGGCAACAAGGGCATATTAGGGTTGGAGATGCATCCAATATTTATGCAAATCGCCAAGGTATCATCCTTCCACCAGTTGAGAACAACAATTTTGAGATCAAATTTGGGCTTATCTCAATGGTGCAAGCAAACAAGTTTCATGGGTTGCCTATGGAAGACCCTTTGGATCACTTGGATGAGTTTGATTGGATTTGTAGCTTGACAAAGATCAATGATGTAAGTGAAGACGGGTTCAAGTTAAGGTTGTTTCCATTCTCTCTTGGAGACAAAGCTCATCTATGGGAGAAATGATAATTTATTGGGCAAATATGTGGATGAAGGCTTAGAGCTTGTTGAGAACCTAGCTCAAAGTGATGGAACTATGGAGATGAATATGATAGGCCTTCAAGAGGAAATGGAGAGTATGAAGAGAGTAGAAGAAAGGAAATGAAAGCTCTCAATGAAAAGTTGGACAAGCTCCTTCAAGTGTCCCAAAAGCCAATCAACTTTGTTGGTGACTATGAAGCAAACCAAGATGTTGGGGTTGATGATAGGCAAGAGGAAGTCAACTTTGTGGGTGGCCAAGGTGGCTACAACAATGGGTTCAATAACAACTATAGGAATCACCCCAATTTTTTCTATATAAGTAACAATGTGGCCAATCCACAAGACCAAGTCTATCCCCAACAAAGAAAACAAGGTCAAGGGATGCATCAAAAGAGCTTTATCCCTTTCAACCAACAACAAAGCTATGTTCCCAAGAACACCCTTCAAGGGAACCAATGTGATTTTCAGCAAAAGCAAGCCTTTTCACCACATGGTTTTGGTACACAACAAGGACAAGGTAGTAACTCTATACCCCAAGACTTGGAAATGAGACAAATGCTACAAAAAATTTTACAAGGACAAGCAAGTGGTGCAATGGATATGAGCAAGAATGTGGCTAAAATCCACAATAAGGTTGATTGCTACAACAATGATGTCTATTCCAAGATTGAGTCATTGGACCAAAATATCAAGAAATTAGAGCACAAATGAACTTCCTCTTCATCACCCAACCCTCACATAAAGGAGTATTGCAATGCTATATTCTCAAGTGAGGAGCATTCCAATGATGAGAATGTGGCTACTATCAAATAGCTTGAGCAACTACTCTATGGTGTTAATGATGAGATCTTTCCATCAAGAGAGCTTCCATCAAGTCTCAATGTGGACATTGAGAAACAAGGTGGGGAGGTGGTCATTGAAGATAATGTGGTTGTTGCTAAAGACAAGTGTAAATGAGTGCTTGAAGAGTCATTGACTCATACACAAGTGAGGGATGAGAAGCCTCTTAAGAAAATGGTTAAGGAGAGAGACATGGTGACACCTTTGCCTCACAAGAAAGAATTTTCTTACATTGAACCTCCTCCATATAAGCCACCACTTCCATATCTTGGGTGTGTTCTCACCAAGGCTCAAAAGAAAGTGCTTTCAAGTTTCAAGGGAAACATGGAAAAGATTGGTGTACCATTGCCTAATGTGGATAACTTGTATCAAGTCAAAGAACACCTAAGGTTCATCAAGAACATGCTTGCAAAAAAAGAAAAGGTGGAGGAGCTTATGGAAATCTTTGATCCACCAAGCACAAAAAATGATGAGCCTAAGTCTATCTCTTAGCTTGGAAATCCCGGTAAATTTTTGATTTCTTGCTCTCTTGGGGATTTGAAGATAGATGATGCCTTATGTGAATCTGGAACAAGTGTGAATGTTATGTCTCTTGAAATGGTTAAGAGTCTAGGGATCAAGAGCATGAAGAAGCACTCATCACCAATCACTTTTGGAGATGCTTCTTCAAGGCAACCACTAGGCCTTGTTGAAGACTATCCTCTAAAGATTGGAGATTGTCTTATCCCAACTGACTTCATAGTCATGAAGATGGCGCAAACCAACAAGCTCCCTCTTCTTCTTGGGACTCCATTCCTCAACACCACCGATGCAAGCATAGACTTCGCAAACAAGAGAATAGTGCTCAAGAATGTGAATGATAAAGTTTTCTACCCCATCAAGCCTTCTTCAATTGGATTTTGTGGTACACTCACTTGTGAGAAGGTGAAAATTAACAAAGGGCCAATGGATTGGAAAGGTAAACAAATGGAGGTCAAAAGTGTGAGTGTGATGGATGAAGATGCTCTCTACATAAATAAGTATGATGGAAAAAGGCTTTGATGGTGAGTGCCTTCTTGCTATGTTTGATGGAATCAAGATGGTGGAACATATAGTTGAGCCACCAAATAGGGCAAGAAAGAGGTCTAAGAAGAAGAAGAAGGTGCTACAAGCTGGGGCAAGCACCATGATCATCAAGAGAGGAGAAAGAACTTCAGTTCCACTCCATGACCTTCCCATTGCCTAAAGAGTTTGAAAAGTCAAGTTAAGTGATGTTAAACAAGCATTCTTGGGAGGCATTCCCATATTTATCCTCGTATATATTATTGCATTTTTATTTCAATAATGTGTTTTTGAGTGTTTGTGGTCAGCAAGATCAAATCAAGAAGGTTCAGCCATTGGTTCGTCCTCCTCCTCCTCCTCTTCACGTTTTTGAGGTAACACTTCCTCCTCCATTGTACATATTTCTTTTAGATTTTTATTTTGTCATTTTGTCATATTGATTGCGATCTCTCTCGGACTTTTATTACACAAGGGACTGTGTACGTTAAGTTTGGGGGAGAGGTTGAGAGATTTGACATGTGTTTTGTGATCTTATTTTTCTTTTTATGCATATTTGAGTCTCATGATTTCATGTATTCATCTAAGGCATAGATAAACAAATTTTTTTTTTTTTTTTTTAAAAAGAGTCATTTAGATGTTGCATTTGCATTATTGGATTGAGTCTAGTTGCATTTCATGTAGGTTTTCATTCATATGCATAGGGAGCAATGATGAGCCTTTCCTTGTAGGATGCTAACTCATGGAATCAATCCAATGCCCTAGTTAGTAGTTCTTTGATGCCTTTGAACAAGTTTTGAAAGTAAGAAAGAACCATGTTTGGATCACTTTGCTTGTCACTTAGATCTTGGTCGAAACATTGTCTTGAAATTGATAACCAACTATACTCACTTGAATCGAATTTGGACATTGAATTATCATGCCTTGCATCGAAAGTGAACTCATAGATTGTATACATATTTGAGCTTTCTTACTCACTTTACCACTCTCTTGCTAGCTCAAGTAGTTACCACTACCTTACCTTACCTCCTTTGTAGCCCATTGTTCTAGTGTGAATATTTGTGAGGCCTTATTTTGATTGAAATTGGCATAAAGTGTTAGGTTTGAGACGACAAGTTTAGGCTCTCATGTAGATTCTAGCTCTCGCATTTTGGGGCTAGTATTAGGCTTGGGATTGGGGTTCAGGTCTTGGTGGTACTTGGTGTTTTGAAAAGGATTTTTATGCTTGCATTTAAGCATGATGAGGTGTGAAAAAGAAGTGGAAAGAAATGGATGATTAAAGGCATTGTGGAAAGAAAGGGGAGCATAATTTGAAATGGTGGGTCTTATGTGATTAAAAAGTATAGCTCAAGGTTTGAAAAAGTGCTTGGTAGTCTTTAGAAAAGAAGAAAAAAAAATCAAAAGAGCCAAAAAGGCCAAAAAAAAGAAAGACTACCGAGAAATAAAAAGAGGAGCTAAGTTGTTAAAAGACCACACCATTCGCTATGAGTCAAAGGTTGAAGAAGTTCCCCCTTAGAGCTTTGAAAGAAGAAGTGATTCATGAGATTTTCGCGGGTTTAGTGATATACTCATATATTTCGTGAATTCGTCATGCATTTAGGATAGATTTTCATTCATATTGCATTCATATTTAGATTAATTGTAATTTTTGTTCCATTTTAGGTTTTAGGACATGTTGCATTAGCATTTGCATAGTTTCTTGCATATATGCATCATTTTCAGGTTATATGGTGTACATGGAGCTGTGTTGGATGCTGTGCATGGACAAGAAGATGAAAGAAGAGCTTAGGAGTTGATGGGAGTCAAGGGAAGGCTCGGAAACGTGAAAAGAAGCTGAGATCGACCCTTAGATCGAGCTGGTTTGCCCATTTCAACCCGAGGTCGAGCTGAAGATCGACCTGCCCGTCCATTTGAAGTTTGCATGTGAAGAAAACAAGCTCAGAAGATCGACCCAGAGATCGACACCTAAATCGAGGTGTGCTGGCCATTTCAAGATTTAGATCGACCAAGCCCAGCCATTTCAAGATTTAGATCGACCCCAAGATCGACCAAGCCCTGCCCATTTCAAGACCTAGATTGACCCCAAGATCGACCAAACTGCAATCTTCTGAACCAGTTTTTCCTTCTTTCTTTGGGCAGCTCACACTTTGTCTTTTGTGAGGGGACCAATATTTTTGGACCTATATAAACAACTTGACCTATTTTCTTAGGTCATCCACGTTTTTAGACTTTGTCTTCCCCATTTTTGGGTTTGGAGACCACCATTGAAACACTTCATCCATTTTCAAGCTTTAGTTTTGTAAACACTTTGATTTTGAATTTAAGAACTTGTCTTTAAAGCTTTAATCTTTCTTCTTGTTTTAAGCTTAGCATGTTCAACATCTCTTATCCCATGATTAAGAGAGGTTCAAACATGATTAGTGAGTAATCTTTTAGGGTTTAAGGTTGAGGTGATTAGGAAGGTTTAAAAGGTTCAATCTTGGGTTTTTCTTGTTCTTAATCTATGTTTCTTCTTGGATTTGGAGGGTTCAAAGCCTAGAGATGCTCGATGAAGATCTCTTTGATTCTAGGGATTTCCTTATCCTAACAAGACTTAGGAAATCCCTTAAGCCAAACCAAGTGGCTAGCTCATCCTTTCGTACGGGACTGTATGGGAAGGGAGCTAGTTAAGTCATTTTAAGATCTTTGCTCTATGCTTATCAATATATCTTTCTACCATACACCATGGGTTAGGATGAAAGATTGATAAAGGGATTTTTACCATACACCATGGATTAATCTAGTTTTACTTCTTAGAATTAGAGTTTTCTCATTAGAAATGTGTAGATCTATGCTTTAAAACCCCAAGTTCGAACCTTGAACCTCTCTAAGAATGAACCTCAACCTTGAATCTGTCTTTAGCATTTGATTATTTAAAGTCATCACCTTTTTAATTTGAAGTTGAATCTTGTTCCTTAGGTTGCTAGAAATTGCTCATTTGGTCTGTTTTTAGCATTTGAATTTTTAGAATCAGTAGTTCGGTCATTTAAATTCTTGGAGGTCGTCTAGTAGTATTTAAACCCATCATTAGAATTGTTAAAATTGTTTTCATGGTCTTTTATTTCCCACGAGTAGTTTTTAGAATTTGTTTCCCCCATTAAAACCGAAGTTGGCCTAGCTTTACTTGAGTTCTTGCATTCCTAGTATCTTTTGACACCCAATTTGGATTGACACGTAAAGTATTACAACAACACAAAAGAGGATTTAGGATTGATATAGAATACTTAGCAAAAATTCTCTTATCATTTAGCAAGGCACAAAGAGCCTTGAGAAAGAAAGGGTAGCTTTATAGGGTTGAGTGAGCTTGAAAAGAATAAAAGAGAGGGGTTTAAGATCATTGGTAGCATCCGGGTAGATGAGAGTCTAGGCTTGTATGCATCACTTGTCTTTTACCTTTAGCATTATACATAAGTTCAATCATTTTTTAGTGAAGCCCACGTTTGGAATGAAAACCGCATGAATTGAGATCATTTTCATCTCAAAGCCTAGTCCCTTAGCCAAATGAGTTCACTTGCTTTGCATTGTCATGATTCACGGTTTGCACATAATGAATGTTAAAGAGTTTGTTTGATAGGGAGACTTGTCTAGATTGAGGTTTATGTGCATTTGATTGTTGAGATGAGCATGGCTAAATCTTTTGGAGTACGATGAGTTCAAGTGCATTTTAGAATTAAAAACTAGGACATTGAGTTGAATTCTTTTGTTGGCATTCTTGGATTTGAGTTCCCACCTTCACACCTCTCTCTTGGATTATTCATGTTTGTTTGCTTGAGGGCAAGTAAAATGTAAGTTTGGAGGAGTTGATAGACTCATAATTTAGCATGTTTTAGCATTCATTTAGGATAGTGATAACATGTTTTTGCTGTGTTTGTCAAAGCTTTTAGCATGCTCATGTCATTGCAATACTTAAGGGTCAATCCAACTTGGGAGGTTTGAAAGGATACCAAGAATACAAGAACTTTTGGTAAAGCTAAGCAGTTTCGGTTTAAATGGGGAATAATTCGAAATAAATTACTTATGATGATCTACTAAACTTAAAAACTATTTTAAAATCCCTACCAGGGTGTTAAACAATTAGGAAGTAGCTTCTAAGAATTTAAAAGGGAGGACTACTAATTTTAGAAAATGCAAAAGTAAAGACAGACAAAACTGGAAATAACTAACTACTTGGGATGAATTTTAAAAATTAGAAATAAAAATATACTGACTCTTATGATACTAGGGAATTTCTAAAATACTAACAAGACCAAGAACACAACTTTATGAAATTAAAAAGCTTTAAAGCAAGAAATAAGCAACTAGATGGATTTAAACTACAAGATTGAAACTTTAAACTAAAGGAAGATGATTTTTATGTTTTCAGATGATAAGAAGTGGATTCACGGTTGGGGATCAGCTTAAGGGGGTTCAAGATTCAAACTTTGGGTTTTTAAAACATAGATCTACACTTTTGTGCTTTCTCTAAACCTTGAGAAGCTTAAGCTAGCTTCATCCATGGCGTGTGGTATGAAGCCTTCCTCATCCCTTCCTCCTAACCCATTGATCGTGGTGGAAAGAAAGGATGAGGAGCATGATGCATAGATCTCAAATAGTGGCTTAACTAAACCCCTAAGCAACAATGGCGTTTGGGAAAGGATAGATTAGTCTCTTGGATTTGGATTTAAGGGATCTCCTAAATCTGTCGAGGACAAGGAAATCCCTGGATCAAAGATGTCTCTCTCGAGATCCTCTAGGCATTAAACGCCCAAATCCAAGAAGAGAATGGTTTTAAGAACAAGAAAAAGACCAAAGCTTAAACCTTTAAACCCCTTAATCACCCCAAACCGAAAACCCAAAAGATTACTACTCACTATGCATGATTAAAATGCTTGAAAACGTAAGAGAAAGAAAGCTAAGCATGATTAAACGATTAAGTAAAGAGATTAAAGGCAAATACTTAAGATTAAAGAAAAGATTAAGGTTTACATAAACTAGAAAAGCTTAAAAGACTAACAATGGAGGTTTTGCTCAAAGAAGGAGGAGACAAAACGCAAGTTTTCGGATCCTTTGCCAAAAATAGGTCAAGGACCTTTTATACCAAAAGGGAAATGGTCCCCTCACTAAGCTCCAAAATGTGAGCTGTCCGGATAAGGTTAGAGATCGACCTCGGTCGTCGATCTCTTGCTCGATCTTGGGGGTAGAATTCCTTCCTTTGCTCGATCGCCTAGTCGTTCCAATCGGGGAGATCGGGTGCCTCTCTTGATCGTCTACTCAATCTTTGGATGATCGAGTCTTGAGCTCTATCTAGCTCTAGTTCTTCTTCCGCGTCCGTGCTCGAGCTCGATCATCTTGGTCGATCTCTGACCTCGATCGTCTTCCTTGGAATGGCCTCGTGACTCGATCTTGTGGTCGATCTTCTCAAGATCGACCTGCCTGACTCGATCCTTAGCTCGATCTCGGTTCCTTTGCTTGATGCTCGAGTTCTCCAAAGTGTCCATAGACTCCATTTTGATCCTCAGCTTGTCCACGCACTCACCAAAAATCCAGTGTATCCAAAACAACCTGAATATGATGCAAGAATGCAAGAAACATGCAAATGCTAATGCAAAATGCCTTAGGACCTAAAATGGAACAAAAACTACAATTTCCCTAAGTATGAATGCAATATGTATGCAATTTATGTCCTAAATGCAAGCTAAATGTATGAAATATATGAATACATCAACTCCCCCAAACTTGCCTTTTGCCTGCCCTCAATCAAACAAAATCTGAGCAAGGGAGAGAGGTTTAAAAGTGGGAGCTCAATATCCAAGGTTGCTAACAATAATGATCAACTCAACATCCTAGTTCTTAATTCTAAGATGCATGTGAATCTATTCTACTCCAAAAGAGTTAGCCATGCCCGTCTCAACATTCAAGTGTACTAAGAATTCAATCTAAACAAGCTTACCTATCAAGCCAACTCTTTAACATTCATTAAGTGTGAAAGCGTGAATCATGACATTGCAAGGTAAGTAAATTCATTTGGCTAAGGGACTGGGTTTTGAGATAAAAGTGATCTCAATTCATCCGGTTTTGCATTTAAGTAAGGGTAAAACTCAAGAAAGATTGAACCATATGCATAATGCTAAAGGTAAGAAACAAGTGATGCATACAAGCATAGATTTTCATCTACCCGAAATGCTATCAATGATCCTATACCCCTCTCATTCATTTTCTTTTTGCTCACTCAACCCTCTAGAATCTACCCTTTTTCCCAAGGCTCTTTGTGCCTTGCTAAACCCTTTGAATTTCAAACACGTTTTCTCTTTTTCAAAGCTCTAAGGGGAACTTCTTCAACCTATCATTTTCGGTGAATGGAGTAGTCTATTCTTATCAACTTAGCTCTTATTTGATCTCTAGGTATCCTTGAATAAGTATATATAAATATTTTGTTTCTTAGGCCCTTTTCGGCTCTTTTTGATTTCTTAAGGCCACCTAGCATTTTTTTTTTTGTTTACTTAGAGCTGTTCCTTTTAAAACCCAAGACTCTCCATTTCAAACCATTCTTCCCCTTATTTTCACCGAGCCCTTTATTCACTACTTCTTCCTTTTCACACTTTCCTACCCAACACCATATAGTACCACGGCTAACAAACCCCCAAATCCTAAGCCTAAAGCTAGCTCCAAAATGCAAGGCTAGAATCTACATGAAAACCTATACTTGTTGTCCCAAACCTAACACTTTATGCTAGGTTCAATCGAAATAAAGGCCTCACAAATAATCACACAAGAACAATCGACTTCAAAGGAGGTTGGTTATGGTAGGGATGCTACTTGAGCTAGCAAAAGGGTGGCAAAGTGGATAAGAAAGCTCAAGTATTTTAATCCATGAATTTACTTCCAATGCAAGCATGATAATTAAATGTCAAATTTTGGTTTAAGTGAGTAGAGTAGGCTATCAATTTCAAGACCTATTTTCGACTAAAAAGTAGTGACAAATGAGGTGGTCCAAGCATGGTTCGTCCTTACTTTCAAATCTATTCACAAGCATCAAAGAACTACTAACTAGGGTGTTGAATTGATCACAAAAGTTAACAACCTACTTGGATTAGCTCATCATTGCTCCATATGCATATGAATGCAATCCTATATGATAAAAATTCTAGACTCAATCCTAAAATATTCTACAATGTAAATTCAAGCTACATGAATTTTTTTGAAATTTTTGAAAAATTTTCTAATTTTTTTGTATTTTTCTATGCACTTAGATGGATGCATGAAGACTGAAGATGCAAACACAAAATAAGATTCAAATAAAACATGTCAAAGCACACATTCTCCCCCAAACTTGAATGACAACGTCTCGGTGTCAAACAAGTCCAAGAGCAGACGAAAATGAAAAGCAAAAAAAAAAATGCATGGTATTTACAAGGGATGTTGTTTGGTACCTTAAAGCTAGGCATGACCGGAGCTTGAGGTTGCCCCAGTCCTGCTGCTCCTTCTTGGAGTATCTTTTGCTATCTCCTTGCCTTTTCTCGTGGTTGGTGCTTGGTGAAGAGAGAGACGTCCAGCTCGATCACCTTCTTGCGGCTCACAGATCTCAAAGCCTCCGGTTGAGTGTCTTCTCATTGTATCTTCCCCTTGATCAACTTCTTCACTCAATGTCATCCCTGATGAGCTTTCTCCTTGAAGGACATTGATCTTCTTCACCAGCTTCTTAATCATCTTTCTTTGCCACTTGTTCACCTTGCGTTGGATCTCCACAACCGAGGCAAAGAATTTTTCTGCCTTGGTGCGCGGCTCATAGTCCAACTTGGGGAGTTCGAAGCTTGGTGGCATCTCAGCATCAGTAGGAGGTGATTCTGATGGTGTGTGAGTGAGCTGAGGTGGAGCTACTGTGCCTCCAAGAGGCGCAAAACATTCTTCATCATTAGGTAGGAACTCTATTGTCCCAATGCTTTGTAGATGCGTCTCTTGGGGATTGGGCAGAATACAAACTTTCTTCTCATTGGTATGGTTGGAGAACAAGTAGGCATAGAACCCTGGAGCTGGAGTATGGCCCAAGGAATCTGTGTTGCGCATATAGATCTCATCCATGTAGGCGCGCTCCGCACAAGGCTCAAAATCAGCTAAGGGAACTCCGGCTTGTATGTACAATGGCCCAAGCCTTGTATTTGACCAAAGAGGAAGTCAAGATGCAGCCGTAGTTGACGTTGTCTCCAAGCTCATCCGCCAAAGGGCTTTCATTCTCCTCACCATTGCACACAAGCTCGTTCCTGGTCACTGTTGAGGTTGTGGATCTCCCACTAAACGTGTTGGCCAGCGACTTGAGGGTGTACCTTAGCACAGGATTCCGCACCTTCTTGATCTTGGCGGTGTTGTGCGCGTAGTTTCCATCAATCACCAAGTCCCATAGGGATGATATGAGCATGGCTAAGCACAAAGGACTAGAACCAGAGCTTGAAGCCGATCATGTACCAGAGCTTGAACCTGACGAAGCTTTAGCTATACCAAGCGGACCAATGACGCGTGCAAGAGCTAAGAAACTCAAGGAGACCATACATTCTCTACTTATACACTTAGAGAATGCGAGAGGAGAAAGAGAAGCTTATCAAACCATTCTGGTTTTGATTCAAGCTAATTGATTTCATCAAATGGGTAAGGTGTTCAATTGTGCTCTTTTTCCCTTGACAAGTTTTGTCCCACTGGGTTTTCTTGTCATGGTTTTTAATGAGGCTTTTTTTCACCTCCTTTACCCCATTTGATGAACCGAGATCAGGCCCAAAGAAGCTCTTGTTCCAGCCGCTTCTTCTATCTTTAACTTATGTTATTTTCTTACCTTATGTTATGTTATGTTGTATTTTTTATTTATGTCTTTGGACCGAGTTTAGGGCTTCTCCTTCTGAGTTCCCTATTTAAACTCTTGTAAACCCTCATTTCTATCTATCTAGCTTTTTATTCTCAAACTCTGAAACTAGATCAAGGTAAATCAAAGGCCCTCTCATCTCCTTTGTGCGACCTCTCGATCCATAGGTGAATTCTAAGGAATTCCGCAGCCTTAGTGTGACCTCTACACTCCATAGTTACTTGAATCCATGCGTTTTACTTCCCCCACAAATCATTCCCTCATTCCGCAAATCCATTCTATCTCTACTTTCTTCCAAAGTGACGATTTGGGCAAGAGATCCTACTAGGATCATATTAAGTGGTATCAGAGCCACTTTGGAAGCTAAGTACTCTTAGATCTCTTGATTATACACTTGTTTATCATTCTGTTTATGCCGATCTAAGTGTTGTGAATTTTTTTTTTTTATGACCTTTGAACTTCTTGTGTCGCACGGATCCGAGAGTTCTAGGTTCTGATTATCATTTTGTGTTTTAATCGTGTTTTCCTTGTTGATTCAAGCCGATCTATGTGTTTCTGATCACCGATCTAAGTTTGGAAAGCAATCTAAGTTGTTGTTTGTGTCTCTGCAAATTCCAGAAAATCGATTTAAGTTGCAGGTTGTCGATTTGGATTGTTTGTTGTGATTCCTTGTGTTTAGTTGTTAAATCGTTCCTCTCTGATGTTGTTTACTATGGATTTGTTTTGTTTTGATTGAAGAACTTGTAACTGCGTTTTAATCTACTTGTTTCAGGGACCATGTCAAATCCAGATGAAGATGGTGAGAATAGTAACCCCAGAGTTGACAAACTCTACATGGAGGCTATGCTAGACAAAATGCAGAAGATGATGGATGAGAGATTAACTGCTTTTGAGGAAAGGAATAGAACCAGAACTGAAGCTGGACAACATCCAGGGCAACATGACAGAATCTCTGATGCAACAACAGATCAATACTACAGAAGAAAGAGTGATTCATCTCAGGGAAGCAGAAGAAGAAATAGGCACCATAAAACTCAAGAGGAACTGCTAAGCGAAAATCTCAAAGGCCTGAAGATTAGCATTCCTCCATTTCACGGCAGAACTAATCCAGATGCTTATCTTGAATGGGAAAAGAAGATTGAGTTGGTCTTCAATGTCCAGCAGTATACTGAGCTAAACCGAGTTAAGATTTCTGCAACAGAATTCCATGATTATGCATTGATTTGGTGGGATCAACTTATCACGACCAGAAGAAGAAATCAAGAGCTACCTGTGGAAACTTGGTCTGAAATGAGAAGTCTGATGAGGAAAAGGTTTATTCCTAGTCACTATCACAGGGAGCTACATCAGAAGCTGAGAAAACATACTCAAGGAGCTCGGACAGTAGAAGAATATTATCAAGAAATGGAATTGCTGATGCTAAGAGCTGATGTAGCAGAGGATAAAGAAGCTACTATGTCACGGTTTCTAGGAGGATTACATCAAGAGATTCAAGACAGATTGGAAACCGAACATTATATGGAACTTGAAGAGATGCTGCATAAGGCCATTTTGTTTTAGCAACAGATCAAGAGAAAGAAAGCCTCACGATCTAACTTTGGTAATAGTTCTTCTTACATAAGGCCAAGCTTTTCCAAGGAAGACAGAAATGTTCCTACTAAGGATTTCAAGCCAATAGTGTACTCCAAGCCTTCAGATGCAACTAAAGCTGTTACTACAGCACCTGCAGATTACAAAGGGAAAGCTAAAGAAGGTGTTACTCGATCCAGAGATGTAAGCTGTTTCTAAGCGCCCAAACTTCTTTGCCAAATCCAGTGAAGTTAAACAAGCTTATTTGTCTAATCATTCTATGCTTCTGTTTGTTTATAAAGAGTCATTGCTTAACATGTCTAATTTGACACCGGTGCTACCGAGTGAAATGACTAATCTTTTGCAGGAGTACAGTGATGTTTTCCCTGAAGAAACTCCACAAGGTCTACCACCAATCAGAGGGATTGAGCATCAGATTGATTTTGTTCCAGGATCTTCTCTCCCAAACCGACCAGCATATAGAACTAATACTGTGGAAACAAAAGAACTTCAAAAAAAGATTAGTGAACTAATGGAGAAGGGCCATATCCGTGAAAATATGAGTCCATGTGCTGTGCCAGTCTTGCTTGTACCAAAGAAAGATGGAAGCTGGCGAATGTGTGTTGATTGTCGAGCAATCAACAATATAAAAGTGAAGTATCACCACCCTATTCCTAGATTAGATGATATGCTTGATGAATTGCATGGCTCTAGCATATTCTCTAAGATTGATCTTAAAAGTGGGTATCACCAGATTAGGATGAAAGAGGGTGATGAGTGGAAAACAGCCTTTAAGACTAAGCATGGGCTATATGAGTGGTTAGTTATGCCGTTTGGATTAACTAATGCTCCTAGTACTTTTATGCGACTGATGAATCATGTGCTTAGAGCTTACATAGGCATGTTTGTTGTTGTATACTTCGATGATATCCTTATTTAGAGTAAGGGTCTAGATGAGCATACTGAACATGTTAGAAAAGTGTTGGAAGCGCTTAGGCAAGAAGCTTTGTTTGCTAATTATAAGAAATGCACCTTCTGCACCGATAATGTGGTTTTTCTAGGTTCTTTTGTAAGTGCAGATGGAGTCAAAGTGGATGTAGAGAAGGTGAAGGCTATCAAGGATTGGCCGAGTCCTAAGACTATAGGAGAAGTCTGAAGCTTTCATGGCCTTGCTGGCTTCTACAGACGCTTTGTCAAGGATTTAGTACTCTGGCAGCTCCCTTAACCGAAGTCATCAAGAAGGATGTGGGATTTAAATGGGAGAAAGCACAAGAAACAGCATTCAATTGCCTAAAAGAGAAGCTTATTCATGCTCCTGTTTTATCATTGCCTGATTTTTTAAAAACATTTGAAATAGAGTGTGATGCTTCTGTTGTAGGGATTGGAGCAGTCTTGATGCAAGACAAGAGGCCAATAGCATACTTCAGTGAGAAGCTTGGAGGAGCAACTCTTAACTATCCAACTTATGACAAGGAACTGTACGCCTTGGTGAGAGCTCTCCAAACGTGGCAACACTATCTCTGGCCCAAAGAATTCGTCATTCACACAGACCATGAGTCTTTAAAGCATTTAAAAGGTCAGCATAAACTAAATAAGAGACACGCTCGCTGGGTGGAGTTCATTGAAACATTCCCATATGTCATTAAGTATAAAAAAGGTAAAGATAATGTTGTTGCCGACGCATTATCCATGAGGTATACTCTTCTCTCTACTCTTAATACTAGACTCTTGGGGTTTGAACAGATTAAAGAGATCTATCCTACTGATTCTGATTTTCAAGAAATCTATAAGTCTTGTGAAAAGTTTGCTTCTGATCATTACTTTAGGCAGGATGGATTTCTCTTTTATAAAATCAGATTATGTGTCCCTCAATGTTCTCTGCGAGATTTGTTTACCAGTGAAGCACATGGAGGAGTTTTGATGGGTCATTTTGACATTGCTAAGACACTGGAAGTAATGAAAGCTCATTTCCATTGGCCACACATGAGGGGAGATGTTGAAAGAATCTGTAACAGGTGTACCGTTTGCAAGCATGCTAAGTCTAAGGTTCAGCCTCACGGTTTGTATACACCTCTCCCTATTCCTACTCATCCATGTAATGATATTTCTATTGATTTTGTTATGGGATTGCCTAGAACTAGGACAGGGAAGGATTCTATATTTGTTGTGGTTGATAGGTTTTCTAAGATGGCACATTTCATTGCTTGTAACAAAACTGATGATGCATTGCATGTGTCTAATCTGTTCTTTAGAGAGGTTGTGCGTCTACATGAAATGCCAAAGTCGATTGTCTCAGATAGAGATACTAAGTTTCTTAGTTATTTCTGGAAAACATTATGGTATAAGCTAGGCACTAAGCTCATGTTTTCTACTACTTGTCATCCACAGACTGATGGTCAGACAGAAGTAGTAAATAGGACCCTTGGTACTCTCTTGCGATCTTTGATAAAGAAAAATCTTAAGAGTTGGGAAGATTGTTTACCGCATATAGAACTTGCATACAATCATGCTGTTCATTCTGCATCTAAGTTTTCTCCTTTCCAGATTGTCTATGGTTTTAATCCTTTGTCACCTCTTGATCTAATCCCTTTACCTTTAAGTGAAAGATCTAGTATAGATGGACATAAAAAGGCTGAGATGGTGAAACAGATACATGAGAAGGCTAGACAAAACCTGGAAGAGAGAACTAAACTCTATGAGAAGCAAGCTAACAAAGGTAGGCGCAAGTTGGTATTTGAAGTTGGTGATCAAGTATGGATACATCTCAAAAAGGAACGGTTTCCAGAGGAGCGCAAATCCAAGCTTATGCCTCGGATTGATGGTCCATTTTCGATCACAAGAAGAATCAATGACAATGCATATCAAGTGGATCTCCAAGGTAAGTATTCTGTTAGTTCTAGTTTTAATGTTGCTGATCTATCTCCTTTTATTGCAAAAGAAGCAGATTTGAGGACAAATCCTTTTCAAGAGGGAGGGGATGATATGAGCATGGCTAAGGACAAAGGACTAGAACCAGAGCTTGAAGCCGAGCATGTACCAGAGCTTGAACCTGAGGAAGCTTTAGCTATACCAAGCGGACCAATGATGCGTGCAAGAGCTAAGAAACTCAAGGAGACCATACATTTTCTACTTATACACTTAGAGAATGCGAGAGGAGAAAGAGAAGCTTATCAAACCATTCTGGTTTTGATTCAAGCTAATTGATTTTATCAAATGGGTAAGGTGTTCAATTGTGCTCTTTTTCCCTTGACAATTTTTGCCCCACTGGGTTTTCTTGTCAAGGTTTTTAATGAGGCTTTTGTTCACCTCCTTAACCCCATTTGATGAACCGAGATCAGGCCCAAAGAAGCTCTTGTTCCAGCCGCTTCTTCTATCTTTAACTTATGTTATTTTCTTAGCTTATGTTATGTTATGTTGTATTTTTTATTTATGTCTTTGGACCGAGTTTAGGGCTTCTCCTTCTGAGTTCCCTATTTAAACTCTTGTAAACCCTCATTTCTATCTATCTAGCTTTTTATTCTCAAACTCTGAAACTAGATCAAGGTAAATCAAAGGCCCTCTCATCTCCTTTGTGCGACCTCTCGATCCATAGGTGAATCTAAGGAATTCCGCAGCCTTGGTGTGACCTCTACACTCCATAGTTACTTGAATCCATGCGTTTTACTTCCCCCACAAATCATTTCATCATTCCGCAAATCCCCCTCTTCTCTACTTGCTTCTAAAGTGACGATTTGGGCAAAGGATCTTACTAGGATCATATTACATAGGGAATTTGCCGATTTGAGCCGTGAGAATTTCACAAGTGAGGCTTCAGCCTTGAGGCCATAGGCTTGGCAAAGTTCTAAGATGGAGAGGTGGTAAGCTTGCCTCCTTATCTTGAACGTGATATGCCCCTCGGATGGAGTCTTGATACTCGGATTTTCATATGTGAAATACAAGGTTGAAAGGAAGTGGAGCGTGGCTTCGGGGTAGGTTGGATAATCCATCCTTGAGAGGCAAGCCAATCCCATGTCTATGAGCAGCAGATCAAAGTCCTCCAACAACCCCATCTTTTGCAAGAGATCCCTACTTGCAAACTTTGTGGGCTCGAATCGCAACCTTCCCAAACGCTCCCTTGCGCTCTTCTCCTCATTACTCCACTTAACCCTTTCTTCCACCACTTGTTGTGTCTCTTCTTGTGCCGCTTCTCTGCTTCTCTTCTTGTGTGCCATGGTACCTGAAATTCAAACCTTCAAGGAGAAAGTGAGAATAGGTGGTGAATGAGATAGCAAAAAGAAGGTCAAGAGAAAACCCTAATGCATACAAGTCCTAGATTTTTAAGGATTGTTTCAAATATATCAGTAAATAAAAGGGGAAATCCTCTTGAGATAAGACCAAATCAACAAAGTTTCCCTAATATTTAGATATTTCTAAAAATTATTCATAATCCCTATCAAATAACATCTAATTCACCCAATAAAAAGGAATTTTTTGAAAATATGAATATAAAATTCAAAAATTCAAAATACCTTGAAACAAGATGGGGAATAGATGCCCTTTTCTTTGCAAAAACAAATCTCACACTCTATTTCCAAAAATTTAAGAATTTTTATGCAAGTGTAGAGAGAGTGTGAGGTATGGTCTTATATAAAGAAAAGAAATTTTGGACTTATGCAAGCAAATAGTTTTCGAAAATTGTAGTCAAGGCACGTTTTTCATGGTCAAAGATGCTGTCCTTGACCACAATTCAAATTTAAAATGAGAGGGAAAAATAAAGAAGGGGAAAAATTTAAACCAACCTTGGCATGAGATCGAGTCAAATCAGTCGATCTTGACCTCGATCTCATGCCCGTTCTGCCTGGAATCGCGCGTCTGGGTCGATCGTCGATTTGATCTGATTTAGATCGAGTCTCAGATCGACTGTTCGTGGTTGTGGTCATGCTCCTTAGATCGGGCTCCTTGATCGATCACGAGGTTGTTCTACCGAGATCGAGTATATTGATCGATCGTCTAATCGATCTCTGTATAGAGATCGAGAAGGCTGATCGATCTTGCTATCGTTCTAAGTTCGAAGATCGAGTGAGACCAGTCGATCCACACCCCGTTCGTATTTCAATTTAAACACATGGGTGGGTCATTCTCTCGAAATCGACTGATTCACTTGATCGTCTTACTCGATCTCGTCTAGATCGAGTGGCCTGGTCGATCGTCTCATCGATTTCTTGATAGAGATCGAGAAATCTGATCGATCCGTCACTCGATCCTTTGCCTCTACTCTCTTTTCCTTCCCCTTGGTAAATCCAAGATCATGACCTCTGATCTTTACTCCTTGTACCTACACACTTAAACTAAAAAGCATAAAATTGAAACAGAAACAAATCAAAAATATGTACAATGATAGTCATGGGAATACCTCCCAAGTGCGCTTGTTTAACGTCGTCTAGCTCGACTTTACTTGGTTAGGCTAGTGGGGGATCTTGGAGAAGCAGTGTGGTGCTCTCCTTGCCGCAGTCACTCGCCATGTAGGGCTTGACTCTATGCCCATTTACCGTGAAGCTTTCTCCTCCCGTACCAATCAAAATTGACCGCCCCATATAGTAGCACCTCTTTAATCTCAAACGGTCCGCACCATCTAGACTTGAGCTTCCCGGGAAACAGCTTCAACCGAGAGTTGTAGAGCAACACCAGGCTTCCCTCCTTGAGCTCCTTAAGTACCAGCTTCTTGTCATGAAAGGCTTTGGTTCTTTCTTTGTAGATCTTGGCACTTTCATAAGCATCCAACCTCAACTCATCAAGCTCATTAAGTTGCACTAGTCTTCTCTCTTGGGCTGTCTTAAGACTGAAATTCACTTGCTTCACAGCCCAAAGCGCCTTGTGCTCTAACTCCACAGGGAGATGATAAGATTTTCCATAGAGGAGGTTGAATGGCGTGGTCCCAATGGGTGTCTTGAAAGCGGTTCTATACGCCCAAAGGGCGTCATCAAGCTTACTTGCCCAATCCTTCCTTGTTACTCATGCGGTTCTCTCCAAGATGGTTTTGACTTGGCGGTTTGATACCTCCACTTGGCCACTGGTCTGTGGGTGATAAGGGGTGGCCACCTTATGCTTCACCCCATGTTTCCTCAACAGCCCCTCAAAAACCTTGTTGATGAAGTGGCTGCCCCCATCGCTTATTACCACCTTAGGTACACCAAACCGTGGGAAAATGATGGTCTTGAAGAGCTTGACCACCGGTTTTGAATCATTGGTAGGACTTGCAAAATCCTCAACCCACTTGGAGACATAATCTACAGCCACCAAGATGTATTTGTTTCCATAAGAAGATGGAAAAAGGTCCCATGAAGTCTATCCTCCATACTTCGAAAACCTCCACTTCAAGGATCGGCACTTGTAGTAATTCGTTTCGCTTGGTGATGTTTCCTGCTCTTTGGCATGCCTCACATGACTTGATGAACTCATGAGCGTCTCTGAAAAGGGTTGGCCACCAAAACCCAGCTTGGAGTACCTTAGTAGCCGTCTTGAAACCAGCAAAGTGACCTCCATATGTCATACCGTGACAATGAAGAAGTATGTCTCTCGCCTCTTCCCTTGTGACACACCTTCGGTAGATGCTGTCCGCACACCTCTTGTATAGGTAAGGGTCATCCCAAAAGTAGTGTGAGACGTCCCTCATAAACTTCTTCTTGTGATACCGGTCCAAGTGAGAAGGTTGATAAACTCATAATTTAGCATAATTTAGCACTCATTTAGGATTGATTTTGCATTCATATTGCATTCATATTTAGATTATTTGTAACTTTTGCTCCATTTTAGGTTTTAGGACAAGTTGCATTAGCATTTGCATATTTCTTGCATATATGGACCATTTTCAGGATATTTGGTGTACTTGGAGCTATCTTGGATGATGAGCATGGACAAGAAGGTTAAAGAAGAGCTTAGGAGTTGATGGGAGTCAAAGGAAAGCTTGGACAAAGGAAAAGAAGCTGAGATCGAGCAGCAGATCGACCAAACCCAGTCGATCAGCCGTGGATCGAGTCACGGATCGACCAAACCCAGTCGATCAGCCGTGGATCGAGTCACAGATCGACCAAACCCAGTCGATCAGCCGTGGATCGAGTCACAGATCGACCAGCCAGCTCGATCCGTCCATCTGTTTTTCCCTTCTTTTGCTTTGCCAACTCACACTTTGTCTTTTAGTGAGGGGACCATTTGTGTGGTCCTATATAAACATGTTTTACCTAATTTTAGAGCTATCCACGAAATTCTTAGCCTCCTTCCCCATTTTTGGGTTTTGTGGATCACCATTGAAACACTTTATCTATTTTCAAGCTTTAGTTTTGTAAACCTTTGATTTTTAATTAAGTACTTGCATTTTAAGCCTTAATCTTTCTTCTTGTTTACCTTAATCATGTTTAACACCTCTTCTCTTATGATTAAGAGGGGTTTGAACATGAATAAGGAGTAGTCTTTCTTGGATTTGAAGATGGGATAGATTAGGGAGATTTAAGTGGAAAGCTTGGTGTTTAGGACTTAATTTCATAAAACCCTTTCTCATTTAGTGGTTCTAGTGTTAGATTTGCATAAATCATGCAATCTAAACACAAGGGCATTTCTCACCCACAAGGTGTTTGATGAAATGCCCAACCCACTTAATGAAGAGATTTACCTTTTTACACCAAAATATTGGTTGTCTAAAGGGTTTATTGATTCATTTAGGATTAGGTTCTCACCTTTGCAATTCTCCCCCTTGCTAATGAGAATTAGGCATTGGGTTGAGGATTAACACTAGATTAGTACCACCTAAGTTGGGAAAATCTAGGTTTGCAAATGAGATTAGTACCACCTAAGATGGGAAAGTCTAAATGAGATTCCTATATCTAAAAATGAGAATTGTTGGAGTATGAACATCAAGTTAGCCATATTAATCCTCTTATTCAATTACCCCATCTTTAAATCCTTGCCTTTTAATTCTTGCATTTCAAATTTAGCTTTCTTATTGCTTGCATTAGAGTCTCATAATTTATAAAGTAGTGTTCTTGATGATTTTAGTATTTTAGAAATTGCCTAGAGTCTTGTTTTATAGCCTGGTTATGAGTTAGAAGTCGTTAGAATAAAATTACTAGTTTTTAAAATTCATCCTAGGTTGCTAGAAATTGTCTAGTTTATCTGTCTTTAGATTTTGATTTTAGAAAATTAGTAACTGTGCTATTTAAACCCCTAGAAGTGGCCTAGTAGTTGCTTAACCCTTCCGTAGGGATTTTAAAAAACTTTTCGTAGTCATTTAGTTGCAGCAAGTAGATTTTATAATTTGTTTCCCTCATTTTACCCGAAGATGACTTAGAATAGATAGTTTCATGCATTCATAATGTTTTTAATCTCTAACCCTTTGGATTGATACCTAAACTACTACAATGACAAGAGTAGTTGAATTTTAGGAATTTAGTGTTTGAACCCAAAAATTCATACTATCAATTGGCGCCGTTGCCATTGGGGTATAGCATTAACCATTAGGATTTTGAATCTATTTGAGACTAAGCTTTTAATTTACTTTGGGTTCTCATCTCTTCTCAAGATGATGAATTTTTTCTTATATTTTGGTACTAACTTGTGTTCCTTGATTCTCTTATGCTTTCAAAGGTACCAAACTAAAGAGAAGAGACATGGAAAGACAAGATCACTTGAGGTGTTGAAGAAGAACAACCAAAGAAGCATTCTCCCAACTCCACAACCTCAAGAACGTGTACCTACCTCTCCCCAAGCTCAAAAGAACAAGCCAACAATTGGTAGCTTTGATGCTCCTCATTATCATGAGTTGAGATTTGGAATCCATCCTCCTCCAATAGAAGCCACAGCCTATGAGATCAAGCCAAGTCTTGTGAGGTTAATTCAATGCTCTAAGTTCTTAGGGAATATAACGGAAAATCCTTATGATCATGTGCAGTCCTTTGAGAGGTTGTGCAACTTGATTAGCATTGAAGGTGTGCCCAAAGATAGCATCAAGCTCATTCTATTTCCTTTCTCACTTGGAGAAAAGGCGCACCAATGGGAGAGAGCTCTACCATCTCATTTGGTCAAATCTTGGGATGATTTCCAAAGGGTCTTCCTTCAAAGGTACTATCCCACTAAAAAAAAGGTCCAAATGAGGAGGGACATCTTGAGTTTCAAGCAAGGCACACATGAGACCTTTCATGAAGCATGGGAGAGACTTAGAGGATACACTAGGGATTGTCCACATCATGGATTCAAGAAAGAAGTAATCCTTAGCATTTTCTATTGGGGTGTTGCTAAGGATCACAAATGGACATTGGATGTGGCTAGCAAAGGGCGTTTTCCAAACCTCTCAATAGAAGAAGGAGAGCTACTTGTTGAGAACTTGGCCAAGACTAGTGAAAGATACTATGAAGGACATGTTGCAACACCTCTAGAGAGATCATGTGAAGACTCCACATGGAAGGGCTTGCAAGATAAATTGGAGAGCTTGGAGAAACTCATACAAGCAAAACAAGGAGGGGTTGATTTGGCTCATGAGCAACACAATGAGAGCGCCAATTTCATGGTGAAAGACCCACGTTCTGTGCAACAAGGACAAGGCCCTAGTTCTCTTTCTCAAGAGACCATTCAAGGTATGCTCCAACAACTCTTACATGGTCAAGAGAATGGTGCAATAAAAATGGATAAGGAGTTGGATGATATCCATACCAACATGGGTAATCTACAAGGGGATTTTAAATCTGAACTTGAGACATTAGCCTCCAAGATGAAGGAATTAGAGAATGGTAAAGGAGCTGCTTCTATCTCCACAACTCAAGTTTTGTTTGATGAGCCCAAGTTGGATGAGATTTTGGTGAAATTGCCAAGGAAGGCAAGGAAGTCAAGGAAGAGGCCAAAGAAGAAGATGCACGTGGTCAAGACCCTTGCTCAGCCTACAAACACTTTGAGTCTTCACAACTCAAAGATGATGCTATAGAGTATAAGGTTGAGACCACATGCTGCTGTGAAGCCTTTGTGAGCGACAAAGCGATTCTCCCTACGGGTATGGATGAGAAGCATAAGGGACGTGTGCAAGAGAGAATGTTCACCATCTTCACTTCTGAGATGTCACAAAGTTCAAGTACAGCCCCGTCCCCTGCCTCCCAATTCACCCTAAAACCAGCTTAGGGAGAGTAAGGAAAGTCAAGCTAAGAGACTTTAAACAAAGAGCACTTGGGAGGCAATCTCATGTCTATCTTTGTGAATATAAATTTTATTTCTCTTCTAGATTATGTCTTTAAGTGTGTGTGAGCAGGACCATGGGAGCTGGAGATTCAAAAGCACAGATATAAAATCAGACCTAACCACAACAAGCTCCAAGGTACACCATTCCAAAACCTTGCATATATCATGCATTTTTTTGTATTTTTGAATTTTATTTCTTGTTGATGGTCTCTCTTAAATTTTTATTACACAAGGGACTGTGTAATTTAAGTTTGGGGGAGAGGTTGAGAGATTTAATTTTGTGTTTTGAGTTCTTATTTTTCCTTTAGCATATTTGAGTCCTCATGCATATACATTTGCATAGAAAATCAGTAAAAATTTCAAAATTTTCGAAAAAATTCATGTAGTTTGCATTTGCATTGGTAAATATTTTAGGATTGAGTCTAGATATTATCATATAGGTTGCTTGCATTCACGTGCATAGGGGGCAATTTTCCTTGTAAAAGTGTTTTAAGCTCATAAATTGGTTCAAGGCCCTAGTTAGTAGTTCTTTGATGCTTGTGCAAACTTGAAGTTATGTTCTAACCATACTTGGATCATTTGTTTTGATTTTCTTGGCTTAAAGTTGAAACAAGCATGAATTGAATCCTTTCCTATAAATTTGAACCTGAACATGGACTTTTAATTATCATACTTGTGCGTTTGGGAAAGAATACATGGATTACAAAAAAATATTTAGGCTTTTTTATTCCCTTCACCACTCTCTTGTAAGCCTAAATAGAACACCAAACCTTTACCCTAGCCTTATTTCAAGCCAATTTCTTGTGTGATTGCAATTTGTGAGGCCTATTTTTGATTGAACTTGGCATAAAGTGTTAGGTTTAGGGCGACATGCTTAGGCTCTCATATTGATGCTAGCTTTGCATATTGAAGCTAGTTTTAGGCTTGATTTGGGGTGGGAGTTTACGGGTGTTGATGTAATTGCTTACCTTGTTCACGGGTTTGAAAGAAAAAGAGAAGGTGTTAGGAAATTTGAATACAAAAAGGGGTACATAGTTTTAAGTGGTTGGTCTTAAAATGTTTTGTGTGAAAAGCTCAAGTTAAAACGAAATTGGATAGGTCTCTTATAAAATGAAAGAAAAGAGCCCTAGAGGCCAAGTGCATAAAAGAAAAAAAAATTATATATGAAAAGAGGGTTTGAAAGAAAAAGAGAAGGTGTTAGGAAATTTGAATACAAAAAGGGGTACATAGTTTTAAGTGGTTGGTCTTGAAATGTTTTGTGTGAAAAGCTCAAGTTAAAACGAAATTGGATAGCTCTCTTATAAAATGAAAGAAAAGAGCCCTAGAGGCCAAGTGCATAAAAGAAAAAAAAAATTATATATGAAAAGAGGGCTATCCAAAGAAAAGAGAAGAGCTAATAAATGTAATGGCCATACCACTAGCTATAATAAAAGGTTGAAGAAGTTTTCCTAAGGTGAATGTGATTGATGAAATTCTTTTGGGTTTATGCTTGGCGTGTCTAGCCTTGTTGATTTTGGGTATCTCTAGAGGGTGAGTGAGCTAAAAAAAAATGAATGAGAGAGGAATTAGGATCATTGTTAGTATATATGGGTAGATGAGAGTCTATTCATGTATACATACATTGCCTTTTACCTTTAGCATTATACATGAGTTCAATCCTTTTTGAGATAAACTAATGCTTGGAGTACCCACTTGAATGAGATCATTTTTATCTCATAACCTTGTCCCTTAGCCAAATGTATTCGGTTTTAAATGCATAAGTATGATTCACGGTTTGAGCTTTAATGAATGTTAAAGGCTAGGATTCTTGGATTGTTTGGAATAGACAAGTCTTGATTTGAGATTCAATATGTGATGAGTATGGCTAAGTTATTTGAAGTAGAGTTTGCATACTGCATCCTAGGAATAAGAACAAGGACCATTGATTTGATTTATTTGAAAAACACTTTTGGAATTTAAACCCCATTTTTTAAACCTCTCTCTCGGATTTGTCTTTGTTTACTTGAGGACAAGCAAAAAGGCAAGTTTGAGGTTGATAAACTCATAATTTAGCATATTTTAGCACTCATTTAGGATAGATTTTGCATTCATATTGCATTCATATTTAGATTATTTGTAACTTTTTCTCCATTTTAGGTTTTAGAACATCTTGCATTAGCATTTGCATATTTCTTGCATATATGCATCATTTTCAGGATATTTGGTGTACTTGGAGCTATCTTGGATGATGAGCATGGACAAGAAGGTTAAAGAAGAGCTTAAGAGTTTATGGGAGTCAAAGGAAAGCTTGGACAAAGGAAAAGAAGCTGAGATCGAGCAGCAGATCGACCAAACCCAGTCGATCAGCCGTGGATCAAGTCACGGATCGACCAAACCCAGTCGATCAGCCGTGGATCGAGTCTTAGATCGACCAAACCCAGTCGTTCAGCCGTGGATCGAGTCACAGATAGACCAAACCCAGTCGATCACCCGTGGATCGAGTCACAGATCGACAAGCCAGCTCGATCCGTCCATCTGTTTTTCCCTTCTTTTACTTTGCCAACTCACACTTTGTCTTTTAGTGAGGAAACCATTTGTGTGGTCCTATATAAACATGTTTTACCTAATTTCTATACCTATCCACGTTTTTCTTAGCCTCCTTCCCCATTTTTGGGTTTTGTGGATCACCATTCAGACACTTTATCTATTTTCAAGCTTTAGTTTTGTAAACCTTTGATTTTTAATTAAGTACTTGCGTTTTAAGCCTTAATCTTTCTTCTTGTTTACCTTAATCATGTTTAACACCTCTTCTCTTATGATTAAGAGGGGTTTGAACATGAATAAGGAGTAGTCTTTCTTGGATTTGAAGATGGGATAGATTAGGGAGATTTAAGTGGAAAGCTTGGTGTTTAGGACTTAATTTCATAAAACCCTTTCTCATTTAGTGGTTCTAGTGTTAGATTTGCATAAATCATGCAATCTAAACACAAGGGCATTTCTCACCCACAAGGTGTTTGATGAAATGCCCAACCCACTTAATGAAGAGATTTACCTTTTTACACCAAAATATTGGTTGTCTAAAGGGTTTATTGATTCATTTAGGATTAGGTTCTCACCTTTGCAATTCTCCCCCTTGCTAATGAGAATTAGGCATTGGGTTGAGGATTAACACTAGATTAGTACCACCTAAGTTGGGAAAATCTAGGTTTGCAAATGAGATTAGTACCACCTAAGATGGGAAAGTCTAAATGAGATTCCTATATCTAAAAATGAGAATTGTTGGAGTATGAACATCAAGTTAGCCATATTAATCCTCTTATTCAATTACCCCATCTTTAAATCCTTGCCTTTTAATTCTTGCATTTCAAATTTAGCTTTCTTATTGCTTGCATTAGAGTCTCATAATTTATAAAGTAGTGTTCTTGATGATTTTAGTATTTTCGAAATTGCCTAGAGTCTTGTTTTATAGCCTGATTATGAGTTAGAAGTCGTTAGAATTAAATTACAAGTTTTTAAAATTCATCCTAGGTTGCTAGAAATTGTCTAGTTTATCTGTCTTTAGATTTTGATTTTAGAAAATTAGTAACTGTGCTATTTAAACCACTAGAAGTCGCCTAGTAGTTGCTTAACCCTTCAGTAGGGATTTTAAAATACTTTTCGTAGTCATTTAGTTGCAGCAAGTAGATTTTATAATTTGTTTCCCTCATTTTATCCGAAAATGACTTAGATTAGATAGTTTCATGCATTCCTAATGTTTTTAATCTCTACCCCTTTGGATTGATACCTAAAATACTACAATGACAAGAGTAGTTGAATTTTAGGAATTGAGTGTTTGAACCCAAAAATTCATACTATCAAAGGTTCCTCTCCACATGCCAAATAATTGACAATATCCGCATACCATGGCAAGTTATCTTCCTTCAACCTCAAAACTTCCTCAAGCTTCTCCTCTAGCTTTGCACAAACCTTGGTGTTAACCAGCATGAGTTACTCCTCTGGAAGTGAATCATCCAATGGTAGAACTTCATCCACCCTCATTCTAGAAAGATGATCCGCTACCCCATTTTCTATGCCTTTCTTATCCTTGATTTCCATATCGAATTCTTTCAAGAGAAGTATCCACCTTAGGAGTCTCGGCTTGGTATCCTTCTTTGAGTAGATGTACCTTAGTGCTGCATGTATACAATCACTTTAGATCGTACCAAGTATGACCGGAACTTCTCAAACGCAAAGACAACCGCTAGGAGCTCCTTTTCGGTGGTTGCATATTTTACTTGTGCGTCGTCCAAGGTGCGACAACCATAGTAGATAACATGCAACCTCTTGTCTTTCCTCTGCCCCAAGACAGCTCCTACAGCATAGTCACTAGCGTCGCACATGATCTCAAAAGGAAAGTCCCAATTCGGTGCTTGGACTATTGGTGCGGTTACTAGCGCCTCTTTGATGGTTTTGAACGCATGGTGGGCATTCTTCATCAAAGTTGAACTCAGCTTCCTTGCATAGCAGCCTTGTGAGGGGACGTGCTAGCTTGGAGAAATCCTTGATAAACCTCCTGTAGAAGCCAGCATGCCCCAAGAAACTCCTTATCCCTTTCACGTTAACCGGAGGCGCCAAAGTGACCATCACTTCCACCTTTGCTCTATCCACCTCAATCCCCTTTCCTGAGATCTTGTGGCCAAGGACAATCCCTTCTGTGACCATGAAGTGGCACTTCTCCCAATTGAGCACATGGTTGGTCTCCTCACATCTCTTGAGTACCCTACACAAATTGGACAAACAAACGGAGAAGGAAGAGCCATACACGGAAAAGTCATCCATGAAGACCTCAACCATCTCCTCAATTATATCCGAAAATATAGACATCATGCATCTTTGGAATGTGGCAGGAGCATTACATAAACCAAAAGGCATTCTCCTATAAGTTTACGTTCCATAAGAACAAGTGAAAGTTGTCTTTTCTCGATCATTAGGGTGAATGGGGATTTGGAAGAAGCCACTATAACCGTCTAGAAAACAGTAATAGGGGTGGTTGGCTAATCTTTCAAGCATTTGGTCAATGAATGGCTGTGGGAAGTGGTCTTTCCTAGTGGCCTTGTTAAGTTTTCCTATTAGTTCATTATTCTAATTTCTTATAACCGTGATACCGCCATTTTTAGGTACCACATGAACCGGTGAGATCCATGTGCTGTCACTTATGGGGTATATCACGTTGGCATCTAAAAGTTTAAGAATTTCTTTCTTACCCACTTCCTTCAAGTTCGTGTTCAAGCGTCTTTGATGTTCTATAGAAGAAGTGTTCTCATCATCTAAATGAATCCTATTAGTACAAAGTAATGGTGAAAGGCCCTTGATGTCACTGAGAGAGTACCCAATGGCCTTCCTATACTTTCTCAACTCCCTAAGGAGTGAGTCTAACTCATCATCATTTAGATTATCATTAACAATGACCGGGTAGGTCTCATTTGGTCCTAAGAAAGCGTACCTTAGCCCAATTGGTAGCTGCTAGAGGTCCACCTTTGGGGCTAGCAGCTCACTCCAGTCCTCATCATGGCTTGTGTTGAGGTTGCTGTCCTCATCTGCTTCCTTAGATCCCGAGTCATAAGCCTCCAAGCTACCCTCTTCTAACGTCTGTCCCGCAGAGATCGAGTGAATTGGTCGATCTACCACTCGATCAGGACTAAATCGAGTAGACTCCCTCGATTCGCTTAGTCGTTCTCCATTAGATTGGGTAGTAGATCGAGTCACAAGGTCTATCTCTTCCCTGGATCGAGCAAATGGGTCGATCTGGCTTTCGCTCTGTTCCTCAAATCGAGTAAGCTGCTCGATCTCACAGTCGATCTCCTGGACAATCTTGCGAGAATCAAGGATGCGAACGTACTCTTGGGTCTGTTCATTTAGGTAACCAAACTCCCCACACTCCTTTGTCAGGTCCAGCTGTAGATGATCTTCTTGTGCTAACTCTTCAAGCAATTCATCGGCCAATGCATCCAAAGCTTCTATGTAGAAAAAAAACTTGTCCACCAATGGTTGGTTTCTTCAAAACTTCATTGATGTCAAAGTTCAGCTTGATGTCTTTGCTAATGTGCAGTGAGATCTTGCCATTCTTCATATCAATGATTGCTCCAGCAGTCGCTAAGAATGGCCTACCAAGGATTAGAGGATCTTTAGGCTCTTCATCCATTTCCAAAACCACAAAATCGGTCGGTACGTTCACATTGCTTATCCTTACGGGTAGGTCTTCAAGCATGCCGACCGGGAGTCTTATACTTCGATCAGCAAGGATAAGAGATATCCTACACTCCTTGAACTTCGTGAATCCCAACTTATTGGCAATGGAATGAGACATGAGGTTTATACTTGCTCCAAGATCACACAAGCAATTATCAAACTTCAATGGACCTAGAGCACAAGGTATGGTGAATGAGCCCGGATCTCCTAGCTTCTTTGGAGCTATTTATTTGTGGATAATAGCGCTGCACTCCTGACTCAATACCATAACCTCTCCTCCGTCTTCTTTTACTTTCTTGGCAAGAGTGTCTTTCAAAAACTTTCCATACTTAGGCACCATATCCAAACAATCAACCAATGGCAATTTCAGCTCAACGTTCCTCAAGTGCTTCTCAAACAAGGCCTTTTGCTTCTCAATCAGCTGCTTCTTGAAACGACCAGGGAAAGGGAGTTTTGGTTTGTATGGTGGAGGAATGAAAGCTTCTTTTTCATTGTTAACTTTCTCCACTTTCTTCTCTAAGACCGCTTCACCCCTTTTCTTTGGTCTTTCAATGTAGACATTGTCAAAGGTGATCTCTTGATCATTCTCCCTCTCTTGAACCACAATGTCCTCATTGTCGTCAAGCATAGACTGTGGTGGTAGCTGTTTCCCACTCCTTAACAAGATCGCATTTGCATATTCCTTCGAATTTTGTTCACACTTGCAGGGTAAGCTACTTTGTCTGCTTGAACTTGCTTTTCCTTTCTCAAGCTGCCTAATCTTGTTGTTCATTTGAGAGATCTGTGTAGAAACCGTAGTTAGAGAAGAATCCAGCCTATTGTTGATATCCACAAATTTCTGATTTGTAGATGCTTGCCCTTGAAGTAATTGTTGGAACATAGCTTGTACCGGATCTTGTTGTTGTTGTTGCACTTGTTGCTGCTGTGGCACAAAACCAGGAGGATAACTCTTGCTTCCTTGCTGTTGTTACCCTTGATAGTTGCCTTGTCTCTGGCCTTGATACCCACTGTTTTGTGTAAACCCACTCTTGTTGTAAGGAACAAAGGGTTTTCCTTGTTGTGGTGGGTATACTTGATCCTTGGGGTTTCCTACATTGGTGCTTCTGTATGAAAGGTTCTTGTTGCCTTGATACCTTGGAGCATATCCTTGTTTCTTATTGTAGTCTACCCAATTCGCTTCCTCAAGGTCCTCTTGACACCCCTCTTCAAACACGTCCGAAGCTTCCCCCACAAAGTGTACTTGCTTTTGACTTGCAATCATCATCTTGTCAAGTTTCTCATGAAGGGATTTCAGCTCCTTCCTGTGTGACTCCATCTCAGTAACTCTTGGTGCTCGGTCATAGTCCTCAGACTAATTGCCATCACTCAAAGCCAAGTTCTCGATAAGCTCCATACCCGCGGTCACTTCTTGTCCAAGGAAGTTTCCTTTGCTGGCGGGATCAAGTAGTAGACGAATCTTTGGAAAGCTCCTCTGTAGATAGTGCTAAGAAGTGTCTCCTCTGTGAAACCATGATGAGGACATGCAATGGTGTAGTCCTTGAATCTCTCCATGGCTTCACTAAAGGTCTCGTTTTGTCTTTGTGCAAAGCCACTGATTTCACTTCGTAGCCGAGCTGTTCTTGTAGAAGAGAAGAACTTTGAGAGAAAGGCTTTCTTGCAATCTGCCCAAGATGTGATGGTACCTTGAGGAAGGGTCTTTTCCCAAGAGAGAATGGGAACAACCGAAGCTTGAAGCTGTCTTCGGAGGTCCCATTGATCTTGATCATACCACACACTTGTTCGAAGTTATCCAAATGCTCTAGGGGATCTTTCAATGCAAGACCGTGGAATTTACTGTTCTGGACCATTGAGATGAAGCCCGGCTTTATCTCAAAGTTGTTGTTTTGCACCGGAGGAGGGGTGATGTCGAACCTATTGTGGTGAGTGTTTGGTGCATCACCCGCACCTATGATCCGTGGTGGTCTTTGGGCGTGGTTGGGGTTTCCATTACCCCTTCCAGCATCATTGTGAGGTGGTGCCTCAGCTTGGTCTTGGTCGGCCATGACCTCTTGTGCAGCCTCTTGAACAAACTCTTGCACAAGCGCTTGTTCCCTTTCTCTTCTATGTCTTGCACCTCCAAGTTAATGAATGTTGTCTAGATAGTGAATCAAGTTGTTATCACCACTAGACCTCAAGTTCATGTACCTGAAAACACATATAGAAATGTAGATAAATTATTAATCAAAGATTTAAAAACAAAAACCTAGTCTTCACTAAGTTCCAAATCCTAATACTTCAAACTCAATCCCAATTTGGGAACGGCGCCATTTGATAACACGTTTTTGCTGTGTTTGTCAAAGCCTTTAGCATGCTCATGTCATTGCAATACTTAAGGGTCAATCCAACTTGGGAGGTTTGAAAGGATACCAAGAATACAAGAACTTTTGGTAAAGCTAAGCAGATTCGGTTTAAATGGGGAATAATTCGAAATAAACTACTTATGATGATCTACTAAACTAAAGAACTATTTTAAAATCCCGACCAGGGGGTTAAACAACTAGAAAGTAGCTTCTAAGAATTTAAAAGGGAGGAATACTAATTTTAGAAAATGCCAAAGTAAAGACAGACAAAACTGGAAATAACTAACTACTTGGGACGAATTTTAAAAACTAGAAATAAAAATCTACTGACTTTTAGCTTCTACCAGGGTGCGAAATATGATACTAGGGATTTTCTAAAATACTAACAAGACCAAGAACACAACTTAATGAAATTAACAAGCTTTAAACCAAGAAATAAGCAACTAGATGGATTTAAGCTACAAGATTGAAACTTTAAACTAAAGGAAGATGATTTTTATGTTTTCAGATGATAAGAAGTGGATTCACGGTTGGGGATCAGCTTAAGGGGGTTCAAGATTCAAACTTTGGGTTTTTAAAACATAGATCTACACTTTTGTGCTTTCTCTAAACCTTGAGAAGCTTAAGCTAGCTTCATCCATGGCGTGTGGTATGAAGCCTTCCTCATCCCTTCCTCCTAACCCATTGATCGTGGTGGAAAGAAAGGATGAGGAGCATGATGCATAGATCTCAAATAGTGGCTTAACTAATCCTCTAAGCAACCATGGCGTTTGGGAAATGATATATTAGTCTCTTGGATTTGGATTTAAGGGATCTCCTAAATCTGTCTAGGACAAGGAAATCCCTGGATCAAAGATGTCTCTCTCGAGATCCTCTAAGCCTTAAACGCCCAAATCCAAGAAGAGAATGGTTTTAAGAACAAGAAAAAGACCAAAGCTTAAACCTTTAAACCCCTTAATCACCCTAAACCGAAAACCTAAAAGATTACTACTCACTATGCATGATTAAAATGCTTGAAAACGTAAAAGAAAGAAAGCTAAGCATGATTAAACGATTAAGCAAAGAGATTAAAGATAAGTACTTAAGATTAAAGAAAATTTAAGGTTTACATAAACTAGAAAAGCTTAAAGAACTAACAATGGAAGTTTTGCTCAAAGAAGGAGGAGACAAAACGTAAATTTCGGATCCCTTTGCCAAAAATAGGTCGAGGACCTTTTATAGAAAAAGAGAAATGGTCCCCTCACTAAGCTCCAAAATGTGAGCTGTCCGGATAAGGTTAGAGATCGACCTCGGTCGTCGATCTCTTGCTCGATCTTGGGGGTAGAATGCCTTCCTTTGCTCGATCGCCTAGTCGTTCCAATCGGGGAGATCGGGTGCCTATGTCGATCGTCTACTCGATCTTATCGAGTCTTGAGCTCGATCTCGCTCTCGTTCTTCTTCCGCGTCCGTGCTCGCGCTCGATCATCTTGGTCGATCTCTGACCTCGATCTTCTTCTTCGGAATGGCCTCGTGACTCGATCTTGTGGTCGATCTTCTCAAGATCGACCTGCCTGACTCGATCCTTAGCTCGATCTCGGTTCCGTTGCTAGATTCCCGAGTTCTCCCAAGTGTCCATAGACTCCATTTTGATCCCCAGCTTGTTCACGAATTCTTCAAAACTCCAGTGTATCCAAAACAACCTGAATATGAACTTAGGAACTAAAATGGAACAAAAGCTACAATTTCCCTAAGTATGAATGCAGTATGTATGCAATTTATGTCCTAAATGCAAGCTAAATGTATGAAATATATGAATACATCAACTCCCCCAAACTTGCCTTTTGCTTGCCCTCAAGCAAACAAAATCCGAGCAAGGGAGAGAAGTTTTAAAGTGGGAGCTCAATATCCAAGGTCGCTAACAATAATGATCAACTCAACATCCTAGTTCTTAATTCTAAGATGCATGTGAATTTCTTCTACTCCAAAAGAGTTAGCCATGCCCATCTCAACATTTAAATGTACTAAGAATTCAATCTAAACAAGCCTCCCTATCAAGCCAACTCTTTAACATTCATTAAGTGTGAAACCGTGAATCATGACATTGCAAGGAAAGTAAATTCATTTGGCTAAGGGACTGG
>JAHZTW010000004.1:70642112-70702759 GCA_020283515.1 Alliaria petiolata | reverse complement strand
AAAATAAACTACTCAGACATGAAAGAAGAAGTAGAAAACGTGATTGATGAATGCATAACTTGTATAAATCGATAAAAAACAAAGAGGGTTCAAGAACAAATCAATCTCCCTCAAAGAACAAAGTGAAAACCGCGAATCTCGACCAAAAGAAAGCTATGAATATGTGTTTTTTGTCTTTTCTTCTTCTCTTTCACGTTTTTCTTTTCTTCTTTAGAAAAACCCTAAACAACGAGTATATATAGGTCTTCAAGTGCCCTAGATCGTAGATTAGGTCTTGGCTTGCATAAGACGGCTGCAGGTTTAAGTTGAGCTTCAAATGGGCTTGGGAACCATGAGTGCCCTTGCCGCTCGAGCGACCGGTCGTGGCGCGGCCACTGGTCGTTTGGATCGGCCGTGGCGCGGCCATCTCGGTATTCCGGGTGCTTGACGGACCTTCTTGCTTCTTCCATAACTTGGGATCCAACCGTGGGATTGTTCTCAAACCACTTCGAGGTGAAAGACAGCTGATAAGGCTACCTTGTCTCCAAATATGAGCTTGATCTCGTGGTGGGAAGGCCTTCATTTGATGTTGAACTTCTGTCCTCGAGCACTGTTTTCGGAATTGTCCATTTTGCTCCAAAATATGCGTCTTTTGCTAAGTTTACCTGAAAAGAGTCTTGAACAACCATATACTCGAAATCTAGTGTTTATGCATTAAAACCTTAGTGAAATGCTTATTAAAGCACTCACTTATGATAGTAAAAACGGGTAAAATATGCATGTTATCGACTCCATTTTGATCCTCAGCTTGTCCACGCAATCTCCAAAACTCCAGTGTATCCAAAACAACCTGAATATGATGCAAGAATGCAAGAAACATGCAAATGCTAATGCAAAATGCCTTAGGACCTAAAATGGCACAAAAGCTATAATTTCCCTAAGTATGAATGCAATATGTATGCAATTTATGTCCTAAATGCAAGCTAAAATGTATGAAATATATGAATAGATCATATAGTTTTGCATTCATTTAGTTATTTTTAACCGTGTTTGCATCCGTATTAGAGTTTAATGAGTGTTAGCCTAGCTTGTTTCAAGTTCTCTGCTTCGTGCTTGGCAGCTTGGTTCTGTTTGCATACTTGTGCATTTGGAGTGTTTATTAGGTGTTTTAGAGGCTAGGAAGGCCATATGGAGTTTTGTGGATGATCAAGGGAGGAAGAGAAGCGGCTAGATGAGAAGCAGAAGCTGTCTGGCACCATATATGGGTGCATATCGGGCTATGTAGCCAGATACAGCCAAGAATAAATGTCTTGCACCATATCGGGCTGCATATCGGGCTATGTACCCAGATACAAACCAGGCAGGGCGAAAGAAGCATTCACATCGGGCAAACGTATCACCTAGAGCAGCCCGATACATCTGGCACCATATCGGGCTGCATATCGGGTTAAGCAGCCCGATACAGATCCATGTAGGGTAAATATCGGGTCAGAAGAAAGCTTTACATTTCAATTCAGCCTCAGAGCTCTTCATGAAAGATGTATATAATTGAATCAGCTTTCATGTAGAGGTGGTTTGAAGTGATTGTGATCAGCGGTTCAAGAGATACAGCGAATTTCACAAGACTGTCTGATTCATATCCAACCGGGTCAAAAATCGGTTTGTTGCAGGTTGACCCGGTTCGACCACTGTTCACTATAATATTCTTTACCAAATTTTTCGTAAGGATCTTTTTTTCTTGCTTAGAAAACCTTCCCTTTTTGGGTTTGATAAGAGGACTTTTTACAGTATTCAAATCAATCCTAAAGCCTCTTTGTGTTGTTGTAGTATTTTAGGTGTCAATCCAGCCTAGGTGTTGAAAGATACTAAGAATGCAAGAGTAAATTCAATCTAAGTAAAATCCGAGTAAAATGGGGAAACAAAATCCTACAAACTACTTGGGACAACTAAACGACCTCGAAAACAATTTTAAAAATCCCTATGAAGGGTTAGCTAACTACTAGACGACTCCTACAAATTTAAATGAACAAGCTACTAATTATAAAAATTTGAATGCCAAAAACAGATAAACAAGGTAATTTCTAGCAATCTAAAGGAGCAAACTTTAAATCAAAAGATGAAAGCTTTTAAAACTATTCAAATGCTAAAGACAGATTCAAGGTTGAGGTTCATGCTTAGGGAAGTTCAAGGTTCGATCTTGGCTTACCAAAAGTATATCTACACATTTCTAAATGAGCTATCCTTAAGCCTAAGAAGCAATCTTTCCATGGTGTGTGGATAAGATCCTCTCATCACCCTTCCTTCCAAACCCATGGTGTGTGGTGGAAAGGATGGATGATGAGCTAAAAGCACGGATCGTAACATGGCCTAACTAGCCCCCAACTTGCCACCATCGTGGTCTTTTAGAGCATACTAGTCTCTTGGTTTGGGCTTAGAAGATTTCCTAAGTCCTCATGAGATAAGGAAATCTCTAGGATCATAAGGCCTCCATCGATGTCTTTAAGCAATGAGCACACCAAACCAAGAAAGGATAATGTTTAAGAACAAGAAAATACCAAGATTCAACCTTTAAAAACTCCCTAATCATCTCAACCTTAAATCATAAACAAACTACTCCTTAATCATGTTCGAACCCCTCATAATCATAGGATAAGAGGCGTTAAACATGATTAAGATAACAAGAAAGAAAGATCAAA
The DNA here is from genome assembly GCA_020283515.1 of Alliaria petiolata. Classification (NCBI taxonomy): domain Eukaryota; kingdom Viridiplantae; phylum Streptophyta; class Magnoliopsida; order Brassicales; family Brassicaceae; genus Alliaria; species Alliaria petiolata. The sequence continues at coordinate 70,700,084 of JAHZTW010000004.1, read as the reverse complement.
GCTTAAAGAGAAAATACTTAAAATAAAAATCAAGAGTTTACAAAATAAAAGCTTAAAAGATGCCCTACAATGGTGGCTAGATCTAAAAATGGAGGAGACAACTCCCAAATTTCGTGTCTACCTAAGAAAATAGGTTAAAAGTGTTTATATAGGACCACACAAATGGTCCCCTCACTAAAACACAAAGTGTGAGCTGGCCAAAGAAAGAAGGAAAAACTGGTGTGGAAGAACGGCCAAGGCAGGTCGATCTATGGGTCAATCCAATCTTGAAACGGCCAAGGCAAGTCGATCTATGGGTCGATCTCTGGGTCCAAACTCCAAATGCATTGGCTTGTTCGATCTTCAGCTCGATCCAATCTTGAAACGGCCAAGGCAGGTCGATCTCTGGGTCGATCCAACTTGAAATGGCCAAGGCACCTCGATCTCAGCTGAAACGGTCCATGCACATCGATCTAAGGATCGATCTCTGCTCCATTTCTCTTTTCCGTGCCTTTTCTTGATCCCCATAATCTCTTAGGTTCTTCTTTAACCTGCTTGTCCATGCTCACCAACCATGATAGCTCCAAGTACACCAAATAACCTGAAAATAATGCAAATATGCAAGAAATATGCAAATGCTAATGCAACATGTCCTAAAACCTAAAATGGGACAAAAACTATAATAACTCTAAGTATGAGTGCAAAAGTGCATGAAAAACTATCATAAATGGGTGCTAAAATACGCTAAATTATGAGTATATCAACTCCTCCAAACTTGCATTTTACTTGTCATCAAGCAAATCAAAGACAAACTAGGAAAAGAAGTTTGAAAATGGGGGTTAAATTCCAAAAGTGTTTTTCAAATGAATCAATTAAATGGTCCTTGTTCTCAGTCCTAGGATGCAGTGTATAAACTCTACTCCAAAGAACTTAGCCATATTCATCACATATTGAATCTCAAATCAAGACTTGTCTATTTCAAACAATCCAAGAATCCTAACCTTTAACATTCATTATAGCTCAAACCATGAATCATACTTATGCACTTGAAACCGAATGCATTTGGCTAAGGGACAAGGTTATGAGATAAAAATGATCTCATTCATGTGGGTATTCCAAGCAATGGGTTTTCTCAAGAAGGATTGAACTTATGCATAATGCTAAAGGTAAAAGGCAATGGATGCATACATGGCTAGACTCTCATCTACCCATCATGATAACAATGAACCTAATCCCTCTCTCATTAATTTTCTTTTTCAGCTCACTCACCCTCTAGAACTACCCAATCAAACAAAGCAAAATGCTAACTATAAACCCACAAAAATTCCATCATTCGCATTCACCTTAGGGATACATCTTCAACCTTCCTTATAATGAGTGGTATGGTCATACATAGACTAGCTCTTTATACTTTCCTTGGGTTAGCTCTCTCTCTTTCACATATATTTTTTTTTTATGCATTTGACCTTTTGGCTCTTTAACTTTTCTTTTATTAGAGAGCTAACCCTTTTCTTTTAAACACTTGAGCTATTTACAAACTATGTATTCCTTTCATTCAAACCCCCTTACACCAACTTTTTCTCAAATCCGAATTAAGGTTTCGGTTTTTAGCGACAACACCCATGAATTCCCACCCAAATCAAGCATACAACTAGCTTTAACATGCAAAGCTAGAATCATATGAGAGCCTAAACATGTCGCCTTAAACCTAACACTTTATGCCAAGTTCAATCAAAAATTTAAGGCCTCACAATATCACAAACGAAATTTAGCTTGAAAGGAGGGTAAGGGTTAAGGTGTGGAGTTCTATTTAGGCTTACAAAAGAGTGATGAAAAGAATAAGAAAGCCTAAATATGTATATGTATCCATGTATCCTTTTTCAAATGCACAAGTATGATAATTAAAAGTTCATGTTAAGGTTCCAATTTATAGGATAGGATTCAATTCATGCTTGTTTCAACCTTAAGCCAAGAAAATCAAGACAAATGATCCAAATATTGTTAGAACTTAATTTCATAGTTTGCACAAAGCATCAAATAACTACTAACTAGGGCCTTGAACCAATTCATGAGCTTAAAACACTTTACAAGGAAAATTGCCCCCTATGCACATGAATGATGCAACCTATATGACAAAAAATCTAGACTCAATCCTAAAATATTCTACAAATGCAAATGCAACTACATGAATTTTTTTGAAATTTTCAAAAAAATTCTGATTTTCTATGCAAATATATGGATGCATGAAGACTCAAATATGCTAAAGGGAAAATAAGAAGACAAAGCACAAAATTAAATCCCTTAACCTCTCCCCCAAACTTAAATTACACAGTCCCTTGTAAAATAAAATTCAAAAAGCCAAAAATGCATGATATTTACAATGTTTTGGAATGGTGTACCTTGGAGCTTGTTGTGGTTAGACCTGAGATCGAGCAGGTGTGTCGATCCTTGCATCATTCTTGGCAGGAGATCGAGTGGCATGGATCAATCCAGCCACCGTTTGGTGCTGGAGATCGATTGAACCACTCGATCCATCCCTCGATCTTGCTTGAATCGACCATGGAGGGTCGATCTAGCCATCGATTTTCAGGCTGCTTCATTTTCCTTTGCCTTTGAAAAACCCAAGAACGTGGTTTTGAATCTCCATCTCCCTTTTTCCTGCTCACACACACTAAAAAGCATAATTTAGTACTGAAAAATTAAAATTATAAAGAGAAGGATAGTCATGGGATTGCTTCCCAAGTGCGCTTGGTTTAAAGTCTCTAGCTTGACATGTTGAGGCCTGGATCACTAGGATCATACTCATCATAGAACCATCCCCTAAACTCGTGCATCCTTATCTCCTCAAAGGGTAACTGCCATGGATCCTCAATGCTCTCTTCATTGGTGAGAGTTAAACCGAGGTACTTTGCAAAGGGTTGTTCCATGGGAGATTCTTCTTCTCCTTTGTCTCCTCCTTTGGAATGAGTTGCACATGTGTTTCCTCCTTCGTTGAAAGCTCTTTCTCAACAAATGAGCTGTCACTAGCATCCTTTATGCTTTCAACAACCGAACCACTATCCTCTTGTTCCTCATTCCCTTGGGTGATTTCGGTGTTGATGGACTCCACATGTTTTGTTGCAGCAACTCTTGGACATGGAGTAGTAGAGCCTAATGGGCAGTCAAACATGCTAATCCTCTTAATATGCTTTTCCTGCTCTTCCCAAATCAACTTCATCAAGTTGAGATTTTTGTCCTCATTAGAGATGTGGGGAGAATAGGCTGCTCTTTGATCATACTCCACGTCCCAAGATTGGTATCCCTCACCAAATCCATAGTGATTCCCTTGAGCATAGTTTTCATCCATAAGTCCTCCTTGATAAGTGGATGAGCTTTCAAAATCTTGGTGGCTTGTGGGGTTCCAAGCCATCATTCTCTCTTGACTTTCGGATATAGCCTTTACATTGATGCTATATGCGAGTCCATGTTTTCTTCCTTGTGATTGTACCTTGCAAAAAGAACAAACACTTCAAAGAAAGTTAGTAATGAAAATGAAAAATAAAAACCTAGTCTATACTAAGCTCCAAATTCTAGAAATTTCAACAAAACCTAAGTTGGCGTTAACCTAAGTTGGCAACGCGCCAATTGATAAGAGGACTTTTTACAGTATTAAAATCAATCCTAAAGCCTCTTTGTGTTGTTGTAGTACTTTAGGTGTCAATCCAGCGTAGGTGTTGAAAGATACTAAGAATGCAAGAACAAAGTAAATCTAAGTGAAATCCGAGTGATTAAGATAAGATTCCTAAGTCCTCATGGTGTGTGGATAAGATCCTCTCATCACCCTTCCCTCCAAACCCATGGTGTGTGGTGGAAATGATGGATGATGAGATAAAAGCACAGATCTTAACATGGCCTAACTAGCCCCCAACTTGCCACCATCGTGGTCTTTTAGAGCATACTAGTCTCTTGGTTTGGGCTTAAGAGATTTCCTAAGTCCTCATGAGATAAGGAAATCTCTAGGATCATAAAGCCTCCATCGAAGTCTTTAAGCAATGAGCACACCAAACCAAGAAAGGATAATGTTTAAGAACAAGAAAATACGAAGATTCAACCTTTAAAAACTCTATAATCCTCTCAACCTTAAATAATAAATAAACTACTCCTTAATCATGTTCGAACCCCTCATAATCATAGGATAAGAGGTGTTAAACATGATTAAGATAACAAGAAAGAAAGATCAAAGCTTAAAGAGAAAATACTTAAAATAAAAATCAAGAGTTTACAAAATAAAAGCTTACAAATGCCCTACAATGGTGGCTAGATCTAAAAATGGAGGAGACAACTCCCAAATTTCGTGTCTACCTAAGAAAATAGGTTAAAAGTGTTTATATAGGACCACACAAATGGTCCCCTCACTAAAACACAAAGTGTGAGCTGGCCAAAGAAAGAAGGAAAAACTGGTGTGGAAGAATGGCCAAGGCAGGTCGATCCAATCTTGAAACGGCCAAGGCAGGTCGATCTATGGGTCGATCTCTGTGTCCAAACTCCAAACGCCTGGGCTTGGTTGATCTCTGGGTCCAAACTCCAAACGCCTGGGCTTGGTCGATCTTCAGCTCGATTCAATCTTGAAACGGCCAAGGTAGGTCGATCTCTGGGTCGATCCAACTTGAAATGGCCAAGGCACCTCGATCCAGCCCTCGATCTCAGCTGAAGCGGTCCATGCACATCGATCTAAGGATCGATCTCTGCTCCATTTCTCTTTTCCGTGCCTTTCCTTGATCCCCATAGTCTCCTAGGTTCTTCTTTAACCTTCTTGTCCATGCTCACCATCCATGATAGCTTCAAGTACACCAGATAACCTGAAAATGATGCAAATATGCAAGAAATATGCAAATGCTAATGCAACATGTCCTAAAACCTAAAATGGGACAAAAACTACAATAACTCTAAGTATGAGTACAAAAGTGCATGAAAAACTATCATAAATGGGTGCTAAAATACGCTAAATTATTTGTATATCAGGGTTCTAAGTGATTTTGTACGATACTTTTTAATAGTTTATGCTAATTGGAATTTGTCTTTATTAATCTTCCATCATTCTATTCTCTAATCATGTTTATCAACTTTTCCTACTTGGGATTAGTGGGTTTAACTATGATTAGTGAGTAGTTCTCTTAGGATATAAGGATAGGGTAGATTATTGTTGGGGTCGGTTTCCACCCAGGCAAGATCAATCAAAGAAAAGACTTAAGTGCGGAAGGTGATCTATGAACCATGCATGGTTTGTGCACGAATCGTGCGTAAACCGAGGTGAACCACCTCATGCACGGACCGTGCATAAACCTAGGTGAACCACCTCGTGCACAAACCGAGCCAAAACGCCTCGTTTTATAAACCAAACTGAACTCTTCCCTTGACGGCCCAAGCACCAGATCCACGAAACATTCAGAGCTCAGAGCAACGCACGAGGGCAAGCCCAAGACGGATCATTATGCAAATACTTGTACCCCAAAAGGCTGATCACAGCAACTCTAATAAAATTACCGTCTTCGGATCTCTGTGTCGTGTTTAACTTAGAATCTTTTCGTCCTCTATTGTAATTCTTAACAGGAAATCTATTGTGTGAAATCCAGCACGCACAATTATGGTGATTCTAATAATGGTTCTTGATGTCTAGGGCTTAGATCTTTTAATACCCTTTCTTGTTTAGTGATCTTAATGCTAGATTAACTTTGAGAAAAGTGATTTAGATCAAAGGGCATTTCCCACCCACAAGGTGTTTGATGAAATGCCCCAACCAACTAAATCAAGAGATTTACATGCTTAGCCTATGGAAGTAGATGTCTAATGTGTTTATTGGTTCTATGAAGCTTGTGTTTATTGCTTGATGATTATCTCTTCACTAATGATGATTAGATTTCGAATTGATAATTAGCAAAGGGATTAGTGTCATGAGAGTGGATTAGTCTTAATTAGTTTTTCTTACCTAAGGATTAGCATTGAAATTGATTGGTTGGACATCTTGAATCAAATTTAGAGTCACCCAAAGTCAATAACCCTATTCTTGGATTCCCCTTTTATCATTTCATCATCTTGTTTAGTCATTTTCCTTGTTCTTGTTTTTATCTTTGAATATTACTTGTTTGATCACTTAGGTTGGTAGAAAAACAACAAACTACTTAGATTTGCTTAGCTTAAAAGGTTCTATGCATTTCTAGTGTCATCTACATCACCAAATGGATTGATACCTCAACTACTACAATGACATGAGTGGTGTTGAGTATTGAAAGTGATACAAAAATCTTACTTATCACGGAACCACGTTTATATAGACTTGGCTCTCGCCTAAGCATATGAAAAATGGGAAAAAGGAAAATTCAATTTAGGCAAAATAGAAAATCAAAGTAACAACGAAAAAGAAATCAATTGAAAATGCGATATTGAAAGTGGGATATTGAAATTGCGATATTAAAAGTGCGTAATTAAAATGAGATATTGAAGTGCGTAAAATTCGGTAAATCGATGAGAGAAAAACGTTGGGCTCTTCCGGGAATTCTTAAGGGGTTTTAACAAAAGATCAAACAATCTATCGAAAGCAAACGAGACTAAATAATTTCCCTAAACTTGAATCATGGTTTTTTTTATCTAAATACTTTCGTAAGTAGGTCGACTATACTTTGATTACTTCTTAGGTATGCAGTCGCATCCCACGACGCAATCAAGCATGCATTAATGGATCTAGTTTGTTTTAACGTTCACAAACGCTCCATAGGTGTGCAATTCGCATCCTATGACGCGACGCTCGGCTAAGTTGGTTCTGGTGATCGGATTCAACACATTAGAGGCTCTAATCAATCTTTGGATCAGTCTCTAGTTCATGACTCTAGATCCATGCATTAAAAACAAACTTAGGCGAAAGAAATCTTTAGAATACGACTTAAACGAATAGAAGCATAAAAACGTTTAATGAAATTCCCCCTAAAAACCCTTTGGAATCAACCCAACAAAAATAAACTACTCACACATGATATAGATCGAAGCATAGACATTATATATAAATGAATACTTCGATTTATCAATGAAAACGAAAGAGGGTTCAAGAACAATCTATCTCCCTCGAAGAACAAAGACAAAAACGATTAAAAGAGATAAAGTATTGAAAGTTGTATTGAGCACAAAAGAGGCACACGGAAAACTTATTGAAATGAGAGGATAGATACGAGTATATTTAGGTCTTAAAGGCTTCTTAGGTGTCACTTAGGGTTATCTCACATTTCAAACAGGATTGCAAACGGGCTCAAGAACGCCAACTTGGTGTGGTCGTGCGAGCGAGGGTTCATGGCGCGGCCATGAGGTACTTTGCTGCGGCTAGGAAAGCTGGTGGCGTGGTGGAGAGGTCTTTGGAAGCATGGTCGAGGCTTGGTGGCGCAGCGAGATCACTTGGTGATCAAACCTTCATTTTTTCTTTTGCTCCTCCCGCGAGACTGGATGATATGTCTTCAGTAAAAATATCATCACTTAAGATCCAACCGTTAATTCGCCTTCATTCCACTTGGGTATGAACGCTAACATTCCCCTCTATTTGGTGCCCAAGTTTGAGGAAAACGTGTGGTGGGAAGATCTTGATCCGAAGCTAGATTTCAGGCAGTCCGAATTTATCCAAATTGTCGTTTTGCTCTATTTTGCTCCATTTTGCATCATTTTTGTTAACTTTACCCGAAAAGAGTCTTGAACATACAAATACTCGAAATCTAGTGTTTATGCATGAAAACCTTATTGAAATGCTTTTAAAGTATCCACTTATGATAGTAAAAATAGGACAAAAATGAGTGTTATGAGGTTCACCCATTCTTGGTTAGGGTTGTGGGTTTAGGTTTTAAGGTTTAGATTTAGAAATATATTTTAGTTTGAGTTAACTTATCCTTGATTAGGGTTTAAGGTTTATTTTCATCAATAAAATTTAATAATGTTCAAAGAGATTATTGGTGATATTTGCCCAAATTATTTTTTTTGGTTGACAGCCTCAACTCTTAGAACGGTTAAGATATATAAACTGGTGGAGTTGAGTTTAGATAATTTAAGTGAGAAAGGTAGTCGCGAGCACTTTGTGCCAACTTGTTTGCCTTTGTGTTTTGAGCGCGTGGGATGTGCGAGATTGAGAAGAAAGTAAATTTCTTCCTGCTTGTCTCGTATTTCTCGAGGTGTAGTGCGAAAGCCGGTCATTCCTCTAGTTTAGACACTGTCTGTGACGAAACAGTCTGTGACGAAAGCTACCACCGATCTTCTTGTATCGAGCATGCATAGCTCATATCAACGCTTCCAACTCCGTGTGTAATGGAGAGATACTTCGTCGTACATTTCTTGCCCCCATTAAGGTTACATTCATTCCATCCCTTGGAAATACCAGCCCAACCCAGCATTTGAGGCTGTTTCCTTCCAGGATCCATCGGTTTGACATGTTGTTCCATCGTAAGTCCGTTCGTAAGTCTGTTGGTCTAGTAATTGGGTCCCTTGTTGTGATCCTATCATAATGTCATCCACTTGTGCCAATTCCCATATTATTGCCTCCGTTTGTGCATGTCGTAGCACTTCTCGGGGATCTCGATCAATATTTAAAAATAGTTTATCATTTCGGGCCTTCCAGATATACCATATTATCCATGGATACACTCCCATTTGATCATTTTGAGGGAGATGCTAAAAAAAGTGTGCCATATTAAAGTATAAGGCTTTCATTGGGAACCTGTGCAGTGGTGTGGGGATCGCCGGTAATGCCTAGATTTGAAAAGCCGAGAGACACTCAAACAGTGTATAGTTTATGGTTTCCTTTTCTGCTCCACATCTTCAACATTGTGGATCACAATTGATACCTCTACAACGAAGACGGTCAATAACCGAGATGCAGCCCGAAATTATCTGCCATAAGAAGTGCTTCATTTTTGGTGGGCATTTCACCTTCCAAGCGTGTCTTTGTAAATTACTTATGTCTAGTCCATATACCATCTACGTATCTCTATTTGAGGGATACTTTTGCTCGATGTTATAACCAGTCTTGACCATATATCTACCTGGTTGTGTAAAGTGCAAGGTTAATAAATCTGGCCTTTGTTCCCTATAAGTTGGCATGCTAGTGATTAAAGGTATATCCTCCGGAACAATGAGTTGCTCAAGTAGTGGTAAATTCCACGGTTATCTTAAAGGATCAATCAATTGATTGACTTTTATCTCATGATACATATTGTACCATCTGCATATTGCTAATCTCGGGAGAGATGCCGGAATCCAGGGATCCTTCCATATAGAGATAGAATTATCTGATCCAACTCTTTTAATAAGCCCTTTTTGTACCAAAGATCGAACAAATATAATACTCTTCTAACCATATGATGGAGAGTATAAGCAAATAGAATCCAAGGGGCTGGCATTTTTGAAGTATCGCCCTTTGAAAATCTTCGCAAATAGAGACTTTGGGTAATCAATAAGACGCCAAAGTTGTTTAGGCTAGTAGGACCGCATTGAAATCCTCGATAATCCTAAACCTAAGTCCTCCTTCTGATTTATGTCTGCATAGTTTCTTCGAGGCCAGACAATGTAATTTGTGCATCTGCCCACTAGTACTCCACCAAACTGCGAAACCGTACTAATGAGTTTCGTAGTGATCGTATTTGACAAGTGAAAGCATAACATTTCTTATCTCGGCATATGCTGATGCTAAAGACTTTATCAACACCTCTTCCCCCCCCCCCCCCTCCTCCTTTAGATAATAGTTGGGAGGTTCATCCATTTACCCATTTGTATTGTCGCTCGATGAGAAAGTTGAATTTTTTTTTGTCTTAGCTCCACCTAAACTCTCTAGAATTCCCAAATATGTTCACATCCCCCCCCCCCGACATTCAAGATCCCTAATGTTTTGTGTATTTGTGCCCGTACTCTCATGTCCACTTTGTGGCCAAATTGCACCGATGATTTTGCAAAATTTAATTGTTGTCCCGACACTGACTAATATTGTTTCAAAATATTGAGTGGTATATGTGTTTTCTCCTTAGTTGCCTTACAAAAAAATAGACTATGATCCGCAAAAAACATATGTGAGATCGGTGGACATGCCTGTGCTACCTTCATTCCCGTAATCAATTTTTCTTGTTCCGCTTTCCACAAATTTGCTATTAGTACCTCTGTATAGAGATTAAAAAGATAGAGAGATAGAGTGTCGCCTGTCTAAGCCCCCTCCATGGTGTTATATTTCCTATGGGTTGACTGTAGATGAGAGCCTTATATTGTACGGACTTGATACCCTCACATTTTTCAGGTTATCTATTTTTCCGCAAAACCTATTTTTCAGAGCAGGTGCTCTGTGAAAGGCCATCTGACGCGGTCATACACTTTGCTCATATCTGTCTTCACCGCCATATACTCGCCTTTGCATGATTTGTTAGTTTGTAAACCATGGAACATCTCATGTGCTATTAATATATTATTCGATATAAGCCTCCCAGCCACAAAGGCGGACTGAATTTCTGAGATAAGCCTAGGAGCAACTGACGCAATCTTTGACACAAGACTTTGAAAATAATTTTATAGTCTACATTACATAGACTTATGGGTCGTAGTTCCGTCATTCTGATTGACCGCTCTATTTTTGGAATAAGACAAATATTTGTCATATTAAATCTCTAATCAAAAACTCTCGAGATTAGAAAATTGTTGACCATTTCAACCACCTCTTGTTTAATTATATGACATGATCGTTGGAAAAATAAAGCCGTCATCCCGGTTTTGTTAAGCCCTCTTATCACATTTTGTTACCTCCCCTCTTACTTCCTTGAGAGCCTCCACAAAAGATGTTGGGGATGAGGATGTAAATAATTTGTCAAAATAGTCCACCGCAACCTTTCCCACTTTACTATCACCAGTCACCCAGACTCCCTCATTGTTATGCAATCCCACAATTCTATTTATAGTTCAGTGATAGGGTCGAAAGTTGCGATCCAGATTAAACTTCTTTTTAGGGACTCATCGAGCTATAAATTTGTAAGACCATAAGCTGCAAGTGCACAGCATCCGTTTTGCTACTTAGGATATCGATCCAGATGGAGATGGTCAACTGCAAAACAGAGAAATCAGAGCAACCAAAGATGCATAAAATTGGGGGGTTGGGATTTGTGTCACGGTTTCTGGTGCAAATATTGAAAGGCAATCCACGTCTTATATAGAGGAAGGTGTCGACCAACTCTATAACCAACGGGAAAGGAAAATCAACTTAAAGGCTTAAAGAAAATTGTAAAAAGGAAATCAAGGCGAGCAGTGTAGGAAAAGTAATTATTGAAGGTGCGTAAATCTCGATTAAACAACAGAGAGGGGAAACACGTTGGGGATCTCTTCGTGAAATTTATGGGGTTCTAACTAGAAATCAAACACACATTGAATCAGGCAAACGAGACTAGGTGATTTTCTCAAAACTGGAATCACTGGTTTCATGACCTGACTCTTTCAAGCTAGATCGTCTATGTTATGAAAACTTCGTAGGGATGACCTTTTTCGTATTCCAACGTCATAGACAAACACGCAATATCAGATCAAGTTCATAAATGTTCAAGTCACTTCGCGAATATGTGTTAACATTTGTTGAAGCTTCGCTCGGTCAAGCTATGTCCGGTAGTAAAATTCAGCACGATAACAGCTCTTAAGATCCTAAGATCAGACTTTAATTCATGACGCTAGACTCATGCAGTAAGAACAAAATCAAGCACGAAAGAAAATCCTAATTGATGTGTAGGATTTAGAGCTTCGGTTTTTCAAGTTTTAAATTTATAAACCCTAATGCATGCAAGTGCACAGATGTGCATTGTAGTACTTAAGGTATCGATCCACATAGAGTGTATGACTAACTACAGAATCAGTGACGGTTAGAAAACGTTCCTAAGACAAGAAGGGGGGGGGGGGTTTGGAGAAGGGTGTTTCAAGGACGGTGGCAAGCAGGGAAAAAAATAAATAACAGACATGCAAACAAAACGTTGTGCTCAGGGTATTCTTTGGGGTACTAGGCAATTTTCCCTAAACTGATTCACTGGTTTTAACGACCTACCTCTGACAAGCAAGATCGATCTATGAATGCCTATTTCGCATGTACACTACCGTATCTTGCGTCCAAAACAAACACGCAATAAGATCGGGACGATAAACATTCACGAAACCTTCCTGACTACGCATAAGCGTCCCATAAATAATGCGCTCTACCCTAATAGGTCCGGATCCGAGATTCAGGACGTTAGTCGCTCTCGAAAACCTGTGATCAGACTCTAGTTCATGACGCTAGACTCATGCAATAAGAACAAGTTTGGTAAGAAAGAAAACCCTAATGTGAATAAGCAGTTGATAAGCCACTTATTCAAATCAAGAGATCGAGAACAAGAAAATTAAATAAAAGAGAATCGATGATTATCTCAACCAACCCATGTGTCTACTCTAACTTGATTGGGGTGAGCGAAAACGAGAGTTAACCTCAAAACACCTAAAGACAAACTTCGATCTAACAACCTAGCAATCAATCCATGAATCCCCTTTGAAAACCATTGAACACAACAAACGAATCTACCCTAACATGATTGGGGCGAGTAGAGACGAAATCAATGAATGCATGCTTGAATTAAACAAAGAAAGTTCGAGGGTTCGAGAGAAGATCTCTCTCCCCCTCGAGAAAAGCCTTATGCGGCTAGGTCTTTTGATGGCTACAAAGAGAGGCTATTAAAAGTTGACGAAAATAAGGAATGGAGATTAGTATTTATAGGTCTTCAAGTCTTCTTAGGCGTCACTTAGGGTTCTTTAGCGTTTGACAGCAATTGGGCTTGACGGGCTTGCAAACGGGCTTCAAAAACGTGTTTTATGTTGGCCTTGCCACGGACCGCTCATGGCCAGGCCACATGGGGTCTGGCCGCATGAGTAATTGTATGTGGCGCGGTGGAGAATTCTCTGGCCGCGGTCACGATCCTTGGTGGCGCGGCCATTGGTCTTGCAACTTCTACGCTTGCTTCTCCCGCGAGACTGCATAATATGTCTTCAGTAAAACCGTCATAACTCCAGATCTAAGCGTTAGTTTCCCTTCAAACCACTTGGATATGAAAGCTAACAGTCCCCTCTATCTGGTATCCAAATCTGAGTAAGATCTCGTGGTCGGAAGGTCTTGATCGGATGTTAAACTTCTAGCAGCTCGAATCTATCCAAAATATTGTTTTGCTCCGAAAAGCTCCATTTTGCATCCTTTTTGCTAAGATTACCTGAAAAGAGTCTTGGACACACAAATACTCGAAAACTACTCTTTATACATTAAAATCTTAGTGAAATGCTTATTAAAGCACTCACTTATGATAGTAAAAACGGGTAAAATATGCATGTTATCAACTCCCCCAGACTTAAACCTTTGTTTGTCCTCAAACAAAACAGAAATCTAAGTAAGAAAAAGATGAAAACTCACCAATACTTGGGAACTCATCAAGTCTAGCAATCGACCTGTTTGAGCCATGTAACTCGGAATTCAGCTTCAAGGCGTTTGGGTCTAGTTACCTTGAGCTTTTCACCCTTCCCGGATACGCTTCATGGTCCCTTTGAGTATTTCGAACTCTCTCTTGTTGACCCCTTTATTCTTTTAGACGTGCGGTCTCATTCGAGGGAGTATCAGTCGACGAGACATTATACTCTTCTCTCTCAAACATCTAGACAAAGACATTTCAGACACAACTCTCATATTTTCTCTTCCCTTAGTCGATTTCTCCCTACTTTTCTAGGGTATCATTTTATTTTTTCTATCGACTTTCTTTTCTATTTTTTGTTTTTTTTCTTCTTAGCTTGAGAATGATCACTTCTTTGAAGTTTTCATGATATATGCGAACCGTCATGGTCCTTTAAGGAACTCGGGTTGTCATCATCAAACTAAGGCTTTTCTTTCTATATTTTTTTCTTTTCTATAACAAGAGAAGATCAAGGAGAGGTTGCATTGCATCTACTTATTCATGCTAGAGTTTAAAAGAGGAGCAAAGTTCGAAGTACCTCAAGCCCTTTGACGAGAAGTTTTGATTCATTAGGTGCAGAGTCAACGCAATATCCTTCGAGTACTATAGAGATTAGAGCTTTCTCCGTTGGAATGATCCACTCGCAGTGTTCAACTTAGTAAACCTTACTTCTAAACCCGTGAGAATGGTCATTAAGGTTCCTTGTTCGAAGCGACTTGTACCTAGCAAAGTTCATAGTTTTCGACTAAAAGAAAAAGTTTTGATTCTATAAAACGACTCAATAAATGATGCATGTATGCTTAAGAATCATCAAATCAAAGCATAGTTAGTAATATAAGAAATCCCCCCAGACTTAAATCAAACTGTCCCCAGTTTGTTTAAATCGAGTTGAGGTGAAAAAGATAGGTAAATTTAAGTACAAGCTTGTGAAGACTTACTTGAAAGTGGTGATGGGTTTGGTATGGGTGGATGGGCGTGTGGTATGATTGAGCTAAGGACTTGATCATTCTCCTTATGTCCTTGCTTAGAATCGATTTAATTGAATTAAATAAATTGAAAACTTAGCTCGAAAGGAAATGTGTTGCGCGGTTGAGCTTCCTTAATTCGTTTGGTGGTGGTGGGCGTATGGTGATGATGGATGAGGGTGGTGATAAGCGTTTGGTGGTGATGATTGGCTCACCTTTGTTGAGAAGAACATGTACTCTGGTTGTTGAATACTTGTATTGGTTCCTTGACCTTTGTAAAACACCGTGAATGAGAGATGGAAAATCTTTTGTCCTTGCGTCTTGAAGATTGCATCACCTCAGAAACTTGAAGTTTGGGTCTAGGCTGGCCAATCCGGTGATGTGTTCGGGATCCCGAAAGACAGGTGTTGCTAGTTTGAACTTCAATGCCATATGAAATTCTTACTTGGCTTCGGTAAAGTTCTTGGTCGCGGAAGAGAGAAGCTAGTCTTCGGGAACTTTTCTCTTTGCGGGTTGGTGAAGGAAGTTGCATCTTCTTCCTTCTGTAACTTGCACAACGGTTTTCATCCTTCAAAACCGTTGTATTCTTATTCGTCTTCGTGGATACAGGTCCGTTGAACGTACTGAAAGAAGTTGAATGAGATGGATCATTGACTTAGCTTGACTTGGATGGAGTCTTGTCCAGTCTTGCTGTCTTTGATGCAACAGAAACTTGCCACGGTTGTGGAAGTGATCTTTGCGGTCTTTAGGACGTGTTCAGGCCCTTGAATCAAGAAGGAAGCTTGAAAGGCTTGACACAGGTTTAAGGAGATCCGGTTTGGTGAAGTTCGGGATGGAGAGTGTCGCAGAGGAAGGCTGGCCGCACGACGGATTGTCGCGGCCGTGGCCAGGGGTGTCTCCTCCGCGCCATCATGGCTCATGGCGCGGCCACGCTCCTTCTGGCCGGCCCACTGGCAGTTCGTCGCCCGGTGAGTGTTCTTCGAAACTCCTTCTTCATTTTTTTGGTCTTTTCTGGTTTTCTGATTTTTTTGTGTTTTTCTTGGTTTTCTGATTTTTTTTTGCTTTTGGGGTTTATGTAAATGCTGTAAACTAAGAAGAAACCAAAACTAAAGATTAATATGGTTAAAAAGATGAGAAAGAGAGTACCTAAAATGGGTTGTCTCCCATTGAGCCGCTCTTGTTTAGAGTCTTTTAGCTAGACTTTGGTAGTTTGGGAGCTTAGTTGGAGGTTGAGCTCGACCTTAGGCAAGGTCTTTTTGCCTTCTGCGCGGCCTCTTCTGCTGAGGGCTCCTCGAGTCTCTTCATGATTGCATCTTCACCCCTTTCAAGAAGATGTTTCTCCATGGTGTATGATATCGCGGGATAGAACTTTTCCCCATCGATATTGGCGAATGAGACTTGCCTTTTGGGCCAATCCATGATGGCTCCTGCAGTGGCCAAGATTGGCCATCCCAAGATGAGAGGTGCAGCTTCTTCTTGTCGAGCTTTGACTATGTAGAAGTCTACCGGAATTCTACAATCGCCAATGATGACCGGGAGTTTATAAATGACTCCTTTCGGGATCGTGAGCGACTGGTCCGCCAATCCAATCACCACTTTCGTTGTGTGTGAGTGCCTGATCCCGAGTTCTCGCACTGCATAGCTTGGTAACACGCTGATAGTTGAGTCGGGATCACACAACGCGTTCTCGACTTTAATTCCCTTGATTTCGCATGTGATGAGAAATCGACCAAGGTTTCGCGTTTTGTGCAGGCTGCGAAGTAGCCTTCCTGACCTTTTCCGTGTGAAGAGATCTTGTATCTCTAGCATGGTTTCGTTGCTTTCGCAGAAATAATGGCCGATAAGGTGTTCTGTCCATGCTTCAATGAATGTGGTACCCGATGAAAGACCTCGAACTACCTTGTTGAACTCGCCCAAATTCTCTCGAGTGATCCTGTTGGTGTAGCTCTCGTATTTTTCAGCGCGGGAGAAGTAGGCAGCTCTGGCCGAGGTAATCGAACGTCTGGCTTGACCAAAGTGAACTTTAATCTCGTTTGTACTCTCTAAGCTGTCTTCAAAGTATTCCTTTAAGCCATAGCTTTCCCATGCTTCATTGAATCCTACCCTTGTTGGGATTCTTTCTACCTTCTTGCGGAATTCCACCAGTCTTTCCCTCTTAATATGCAGCGTAAGAGGTCTCTCCATGTTTGTGGTGATATATGCGGTAGGTCTTCCTTCAGCAGGTTCGGGTGACTCCTCTCGAGGGGCGGGCTCACGCGCCAAGTGGGGTTGGATGAAGAAGCAAGGCGCTTTCTCGACTCCCGAGGCCAGGACTTCATGCTCTGTCTTATCTCCTATAAGTTTGTTGATGAGCCCGTTGAGCCGCTTCTGCTCCTTGGATAGTTTCGCTAGGATGGCCTTGTTCTTCTTTTGAGCCTTTGCCATGTTCTGAACCTCGTCTCTCAAGTCCTCGACTTGCGATTCAGCCTTATGCTGGGCGTGTTTAATCTCCTGGATGTCCTCAAGTTTTAAATTTATAAACCCTAATGCTTGCAAGTGCACATATGTGCATTGTAGTATTGAAGGTATCGATCCACAGAGAGTGTATGACTAACTACAGAATCAGTGACGGTTATAAAACGTTCCTAAGACAAGAAGGGGGGTTTGGAGAAGGGTGTTTCGCGGACGGTGGCAAGCAGAAAAGAAAATAAATAACAGACATGCAAACAAAACGTTGTGCTCAAGGGTGTTCTCCGGGGTACTAGGCGATTTTTCCTAAACTGATTCACTGGTTTTAACGACCTACCTCTGACAAACAAGATCAATCTATGAATGCCTATTTCGCAGGTATACTATCGTATATTGCGTCCTAAACAAACGCGCAATAGGATCGAGGCGATAAACATTCACGACACCTTCCTGACTACGCATAAGCGTCCCAGAAATAATGCGCTCTACCCGACTAGGTCCGGATCCGAGATTCAGGACGTTAGGCGCTTTCAAAATCCTGTGATCAGACTCTAGTTCATGACGCTAGACTCATGCAATAATAACAAGTTTGGTAAGAAAGATAACCCTAATGTGACTAAGCAGTTGATACGCCACTTATTCAAATCAAGAGATCGAGAACAAGACAATTAAACAAAAGAGAATCAATGATGATCTCAACCAACCCACGTGTCTACTCTAACTTGATTGGGGCGAGCAGAAACGAGAGTTAACCTCAAAACACCTAAAGACAAACTTCGATCTAACAACCTAGCAATCAATCCATGAATCCCCTTTGAAAACCTTTGAACACAACAAACGAATCTACCCTAACATGATTGGGGAGAGTAGAGACGAAATCAATGAACGCATGCTTGAATTAAACAAAGAAAGTTCGAGGGTTCGAGAGAAGATCTCTCTCCCCCTCGAGAAAAGCCATATGCGGCTAGGTCTTTTGGTGGCTACAAAGAGAGGCTATTAAAAGTTGACGAAAATAAGGAGTAGAGATTAGTATTTATAGGTCTTCAGGTCTTCTTAGGCGTCACTTAGGGTTCTTTAACGTTTGACAGCAATTGGGCTTGACGGGCTTACAAACGGGCTTCAAAAACGTGTTTTATGTTGGCCTTGCCACGGACCGCTCATGGCCCGGCCACATAGGGTCTGGCCACATGAGGAAGTGTTTGTGGCATGGTGGAGAGTGCTCTGGCCGTGGTCACGAGCCTTGGTGGCGCGGCCATTGATATTGCAACTTCTACGCTTGCTTTTCCCGCAAGACTGCATAATATGACTTCAGTAAAACCATCATAAATCCATATCTAACCGTTAGTTTACCTTCAAACCACTTGGATATGAAAGCTAACAGTCCCCTATATCTGGTATCCAAATTGGAGGAAGATCGCGTGGTGGGAAGGTCTTGATCGGATGTTAAACTTCTAGCAGCTTGAATCTGTCCAAAATACCGTTTTGCTCCGAAAATCTCCATTTTGCATCCTTTTTGCTAAGATTACCTGAAAAGAGTCTTGGACACACAAATACTTGAAAAATAATATTTATACATTAAAACCTTAGTGAAATGCTTATTAAAGCACTCACTTATGATAGTAAAAACGGGTAAAATATGCATGTTATCACTAATATACGGCCTAGATAATCGATGCAGCCAGTTTAAGAAAAGTTAATAAAATTCTCCATAGATCCCCTTAAAGAACACCCAACGAAAGTAAACTACTCAGACATATAATAAGGAGTAAAAAATGAGATTGATGAATGCATAACTTGTATAAATCGATAAGAAGTAAAGAGGGGTCAAGAAGAAATCAATCTCCTTCGAAGAACAAAGGTGAAACCGTGAAAAGAGATTCGCGGCCACAAAACAAAAAGTGTCTAATGAGACGAACGGAAAACGTGATGGTAGATGATACTAAAATACCCTAAAACATCGAGTATATATAAGTCTTCAAGTCCCCTTGGGCGTCTCTTAGGTCTTGATTTCTATTTGACGACTTCGGGTTTAAGTTGGGCTGCAAATGGGCTCGGGAATTACGAGCTGGCTGGCCACACCATCGATGGGCCGTGGCGCGGCCACTGGTCTTCTGGCTAGGCCGTGGTGCGGCCACCTTGCTTTCCTTGATGCTTGATGAACCTTCTTGCTTCCTTCATAACTTGAGATCCAACAGTGGGATTGGACTCAAACCACTTCGAGGTGAAAGACAGCTGATAAGGCTACCTTGTCTCTAAATACGAACTTGATCTTGTTGTGGGATGGCCTCCATTTGATGTTGAACTTATGTCCTCGAGCACTTATCCCGGAAATGTTTGTTTTTCTCCAAAATATGTGTCTTTTGCTAAGATTACCTAAAAAGAGTCTTGAACAACCAAATACTCGAAATATAGTGTTTATGCATTAAAATCTTAGTGAAATGCTTATTAAACCATTCTTACAATAGTAAAAACGGGCGAAAATGCATGTTATCATTCTGCGTTGCTTCGTCGTCGCGTGATAGAACTTTGTGTTTAGATTCCCATTTTTATGCCATAAATTCATAATTTTTTTGTTGCGAGAATTGTTCCTCATCCTTGTACGCTTCTTTAAGTTTTCGATTTATGTCAACGAGTTCCTCTTGGGTGCGGGAATTATCACTATGAATTTCCTTTAACGCCCGTTGTAGTTCTGCTATCTTATCTTTTCCATTCGGTTGATTTCTCTGCCTCCATTTGGACATTTCGTGTTGGCAATTGCCGATTATGTCTATTAATGTGATAGTCTCGGTTCCATTTGTACGTTGCCAACCACACCTATGGAATCCATTAATCCATCTTTGCCAATCCACCGTTTATCAAACTGAAATTATTTTTGTCGCTTAGGTATTGTCGCTTGTATCGTTGCCACTATTGGCCGATGATCGGATCCCACCATTCGGAGATACTCCACATATGAGTGCGGTAATTTGTCATGCCAATCTTCTGTTGCTAAGGCCTGATACAAGCGTTTTTATTTTTACACTTGCAAGCAATTCCTCAATTGCTCATATCATTGCAATATATTGAGGTATCAATCCATCTTGGGAGATGATGCAATAAGAGTACAAAGTTAAGTCTAAGCTAAGCTAAAATGATAAAAGCAAGTCACAAACAAGTATTGAAGCTAAACACAAACTAAAAGAGGTACTACTAGTGCAATACTATGAAACTAAGCCTTAATCACTACTAATCAAGATACTAGCAAGGATTACTACTAAGCAAGATTATCAATTGACTAAATCGAAACCTAGGGATGGAATCATTGATTTGGGAAACTAAATGGACAACCTTGCAATCATTTAAGCAACTAATCAAGCTAACTCTATACCTAGAACACTTAATTTAGATTAGACCATGATGTGTGGCTCAAATCCCTTTGTTAATCATCCTAATGAACTAATGATGTTTTAGCATTAAGATAATCAACAAGCATTAATAACAAGTCTAAATGGTATGATAAACACTCTAGACATCTAATGTCTTAGGCTAGAAATGTAAATCTCTTATTGAGTTGGTTCAAGCATTTCATCAAACACATGGTGGGTATATGAAATGCTTATGATCCAAAATAGCAAAGATTAGCTATTTGGCATTAGGAATCACTTAATAAGAAGAGAGAATGAAAGAATCTATCCTAGATTGCAAGATTAATCCATTAGAAAACCCTAAATCTAACCCATCCCCAAGTTTCTAAGGAACTACTCACTAACCATACTTAAACCCATCAAATCAAAGATTAGAGAAAGGTTAAACAAGATTAGAGAAAGATAAAACAAGAAATCTAAGAATGATAATGCATTAAACTCAAAAGATTCAAGCTTAAACAAAGTATTTGCCCAAAGTGGCTAAAAGTTTAAGCTAAGAACAAGAGAATAAAAGTTGGCCTAAAAAATTAGGTCTAAAGAGTATTTATAGGAAGGACCCAAAGGGTAGACAAAGAAGATTCGTCTGGGAGAATTTCGACGAGGTTCGTCGAACATACTCGTCGAAACTTCACCCTGGAGGAAAGTTTCGACGAAGCTTCGTCGAACAGAGTCGTCGAACGGGTCTTCAAGCGTCGATCATCTTCACGCGTCTGGATAAGTTTCGACGAGGTTCACCGAAACTACTCGTCGAAACTTCACCCTGGAGGAAAGTTTCGGCCAGCTACGTCGAAACTTCTGGTCGAAACATCGTCCTGGAGAGAAGTTTCGGTCAGCTACGTCGAAACTTCTTCAGGATTATTCTTCTCCATCTTTTTGGCAACTTCTTGCTCTTCAAAGTGATGTGCCATTCCTCTCCAACTCCATTGTTGCCTCCACAGCATCCATGTTACCTGATCAAGACTCCAAATGCACCAAAACATGCAAGGACTATGCAAGGACTATGCAAAGACACTCTAGGACTCTAAATGATACAATGCAACACAATGATGCTATATTAGACCCCTAAATGATGAGAAACTTATACTAAATGGATGCTAAAATGATGCAAAATATAGACATATCAAGGCCCTGTCTAATATGCACTGGACTATTTGTCCATTTCTTCTTCCCCGCCACGATAGTTTATTTCCTCGGTTTGGAAAGTTAAGTAACCCGCAATTGTTGATCATGATGTTCAAATCGACAAGTAGATGCTTGTCGAAGTGTACTGCCCGGTTTTTCATGATTCCCCATTATCTCATTAAAATCTCCTATCAAAAACCACGGATCCGTCCTATTTAATCCTGTTCTCGTAAGTCTTTTCCAGACTTGATTTCTAAACTTTGGGATTGGGTCACCGTATATAAATGATAAATATATCGTTTGTCCTTCAAAAATTGTCTCAATATTAATAATCCGTTTATTTGAAAAAACAACTTTAACATCATAATCATTATTATAAAATAAAGGTAGTCCGCCACTGGATCCGCACGGTTCAACCGTGTACAAGTTATTATAACCGAAATAAAAATGAAATTGTTGCATAAAAGAAAAACAGTTTTTGTTTTGTGAAAGAAATAGAAACTATGGTTTAAATTTCTTCCAGACCTCGTGCAAGTAACTTATTATGTACGGATTACCAACACCCTGCCAATTCCAACCGAGTATCCACATTGATGATCTTACTTGGACGATCCCGAATCAGAGTTCGGTTTAGGGATCTTCTTCCACTGTTCTTCTTTAATGTCAGCTTATGGACGAAAGTTATGATTTCAAATTGTTTTATTTTTGTGGAGATTAAGATAAGATTAAGAAAATTTTAGTTGTTAGATATATATATTTATTAATGGTGGAGTTCTCAAGAGAATTTTGGTTTAGAGATCTTATAAATATAAAATTATGATAGATCGTTAATGAATATTAATTAAAAAATGTCAAATTGATTTATATATTTTATGATTATAATATTTAAGTCTTAATTTTGTATTAAAAAAATTATTTATATATAAATTTTAAATAAATTTTGTATATTTTTTTTAATTTTTAATCTTTTTAATTTTAAGGGATTTGAAGCAGTATGAAATGGTAGAAATATTTTGCAGTGATTGTTATCAAACACGAGCAACTATTATCACGGGAAATCGGCCATTTCATTCCTCAACACAGCTCCGCGGTCCCGATCAGTATATGCACTTAACACATGTGCTAAAACATACATCAACACAAATATATTTCAAATTTCATATCTGAACTAACAAAATTCGGCTAAATCATACATTGACCTTGAGTCTGTTAGTCAAATGTTACCGGGAGATGACGTGTCCGTTACAAAGGCTGATGTGGCTAAACAGTCACGTAATCAAAACCAGATTGCACGTATCACTAATACGACTTCGTTTTGGCCAATTAAATTAAAAAAAAAATTAACAAAACGACATCGTTTTATTATTTGACATATAAACGAGAGTTCAACTTTTTCTCTTTTTCTTTTTCCATCTCTCTCTCTATCCGCTAGTAAGCTCATTCAAATTTCTTGTTGATTTGGCCATTAATGCTCTCTACCTTCTCTTCCCTTCCCTTTTACTCCTGATTTTGTTATTTCTATTTCTCTATTCAAACCCTTTCAAACTCTGCCACTTCTTCTCATTAATCTTGAGCCACCGTACGTCTTTTTCTCTTTTCTTAGTTCACCGGAAAGTTTTACCAGCCGACTAAATTACTATTAATGGGGAGTTTCTTCTGCTGAAGTTAAAACTATAGCACCACTCATCTCTTTTCTCTTAATTTCCGGTCAAAGAGAAAGCTTTTTGGTTGGTTTCAATCGTCATCTTCCGTTTCGGTGACTGCAACAGACCCGACTTTCAACGACGACGTTTGGGTCTCATCGTTTTCAAGGCTGACCTCGACGACTCCTACTCCAAGTTCGCCTCTTGGAACGCCGAAGACTACGATCCCTGAAGCTGGGTCGGGTGCGTATGCGACCCGACCACCAATCGGGTCACGGAGCTCAGGCTTGACGGCTTCTCTCTCTCCGGCCACATCGGCCGGGGCCTTCTCCGTCTCCAGTTCCTCCACACCTTAGTCCTCTCCAGCAACAACCTCACCGGAACCCTTAATGCGATCGACCGCGAAAAAGTTCCTGGTGGTACCGATTCATCACTCACACGTTAAGCACAGGAAGTTTATCAAAACTCTTGGCAAAATTTTAAGATTCAAAAACTTGGGCTTATCGAGAATGTTGGGAATTTTACCTTCGGCTGAGCTAATACTTGAGAAATTAATGGAATCAGAGGATTCGATCAAAATTTCACCGACGCCGATATTGTTGATTGAAAAAGCGACGATTTCTCTTTGAACACTTCAACCTCAACCACACATTAATTTTTTTTTTTAATTTAATTGACCAAAACGACGTCGTATTAGTGATACGTGCAATCTGAGTTTCGATTACGTGATTGTTTAGCCACATCAGCCTCCGTAACGGACACGTCATCTCCCGGTAACGTTTGACTAACAGACTCAAAGTCAATGTATGATTTAGCCGAATTTTATTAGTTCAGGTATGAAATTTGAAATATATTTATGTTGATGTATGTTTTAGCACATGTGTTAAGTACATGTATTGATCGGGACCGTGGAATTGTGTTGAGGAATGAATTGGCCGATTTCCCCAATTATCACCTACAAAAACTACGTTTGCCTGTGTAGCCTAAAAACCAATCAAACTTTATTAAAGTAATCAAACAGCTGATCACACTGTAAATTCCTAATTGCCGAGATGGCTTCTAAACGTAAAAGTTAAAAAACATTTATCTTCCACCTTAACCAACCCTAATTGTTATTATTTTCTTTTTCCTTTTTTTTTATTTGGTGATAACAAAACTCTCCGTTTTCTTTGTCAATCTTCATCTTCTTTTTTATTTTTCCCTTGGATATTTTCTTCTTCTTCTAGGTCTCATTATCAATTTCACTCCAATTTGGTGACAGTCTCATCGCTGCCTTGATCGTCCTTGACTTTCTTGGAAGTCTAGGAATTTTTTTTTCTACCGTATTACTTCTCGAGGTATGATGATGATTCTCCTTGTACTCACTCACCTTCACGTTTCTGGTTCTCTCTTCGTTTAGCCGTTCGATTAAATGTTGCAGCTTGTGAGAAGCATGCTAATTGATTTCTGTTGCGTTCCCTTAAAGAAATTAGGTTTACGTTTCGACTCAATTTTTTGGTCTGTAGAACAAACTCGGCGATCGTTTTGTTTTTGCTTCAAGTGGGTTCCCAGATTTCAGAACTTTCTTTTTAAATTTGGAGCCTTTAACTTTCTTTTTAAATTTGGAGCCTTTCTCTTTGTACTGATTGGGTACGATTTCATTTTTATTGACACAATTACTTTCAACGGATTATAGAAAACAATGTCCTTTTCTTCTCTTCTCTTTTGTGTTTTTGTATTTTGTTTTCTGCTAATTTGCTATCAAAATGCCTACGTCGTCTTATAATCGAATATTTTATGAAACTTGTATCTTTGTTGATCACAGTTTTGGTATGTTTTATGCAGAGAAGATATCTCGAGTTTATCTGGGCCATGGTTGCTATAAATTCCTCTTTTCCTAGCCATAGTGGCTCTTCTTCTAGTAGAAGGAAGAATGTAACTGCTTTGGAACCAAATTTCTTTACAGTCTACAGTTCTGATGTTTCCATCTCCCGAGAAGCAGCTCAAGATTACTCTTGTGACAGGTTCCGCTTTGTAGTTATTGTGTTTCTTAGTTGTGAATTGTGATGTATCAAGATGGATGGTCAATCTAAAATAAACTATGATTTCGCTTGTCAGCTGTGACGATTTTGCTACCGTATCTTCGGCTTGTTGCGGCTTTGATGAACTGTGTGGTATGGATTCAGCGTTAGAGATGAGCTGCAGGTCCAATGGAGAATGCCGTGAGGGTCAAGAGGCTTGTGGTAGTGGTACAGCATCATGTCTAGACAAGAGTCTTCCAGGATATACCGTGTATGCGAGCGGGTGGATGTACGGTAATCAGCAAGGCCAGATGTGTGGCCCGTATACCCAACAACAGCTACTTGATGGGCTAACCACTGGTTTTTTACCTGAGGATCTTCTTGTATATCCAATTATCAATGGTTATATGCAAAATTCGGTACCACTTAAGTACTTCAAGCAGTTTCCTGAACATATCGCCACTGGCTTAGCATATCTACAAAGTGGAACGATAAGTGTGGTCCCTCATGTTAGTAATAATGCCACTGTCCATCAACATGAGACTCAAACGAAGCATACAACTTCTTCTGCTCATTTGATTTCTAATCAGACATTGCCTACACAGACCAATTCTAATGGTTCTGTCTCAGATCAGCAAATGATAAACCAGGAGGAAGCAAATTTGATAGCTTCATTCCTCTCATTGGTAACTTCCTTTCACGGTGAAAACTCTATTTAAAAATTCATCAGCTCACACAAGATGTTTCTTTAATTGTATTTAATTGTTGGTGTTTCTGTCAGGGAAGTGAACATGCTTGCTGGTTTCTTGTTGATGCTGAGGGTAGAAATCATGGACCACATTCTTTATCGGAGCTCTATAGTTGGCAGCAGCATGGATATGTTTCAGATGCAGCGCTGGTAAGCTGGAAAGAATATAGAGTTACAAAGCATTTTTGAAAGATTGTGATTAGTTGAGTTTCATGCAGACACAATGATGCCTCTTTGTAGCCTTGTGCCTAGCTTATGAGGGGGAAATTGTGTGATTTTCTTTCTAGTTTTGCATTTACATCTCAAATGTTTTTGAATACTTGGTGTACATATGTATCTCCCCTTTTATCTCACGTTTTAAGAGTTTCGTTTTTGCAGATACGTGATAGTGAAAATAAGTTAAGACCAATCACATTAGCATTGTTAATTGCTGTATGGAGGGAGAAATGTGGTAGTGCTAATTGTGACGAGCCAGTGTCTGGGGTGAGCTTCATATCCGAAGTTTCTGAAGAACTCTCTTCTCAGCTTCAGAGTGGAATAATGAAAATAGCTAGAAGAGCTCTACTCGATGAAATTATCAGCAGTGTGATTTCAGACTTTCTTAAGGCCAAGAAAAGAGACGAGCATCTGCATCTCAAGTCTGGTCCACCTAATTCTGCTGACCATGTTGTTGAATCCATATAGGTAACACTTTTTTGTATTTGCACAATTTTTATGCACATACATACAAATATAAACTTCAGGGGCTATCAATGAATCATACTAATTTAGGAACATATTGTAAGAGCAGTCTCAAGTTATCATTGAATCGTAAGCTAATTTAGTAACATTTTGGTTGAGCAGTCTCAAGTTATCAATGCAGAGAAAATTGCTGTCTCAACCACTGAAGTAACAGGATGTAAGAACATATTGAATGAGAGGGGTCATAGTCGTATATCTGCGGAGTCGCTCAAAGAAACTAAATCTGTTGGAAGCACTGAGAACTTTCAGACATCTTGCTCAGCTGTATCTAGAATACTTTACAACCATTGCATGCAAATCATGTGGAACGCTGTCTTTTATGATACCGTGGCAACTTATTCATCATCTTGGAGAAAGAACAACCTTTGGTCTCGTTTTCCTAATATCTCAACTGCTGTTAGCTACTGCAAGGGTTCCCAGACCAATTATTCAGATAAACCTGAAGCAGTTGAGAGTGTGAGCTTGTTTAATTTTTTTCCACGACTTTGTTTGACTTTGGTCATTTTTTCTTATTAGCTTTGGTCAGTATTGAGATTAAATGTCATTTATAATGTTTTGCAGTTTACTTGTAGGGTGGAATCCTCTTCCTGCAAAACTGCTTACTTAAATGAACTTGACTTAGCTACCAATGCAGCCAGTTTTCGTGAAGTGTCATCTAGAAAAGCAACTTCACCCGACAGTGATGGAATAAAAAGCGTGATAGCAAGCATCTCAGAACATGTAGAAAGCGAGCTATTTTTGTCTCTGCAAACTCACCTGACTGATTATACTGGCATTCTCATTGAAGATGGAGCGAATAATGCATCTAGTACTGTCCGAGATGGCAAAACGCATGAGGTAAGAAGACCTGAAATTTCCTTGTAGGCATATTTGGATTTGAATCTATCCTTTCTCGTTATGTTCTTGTTTGTGATATGCTAGCGTGTGGGTGATGAGTTCGCATTGTTGCAAATTGCTGCAGGAAAACCTGTCATCTTTTCATGGTTCCCAGTGTAATCTGGAAGGGTCTGGTGAAAAGAAGAATGATTTAAATGTGGTTCCTGCTGGGTTGCGTTTTTCCAGTGATATCAGTGATTCTCAGAGACTGTTGCAAGAAGAAAAATCAAAAAAAAAAAAAACAAAAGAAAATATTAAAAAAAAAATAATTAAAACAAAAAAGGAGACAGTGGACAGTCCTGTTAATGATCTACTTGATACTCTGGATATTCATGAGCCACCACCACCTGGATGTGAAAGCAACATTGAAATGCCATTTCTGCGCCGTAAGTTTCGGCCTGCAAGGTCCAAGGAATCAATTCCTGAGATTGAAGAATATGTTTCAACGGCTTTATGTAGACAGAAGTTGCATAATGTTGTTATGAAAGATTGGAAATCACTGTTCATGAAGCGTTCTCTTAACGAATTCCTTGCTTCACGGAAAGGAAGCCATCAACTTTCTCGTAAAGAAACATTGGCCCTGAAGAAGATCAAAACTGCTACTCGGAACAAAAAGCTAGTACAGTCTAATATCTCGATTCAGACAGCAGAGAAGCCAAGGAAAGCATGTGTCAGATCTTCTGAAAAAAATCTCGTTAAACAATCTAAGAAACTGACTACAGATTCTCATTCCATGAAAGCAGCACTTAAAGTCGATACACCCAGTATAGATTTGTCAGTTCGGAAACCAAGTCAACAGAAGATTAGGAATGCTGACCAGCGGGATCAAAGTATGTAATTTTCAGCCTTTTTCATCCGAATTAGAGTAACTTTACTTTTACATTATATTGTTCTTTTTTTATTATTATGCAGGTATCATAAAGAATTCAACGAAGTTTCAGAAAGAGAAGGTTGGTAAAGATGCTCTTAGCAAGGTGATCTGTGAGAAAAACCAAGATGTTGGATTGGCAGATGAATTTGATGACGAACTTCTTATAACAAGACTGAGAAGTAAGTTTTGTATATACTATATAGGTGTGATTCTATTTTGATGTCAGGCTTTATCTCATTCTTTTTTTTTTTCGTTTCATATTCTTTTTGGTGCATATCTCTGTTAGGGATATCAAGGAATAAAACAAAAGAGTTAAGAGAAGGTACAAATGCTGCAAAATCCTGTGAGGAGATTTCAATGTGTGCTGAGGAATCTGGAGAAACCCTTGACTGCAAAGATCATGAGGAAAATATTACAAATAACTCTTCTCGAAAAATGCGGAAAGGTAAAAAAAACTCCTCTACTTGTTTCCTACACATTCAACTTCCTGTATCGGAGCTCTTGAGTTTCTTTACCATGCGCCCCAAGCCCTACTGATTTCATCCTTCTGAAAAGCAGCTCATATATCAAAGCTAAAAAGAAAGAATATCTTAGATGTCAGAGTCGAAGGTATTAAATCTTGCAATGGAGCAGTCACAGGTCTTTCTGATATTTCTGTAAAGGGAGCTGATAAAGAAAGCCTTGGTTTTGAAACTGGGGATAAGGTTTCCCCTCAACGCCCCAGCAAGAGACGAAAAAGTAAGATCTCTTTGATTTGTTTCCCAGCTTTTGAGAATGCCTCCTGCAATTGCTTTACTAATTTACTATATCCAGAAGATGCTGCTGCAGAAAAAAAGATTGTGGAGAAGTCTGCGTGCAGTGTATCACAGAAGTCCTGTAAGTGAAAGTATCTAACGTCATACATTGTTGTTGTTTCATACTTTAGTTTCTTAAAGGGATATCTGGCTATTTGATTGCATGGGCCCCAGGATTTAAAAATGCAGTACTTTCTTTCATGAAGCATCACAATCATCAACGCCAAAGAGGAAGCACTCGTTGGATGAAAAAGTCCCCGGTGTACCTTCATGTCGGAAATTATCATTTTCTTCCAAGGATTCTGAGGGTGCTGTTGTTAAGGAAGGCTCTCATGTTAGAAATGAAGAAAAGCTTCCCTGCAACACATCAACTAAGCTGCAAAAAGGCAATTTATTTTTCAGTTTGTAGGTTTCATGGTTTTAAACTGTATTCTGTTATAGATTGTTTACCTCAAACTACTTGTATTTGGTTGGTTTGTGTAGTAGGTTCGAAGAAATTGACGCTTAGAAAGAAGCTAATACCCAAACATACAACAGAGCTTTCTCCCATCAAGGATTTGACAATGGATGATGGCAGCCCTACGCCGATTGCATTAAAACCATTGGCAAAACCAAGACCGAAAGAAAGTAATAAAAGGGTGTTAATGTCAATGCCAAAGTCTGATGGATGTGCACGCACATCTATTGATGGCTGGCATTGGCGGGCATGGTCATTAAAGGCTAGTCCTGAAGAGAGAGCCCGTGTTAGAGGAAGTTCTTGCGTACATATACAACATTTTGGTTCCAAAATCAGTTCGACTCAAAATGTTCTTTCTGCAAGAACTAATAGGGTAAAAATGCGTAATCTTCTAGCTGCTGCAGATGGTGCTGACGTCTTAAAAATTTCTCAGTTGAAGGTGAATAAAACAAAAACCAGTTTTCTCTTTGAGTAACATATCCATGTAGTCTTAATATCTTTCTTTTTCTATTTGTAATGTCGGTGACAGGCTAGGAAAAAGCGTTTGCGATTTCAACAAAGCAAGATTCATGATTGGGGTCTTGTCGNCGTGGCAACTTATTCATCATCTTGGAGAAAGAACAACCTTTGGTCTCGTTCTCCTAATATCTCAACTGCTGTTAGCTACTGCAAGGGTTCCCAGACCAATTATTCAGACAAACCTGAAGCAGTTGAGAGTGTGAGCTTTTTTTATTTTTTCCACGACTTTGTTTGACTTTGGTCATTTTTCTTATTAGCTTTGGTCAGTAGTGAGATTAAATGTCATTTTTAATGTTTTGCAGTTTACTTGTAGGGTGGATTCCTCTTCCTGCAAAACTGCTTACTTTAATGAACATGACTTAGCTTCCAATGCAGCCAGTTTTCGTGAAGTTTCATCTAGAAAAGAAACTTTACCCGACAGTGATGGAATAAAAAGCGCCATAGCAAGCATCTCAGAACATGTAGAAAATGAGCTCTTTTTGTCTCTTCAAACTCACCTGACTGATTATACTGGCATTCTCATTGAAGATGGAGCAAATAATGCATCTAGTACTGTCCGAGATGGCAAAGCGCATGAGGTAAGAAGACATGAAATTTCATTGTAGGCATATTTGGATTTGAATCTATCCTTTCTCGTTATGTTCTTGTTTGTGACATGCTAGCGTGTGGGTGCTGAGTTCACATTGTTGCAAATTGCTGCAGGAAAACCTGTCATCTTTTCATGGTTCCCAGTGTAATCTGGAAGGGTCTGGTGAAAAGAAGAATGATTTAAATGTGGTTCCTGCTGGGTTGCGTTTTTCCAGTGATATCAGTGATTCTCAGAGACTGTTGCAAGAGGGAGAATCCTCTGAGCAAATCACATCTGAGGATATTATTGCCAATATATTTATTACAACATTGGAGACAGTGGACAGTACTGTTAATATTCAACTTGATACTCTGGATATTCATGAACCACCACCACCTGGATGTGAAAGCAACATTGAAATGCCATTCCTGCGCTGTAAGTTTCAGCCTGCAAGGTCCAAGGAATCAATTCCTGAGATTGAAGAATATGTTGCGACGGCTTTATGTAGACAGAAGTTGCATAATGTTGTTATGAAAGATTGGAAATCACTGTTCATGAAGTGTTCTCTTAACGAATTCCTTGCTTCACGGAAAGGAAGCCATCAACTTGCTCGTAAAGAAACATTGGCCCTGAAGAAGATCAAAACTGTTACTCGGAACAAAAAGCTAGTACAGTCTAATATCTCGAATCAGACAACAGAGAAGCCAAGGAAAGCATGTGTCAGATCTTCTAAAAAAAATCTCGTTAAACAATCTAAGAAACTGACTACAGATTCTCATTCCATGAAAGCAGCCCTTAAAGTCGATACACCCAGTATAGATTTGTCAGTTCGGAAACCAAGTCAACAGAAGATTAGGAATGCTGACCGGCAGGATCAAAGTATGTAATTTTCACCCTTTTTCATCCGAATTAGAGAAACTTTACTTTTACCTTTTATTGTTCTTTTTTTATTATTATTCAGGTATCTTAAAGAACTCAACGAAGTTTCAGAAAGACACGGTTGGTAAAGATGCTCTTAGCAAGGTGATCTGTGAGAAAAACCAAGATGTTGGAATGGCAGATGAATTTGATGATGAAATTCTTATAACAAGACTAAGAAGTAAGTTTTCTATATACTATATAGGTGTGATTCTATTTTGATGCCAGGCTTTATCTCATTCTTTTTTTTGTTTTCGTTTGATATTCTTTTTGGTGTATATCTCTGTTAGGGATATCAAGGAATAAAACAAAAGAGTTAAGAGAAGGTACAAATGCTGCAAAATCCTGTGAGGAGATTTCAATGTCTGCTGAGGAATCTGGAGAAACCGTTGACTGCCAAGATCATGAGGGAAATATTACAAGTAACTCTTCTCGAAAAGTGCAGAAAGGTAAAAAACTCCTCTATTTGTTTCCTATTTGTTTCCTACACAACTTCCTGTATCGGAGCTCTTGAACTTCTTTACCATGCGCCCCAAGCCCTACTGATTTCATCCTTCTGAAAAGCAGCTCATATATCGAACCTAAAAAGAAAGAATATGTCAGATGTCAGAGTCCAAGGTACTAAATCTTGCAATGGAGCAGTCAGAGGTCTTACTGATATTTCTGGAAAGGGAGCTGATAGAGAAAGCCTGGGTTTTGAAACTGGGGATAAGGTTTCTCCTCAACGCCCCAGCAAGAGACGGAAAAGTAAGATCTCTTTGATTTGTTTCCCAGCTTTTGAGAACGCCTCCTGCAATTGCTTTACTAATTTACTATATCCAGAAGATGCTGCTGCAGAAAAAAAGATTGTGGAGAAGTCTGCGTGCAGTGTATCACAGAAGTCCTGTAAGTGTAAGTGTCTAACGTCATACATTGTTGTTGTTTCATACTTTAGTTTCTTAAAGGGATATCTGGCTATTTGATTGCATGGACCCCAGGATTTAACAATGCAGTACTTTCTTTCATGAAGCATCACAATCATCAACGCCAAAGAGGAAGCACTCGTTGGATGAAAAAGTCCCCGGTGTACCTTCGTGTCGGAAATTATCATTTTCTTCCAAGGATTCTGAGGGTGCTGTTGTTAAGGAAGGCTCTCATGTTAGAAATGAAGAAAAGCTTCCCTGCAACACATCAACTAAGCTGCAAAAAGGCAATTTATTTTTCAGTTTGTAGGTTTCATGGTTTTAAACTGTATTCTGTTATAGATTGTTTACCTCAAACTACTTGTATTTGGTTGGTTTGTGTAGTAGGTTCGAAGAAATTGACGCTTAGAAAGAAGCTACTACCCAAACATACAACAGAGCTTTCTCCCATCAAGGATTTGACAATGGATGATGGCAGCCCTACGCCGATTACATTAAAACCATTGGCAAAAACAAGACCGAAAGAAAGTAATAAAAGGGTGTTAATGTCAATGCCAGAGTCTGATGGATGTGCACGCACATCTATTAATGGCTGGCATTGGCGTGCATGGTCATTAAAGGCTAGTCCTGAAGAGAGAGCCCGTGTTAGAGGAAGTTCTTGCGTACAAATACAACATTTTGGTTCCAAAATCAGTTCGACTCAAAATGTTCTTTCTGCAAGAACTAATAGGGTAAAAATGCGTAATCTTCTAGCTGCTGCAGATGGTGCTGACGTCTTAAAAATTTCTCAGTTGAAGGTGAATAAAACAAAAACCAGTTTTCTCTTTAAGTAACATATCCATGTAGTCTTAATATCTTTCTTTTTCTATTTGTAATGTCGGTGACAGGCTAGGAAAAAGCGTTTGCGATTTCAACAAAGCAAGATTCATGATTGGGGTCTTGTCGCACTTGAACCAATTGATGCGGAGGACTTTGTGATCGAATATGTCGGAGAGTTGATACGTTCTTCTGTAAGTATGACTTGCTTGATCATGTGTTCCATTGAATTATTTTGTTGTGGGGGTATGTGGTAGTAGTTCTGTACAGTATCCTAGCTTCTTTGATGAACCTAGTTGTTCTATTTAAGGACACACTGTTATGCGCTCTCTTTTATTTTGATCGTGATTGTGGTTCAATATGTCAATCTCACAGATATCTGAGATACGTGAACGCCAATATGAAAAGATGGGAATTGGAAGCAGTTATCTTTTCAGGCTTGACGATGGCTATGTGGTTAGTCACCTGTGCAATACATTAAATCTTATCTAGTTTTTATTTTTAATTTTTTTAATGACACTTCTGAATCACTTGTTGCTTACAATGGGTCTTAGGTTGATGCCACAAAGCGCGGTGGCATAGCAAGGTTTATAAACCATTCTTGCGAGGTAATTGTCAGCACGGTTTTGTATCAGTGGCTAGTTTGTTTTGAATTTTGTGGATTAAGGGTCTTATAGAAGACATTGTGCTTATGCAGCCTAACTGTTACACCAAGATTATTAGCGTGGACGGTAAGAAAAAGATATTTATCTATGCTAAACGGCATATAGACGCTGGTGAAGAAATAAGTTACAACTACAAATTCCCGCTGGAGGACAACAAAATCCCTTGTAACTGTGGAGCTCCAAAGTAAGTTGCATCAGTTTCATATTTTACTTTTTCCCTGGTTTTGTTACTTCCTTCTTATATCATGCTGTTGCGTATCTTGAGTATGATGATTTGTTTATTTTCTTAATTGAGTGGTGGTTGATGTGTTACTGCCTTAGTTTAAGTATGTATTGCTTTTGTGAGCAGGTGCCGTGGATCGCTAAACTAGGATGGACTTGGTTTGTATAGAGGACACTCAGGTGTGTACAATTTTTAGATATTTGGTTAAAGATGTGAATTAGTGAGGCAATAACTTAAAATTGATTTTTTTTAATGAGCAAAACTTGACTTGTTTAGGGTGTTTTTGGGCTCGCGTGGAGAGAAGGATAAATCTCCCTTTTGGAGTATACATTTCCCGAAGCAGATGAGTCTCTCATTTCTTTCAATTCAGGCTGTAACTATTTTATCTCCCACATACTAACACTTAGAATTAGCTTCATTTTCTTCTCTTTTTTTGGGGATATATACTTTTTTTTGCCCTTGTTGTCGTCAACCAAACGAGATATAAACAAGGCCAAGTTAATAAATCTAATTTATGATTAGAACGAACTTAATTCCTTATGAATCTTTATTGTGTTCGTGCAACAAAACAGAAGGTTATTATTGTTCTCCACTTTTTAGCTGTCCATTTAAAAAATAAATAAATGCCAACTTATACAAATTAGATCTTTGTTGGTTTTTCATTTGAGCAGAAAGAAAGGACGAGAGAAATGATCATTGTTATGGCTAAAATGAACACGAAGAGGTTTATTTCTAAGCGTTAAGCATTTTACTGATAATCTTTTGGGCTGTGTTAATGTATCATGTTAGGTATTTATTTCATAGTTTAATGTTTTTGTTTTTGTTTTTGTTTGCAGGAATTGTAAAAAAAAAAAAGATTACCAAACTGAAAATTCCATTTCCTCAACGCCATTGTCCTTGGTATGGTACGTCTGATGTATATATTATGTATTTAGTTTCCCTATTTTTATTTCTTACTATTACAGTTTATTGGTCACTTTTACATGAAAGGCATCATGTTTAAGATCATATGATTTGGTGATTTTAGTTTTCACTAAACGGAGAAACCCAAAATGGTCAGGCCTATTTTGGAGGACATAAAGAAGAATTTTTTTGACGATTTGGTTAATTTGGGTTTCTACTTTTGCTCTTTCTGGTTAGAAGGTAATGTTGGTTGTTGATGTTGGGGATGTGTTCCCTTTCCCCTGAAGTTGAGTTTGCCAAAGAACAATTTAATCATCGATTTATTGTTGTTGGGATACCAAATTTCACTTTAAAAAGTCTGTGGTTTTAAGAATTATGTATTATGGAAATCAAATTAATCCCATCATTAAAACTTGAATACAATATTAGAATATACAGAAGAGATGGTATAAGTTTGGGGGTAAGAAATTGCCTTTTGTCTTGTATAATGGTTTGACTACATATTTATACAAAAGAGATAATTACTTCTTTAATCGTGCATACCTTTGACGTGTTTAGAGTAGTTTTGAAGGAGTGATGCGTGTGTTGAATCTGCATGAATTGAATATTCTTTGTATTATTTATTTTAATTTTACGTGGAACAATGCATGATTCTTAGAACTACGACAACACACTGGTCTTGGTTTTACGGATTAGTTCTTAAGAAGATGATTTTTTTATGTACCTCGTTGAAACAACTAAATCTATCATGCATAAAACAATTGGAAATATTAGTTTTGCCGACCCCACTCATCTGAACACCAGATTATACTTGGGAAGAGCCGACCGATGATATGACTTGGTGAATAAAAACAAATTATGTGTTCGTTTTCAGGTTTATCTTCATAGTATAAACTATTTTAAACATGATTTTGAAATTATTTGAAATGAAAGAAATTTAATTAATTTTATGTGTATGTTAATAATATTTGTTAGTAACAATATAATTTGTGTTATATAAGTCTTAGTAAACATAATTTAGTTATAATGTTAAAATTTTGAACATATTAAAATATTATAAAATTATAGTATATCAAATTTTTAATCTAGTTTAAACATTTTAATATTTTTGATCAATTTTCAATATCAATTTTTTTTTTTTTTTTTTTTTGCTGAAATACGATATTTATTTATCAAAAAAAAAAAACTGTTACAAATGACTGGTCATTTCCACGCCATGAGTTTTGTCACCAAAAACAGAGCATATTACTTGGAAAACCTGAAAAGTAAAATCCTATGAAAGATTCATACTAGCATTGAGGGATTTGGGAAATGGCATTCCATCTCTGGTACACCAGATCTTCTTCTCTAGTTGAGTCGTTTTGCAAGGATAGAAGCTGGTTTTGGATCTCCTTGTGAATCGTGCGGGCCAGGAGAAAGGGAGAAGCAGATTGCCGTTGGTGCCGTCGTCCGTTTCTCTCTCTCCATACCCAGATCAAAGCTTGGAATGCCATTTGAACTAGCATTGAATCCATCTGCGATAGTCGATTCCGCAGCAGAGAGTTTACTGTTATATTCCAATATGGGTTGATTCGAGCTTGAAGCAACTCTGAAACTAGCAGCGACCAGACTGTGTACGAGTACGGGCAGGCAAAGAAGAGATGATCTCTAGTCTCATCTCGTTCTCCACAGAGGATACATGGCTGATTGACACCCCACTGTTGTAACCGATCTCCCGTCGATAGTCTATTTTTGTAGGCAAGCCAAGTGATGAAAGCTTGTCGAGGGATTGATTGCTTATTCCAAACAAGTCGATGCCACAGAACAATCTCTCTTGAAGTTCGAATCTGATGCCAAGTCAGTTTTGCGGAGAATTTGTCACCATAAAGATCTGGTCCTTGCTTCCATAGAATACGATCCGAACCTGAAGCAGGATTCGGAATAGTAGCCTGTCGGATTTTCCGAAGCATCTCCTGAATATGCAAGCCTCGATTCCGGCGAATCCTCCACCCATTTTCATTAGCGACATCTGCGACAGTCGCGTTCCGACCAACTCCCAGCAGGGTCGTACCCGCTGTTCCAGCGACATCAAAAAGCGGTCCCATTGGCAGCCAATTATCAAACCAGAAAGACGTTTTAGAGCCGTCTCGCATTTTTGACTTGAGAAAAGTGGCTACAAGGGGTCTAAGCTTCAGAAATATTTATTTTAGACCAATTCAAATATATAAAATAATTTAACATATATAATAAGTTAAAAGATTTTATATTATTTTAAAATTTGATATTGGTTATAATTATACAATTTAATTAAAAGACCGGATTAAATTGAATAATTTTTTTAAAAAATTTGGATGCTTACTAAATCAGCCTTCTTACTCTTGATTGCTTATCATTTGGATTTTTTTTCTTATAATATGTTTCTCAACTATCACTAAAAAAAATATACAATGTGAAATTTTTAATAGTTTTATTGATTTATTTCGTTTGTAAAAATTTAAGTCATAGTATATGAGGGGAAAAATCAAGTGTTTTTTTTTGAATACCGCGAAGTTCTGGGCCGAAATCCGTACATCTCCATAGGCCGGGACTGGGCTCGTGATAATACCAAGACATGACGTAAATCATTCTTCCCAAAAGGGTAGAACTTAGGGTGCAAAGGAATTAACTCTTTGCACTAACCACTAGGCTACCACACTTTTGGTAAAAAAAAAAATGTTTCATTATCTGTTTGATTTGATAATTTAATTTATTTAAAAAAATAAAGTTAAATAAAATGATAGAAAAATATAATCATTTGAAAATAATTAATATAATATAATTAGATATTATATCCTCCCTATTGTATTTGATTGGCTAATAAATAGATTTTAAAATTATTTACTAATATTCATATCTAACAATTAAGGAAAGATAGTGAGATTTTCTATTAATTAATAATTAATTTTGTGGTTAGTTTAATAAGAAATATTTGATTTTTTAACCAAATTAATATGAGTGGCAATCATTGTAAATATTTTAGTAATTTGAGCCTACTTTTCTATTATTCTGACAAGCATTTTGGTGATTACAAATAGGGAGACTTGAACAAATGAACTAAGAATGTTGGTCAATAGTAAATGTAACCCATCATTTTACCCTCTTCAACATTAACTACTTTCTTTCAAATCCCCCACTCTTAATTGCCCTTATTCACGGAATTACCATCGATTTTGTTTTTTTTTTTTTTTTCTTAAATCAAATGACCAAACAATCTTCATCCTCCTCACTTATTCACAAAAATGTCATCATCATCAATTCATCCAACCACCATTTTCAACCAATTTGAAGCTTTTAAAGCTTTTACAACCAATTTTTAAGCACCTCAAGCTCATTATCTCATCTCATAACATTCTATTCTTTTATTTTCTCTCAATTTTCATCCCAAAAACTCTCTAATTTACTTTTTCCAAACTTGAAGTTATAAGATATTCCCATATCCGGTGATTTGGTCGTGCATAGCGATTGGGCTTTTTTGGTGGTGGCTAGAATTGAAGTTCTCAGGGGTCGAAGAAGCTAAAGACCACTCCTAGATAATTTTTCAGTTGATTTTCGTGAATTTTCAGATCTGTGGCGCGAATGAAGACTTCTTATAGAAGTCTACTTACGTCGTACACTTCTGAAGAAGTCTGCTGGTCAACGCACAAGTTAGTTTTGCAATTGACCGTGTGTACCGATTTTTGACAATAGACTTCGGTTGAAGTCAATCGAAGTCTGCGCCATTCCTTTGAGAACAAACAAATGGCGTAGACTTCAGAAGAAGACTTCGTTAGAAACATGTTAGTTTTGCATTTGACCAAGACGAAGAATTTTTTAATGAAGTCTGCATTTGAAGTCTGTAGAAAAGAAAGGTCAGATTTGCAATTGAAAAATATTTGACTTTTTCCATAGACTTCTTTCGCAGTCTACAGAGGCTATTTTTGGGGTGACGAAAAAAATAATTAAATAGCATACTTCGTATACCAGTCTACTCTCTTAGCAGACTTCGATACGAAGTCTACTAATTAATTAATTCAATGTTTGGTCAACCTCAAAATTAACCCACTGTAGACTTTGTTTGAAAGTCTATTCCTGAGTAGACTTCATATGAAGTCTACTCGAGAAAGTCAAATTTGGTCAATTGCAAAATCGACCTCTGTGTAGTCTACTTTTTGAAAAGTAGACTTCTCATGTGAAGTCTACTTTTAGCGTAGACTTCCCATAGAAGTCTGCTGAGCTTGAAGAAATCTACTCCAAAAAGTCAAGTTTGGTCAATTGCAAAACTAACCTACTTTTAAAGCAGACTTCAAGAGAAGTCTACTATCTTTTGGCAATTGCAAAAGTAACCTAAAATAGAAACTTCATATGTTGGTCTATTATAGTAGACTTCATTGTTAGTCTATTATAGTAGACTTCATTAGCCGTCTGCGTTTTCAAGTTTTGTAAAAAAATATATTTTTATCAAATTTATAACGAATTTTAAAGATTTTTTTGGTCTTGCGCTTGTGTTATTAAGTGTACTTGCTTTTGTATCAGTTTTCCATGATAATGTTTTATAGGTATGGTGGAATCAGTTTGTTTTGTTTTTGAAGACACTCAACTTATTAGGCGCAGACTTCTTTAAAAGTCTACTAAAGTAGACTTTTTTGTTAGTCTGCGACATCAATTTTTTTTATAAAATTTATTTATTCGAAATTTGTAACAAATAAAAATAAATATTTGACTCTTGAGTCTGTGTTATTTATTGATCGTGCTTATGTATGAGTTTGACATGTTTGTTTGTTATAGTTAAGTTTTAATTAATTTTGTTGTGTTATTAAGTATCTAGCTTATTAGTAGCAGAGTTCAGGTGAAGTTTAATTATTCGGCATTGATTTTTAATGTGGTTTGAATTTGGGTTTCTTACAGCGAATAGTTCACATACCCGCTGTTTATGGAGAATAGGTGAGGAAGAGATTGTTGTGGCATTTCGAGGTGGATAATTGCAAAGGAGGCCAAATGTTCTTCTTGAGAGATGGTTGCACACATGGTGAGCTTCTTAAAATGGTACAAGAGGATTATATGCTGGAAAAGGAAGCAGAATTTGTGGAGTTATCATATTCATTACCACCTATGATGCTTCAACAAATGTCTCTTGATTCTCCTTCTATGTATGTCACAAATGATAGACACGT
Source organism: Alliaria petiolata (assembly GCA_020283515.1). NCBI lineage: Eukaryota > Viridiplantae > Streptophyta > Magnoliopsida > Brassicales > Brassicaceae > Alliaria > Alliaria petiolata. The sequence goes on along the minus strand of JAHZTW010000004.1, from coordinate 70,659,870 downwards.
TCAGAGCTTGATTGAGTTGAGTAGGATGCATGGTGTAATGAAATTCTCCCTGAATCGACACTCTTTGGTTGAGAATAGACGAACTGTTTTGGCTGAGAAGCCGTGATGATGGAATAGGTTTGGATGATCGATGGATATCACAAAAGCTTGCGGAATAACTTCAAAATATCGACTTCAAACCTTTGGATATACGCACCAAATACTCTAAGGGTTTTGCTGGATATAAGCACCAACAAGATGATCTTCTTTAGAAAGGGTTTTTGATTAAAAAGAAAGATAAGTTGCAGAAAGAGTTTGCAAGAGAATATAAAGGAAAAAGAGACAAGTTCTCATGCAAAAAATATAGGAAATAACAATAAAAACGACTGTTGAGTTTCCTGGCTTCTATTTGGACGAAAATGATTTTCAGGGCTTGTCTTTGGGCCTTTGTTTCAACAAATAGGCAATTGAGAAGTGAGAAAATTACCTCATTAAAACCCTTGTCAAGAAAAGCCATTGGGACAAAACTTGACAAGGGAAAAAGAGTATAATTGAAACACTTTTCCCATTTGTTGAAATCACTTAGCTTGAATCAAAACCAAAGTGGTTTGATAAGCTTTACCTCCGTAGTCGCTGTCTTGGTCATCTTGGTTCCATATGAGATTAAGCATTCCTCCAACAGCTTCTTTGATCTTCTTGACTCTAGAACGAGTCATTGGTCCTTCTGGTGCAGCTACAACATCCTCATCTACAAGCTCATCCTCAGCTACAAGCTCTGATTCAAGCTCCATGTCTCTAGTGCTGTCCATGACCATATCACCCCCTCACTCTTGAAAAGGATTTGACCTCAAATCCGTTTCATCTGCAATAAACGGAACCAGATCAGAAACATTGAAACTAGAACTTATATTATACTTACCTTGTAGATCAAGATGATCAGCATTGTCACTGATCCTTCTTGTTACTGTAAATGGACCATCGATTCTTGACATAAGCTTGGATTTTCTTTCATTTGGAAACCTCTCCTTTCTCAAGTGAACCAAAACTTGATCTCCAATTTCAAAAATCATTGGGCGCCTTCCTTTGTTAGCTTGCTTAGCATAAAGCTTAGTCTTTTCTTCTATATTCCTTCTAGCATTCTCATGGATCTGTTGAACCATTTCAGCCTTCTTTTTCCCATCAGTGCTAACTCTTTCACTCAAAGGCAAAGGGATTAGATCCAAAGGAGATATGGGGTTGAACCCATAGACAATTTGAAAAGGAGAATACTTAAAAGCAGAATGCACATCATGATTGTATGCAAATTCAGCGTGAGGCAAACATTCTTCCCATGTTTTAAGGTTCTTTTTGATTAATGCACGCAGAAGAGCTCCTAAAGTCCTATTAACCACTTCTGTTTGACCATCAGTTTGCGGATGACATGTAGTAGAGAACAAAAGCTTAGTTTCTAGCTTAGACCAAAGAGTCTTCCCGAAATAACTAAGGAACTTAGCGTCTCTATCTGAAACTATAGGCTTAGACATTCCATGCAAACAAACTATTTCTTTAAAGAACAGATTAGCTACATGTAATGCATCATCAGTTTTATGACATGCAATGAAATGAGCCATTTTCGAAAATCTGTCAACCGCAACAAAGATAGAGTCCTTTCCGGTTCTAGTCCTAGGCAATCCCATCACAAAGTCCATAGAAATATCATTCCAGGGAGGAGTAGGAATAGGTAAAGGAGTATACAAACCGTGTGGCTGAACCTTTGATTTGGCCTGCTTACAAGCAATACATCTTCCACAGATTCTTTCAACATCACGTTTCATGTGTGGCCAGTGAAAGTGATCTCTCATGACTTCCAATGTCTTATGAATGCCAAAATGTCCTATTAATCCACTTCCATGTGCTTCCCTGACAAATAGATCTCGTAGAGAACAGTTAGGAACACACAAACGGTTCTCATAAAAGAGAAACCCATCTTGTTTATAATAATCCTCTGAGGCAAACTTCTCACAAGCTGTATAAAATTCTTGGAAGTCAGGATCAGTTGCATACAATTCTTTTATTTGTTCAAATCCCAGAAGCTTAACATTAAAAGTAGAGAGTAAGGTGTACCTTCGGGATAATGCATCTCCAACTACATTATCTTTACCTTTTTGTACTTGATGACATATGGGAATGTCTCAATAAATTCGACCCACCTGGCATGCCTCTTGTTAAGTTTCTGTTGTCCCTTTAAATGCTTGAGTGATTCGTGATCAGTATGATTGACAAACTCCTTAGGCCACATGTAGTGTTGCCACGTTTGGAGAGCTCTAACCAAGGCATACAACTCCTTGTCATAAGTTGGGTAGTTCAGTGTAGCTCCTCCAAGTTTCTCACTGAAAAAGGCTATAGGTTTCTTATCTTGCATTAGTACAGCTCCAATGCCTATACCTGAGGCATCACACTCAATTTCAAATGTTTTAAGAAAACCATGTAATATCAAAAGAGGGGCATTATTAAGCTTCTCTTTAAGCGTCTGGAAAGCCTCTTCTTGTGCTTTTTCCCACTTGAATCCCACTTCTTTCTTGATAACTTATGTGAGTGGTGCAGCTATAGTACTGAAGTCTTTAACAAAGCGCCTATAGAATCCAGCAAGACCATGGAAACTCCTCACTTCGCCCACTGTCTTTGGACTTGGCCAGTCTCTGATGGCCTTAACCTTTTCCTCATCAACCTTAACTCCATCTGCACTAACAACAAAGCTTAGAAACACAAGATTATCTGTGCAGAAAGTGCATTTCTTAAAATTGGCATGGAGTTTCTCTTGTCTAAGAACATTTAAAACAGATTCGATATGCTTTACATGTTCAGATAAGCTTTTGCTGTAAATCAGAATGTCATCAAAGTATACTACAACAAAAACTCCACTGAAAGCTCTCAGAACATGATTCATTAATCTCATGAATGTACTAGGTGCATTTGTCAAACAAAATGGCATAACTAACCATTCATATAATCCATGTTTCGTTTTAAATGCAGTTTTCCATTCATCACCCTCTTTCATCCTAATCTGATAACCATTTTTAAGATCAATTTTAGAAAATATGCTATAACCATGCAATTCATCAAGCATATCATCTAATCTAGGAATAGGGTGTCGATACTTCACCGTGATATTGTTGACTCGGTAATCAACACACATGCGCCAGCTGCCATCTTTCTTAGGCACGAGCAAGACTGGAACAACTCATGGACTCATGCTTTCTCTGATATGTCCTTTCTCCATGAGCTCATCCACTTGTCTCTGTAATTATTTTGTTTCCACCGGATTAGTTCTATAAGCAGGTCGATTTGGCAATGAAGCTCCTGGAACAAAGTCTATCTGATGTTCAATGCCACGTATGGGAGGTAAACCAATGGGGTTATCCTCAGGAAACACATCATTTTAATCCTGCAAAAGAGATTTCATTTCACTCGGCAACACCGGTGTAAGGTTAGTTAAACTCATAAGAGTTTCTTTAAACACAAACATAAGCATAGATTGTTTTGAAAACATTGCTTGTTTAACTTTACCAGCTTTAATAAAGAAATTAGGTTGTTTGATTAACATGTCCTCCTTGCGTTTGAGATGGATTTGATCCTCATAGACTTCTTTTGGTGACATAGGAACCAGAATAGTTTTCCTGCCTTTAAACTCAAAAGAATGGCGATTGGTGTAGCCATCATGGATAATTATTCTGTCTGATTGCCACGGCCTCCCTAGAAGAATATGTCCAGCCTCCATTGGTAACACATCACACAAGATTTCGTCCTCATACTTACCAATGGTTATTGGCAAAGTAACTTGACTTTTAACCTTCATTTCTCCACTGTCATTGAGCCACTGAAGCTGATATGGTTTAGGGTGCTTCTGCTCATTTAAACCAAGTTTCTTAACCATAGTAACACTTACTACATTAGTGCAGCTGCCTCCATCGAAGATGAGACTGCAGATTTTACCTTGAACTTGACATCTTGTATGAAACAAGTTCTCCCTCTGTTCTTGTTCCTCAGCATGACTTTGAATACTAAAATTTCTTCTTGCTACTAATAAATCTCCTCTAGCTGCTCTCTCTTCATACACATCAGGAGAAGAAACAGTTTCTGGTTCCTCTTCCTCAGATTCAATCTCTCCATTGTCCAGAAGAACCAAAACTTTTTTATTAGTACACTCATGCGCATAGTGTCCTCTTCCTTGACACTTATAACACCTAACATCACGAGCCCTTGAAGTTGTTACTTCTGCCTTTCCTTTATCTCTGTCTTGAGTAGCAGGAACTGGTTTAGTTTCAAACTTTGAAGTAACAGCTTGCTTGCTTTCTCTTTGATAACTTGGCCTGGTCGAATCAGCTCCATAACGTGTAGTTTCCTTTCTTTTAACGTGCCGTTCGACTAAAATAGCTTTGTGCAGCATTTCTTCTAGTTCATCATAATGTTGCATCTCCACTCTGTCTTGAATTTCTCTGTTTAGACCTCCTAAAAACCGAGACATAGTTGCTTCCTTATCCTCAGAAATGTTAGCTCGAAGCATCAGAACCTCCAACTCTTGATAATAATCTTATACAGAACGGTTCCCTTGAGTGAGCTTTCTAATCTTTGAATGAAGCTCACGGTGATAGTGGCTTGGCACAAACCGTCTTCTCATGAGGAGTTTCAGTTCTGACCATGTTTCCACTGGAAACTCTCCATTACGTTTTCTGGAAGTAACTATTTGATCCCACCAGCTAAGGGCATAATCATAAAACTTTGTAGCAGCAACCTTTACTCTGTTGATATCTGCATAATGTTGGCAATTAAAGACCAGCTCGATCTTCTTCTCCCAATCCAGATAAGCATCAAGATCATTCTTTCCATGAAAAGATGGAATTTTAACTTTAAGACCCCCCAAATTTTCTTGTAAGAGATTTCTGCCTTCTCTTGCACGTCATGTTCTTCTGTGGCTTCTTTGAGAAGAACTACTGTAATTGCTATAGTAGTTGTCTGCTGCTTCATCTCTGGGATGTCTCCTTCTTTCTCTGCTCTTATGAGATCGATCTTTCTCAGATAAATGAACCTCTCCATTTGGCGTCTGAGTTTGGTTTGGTAACTTACTGCGAAATGCTTCAAACTTGTTATCTATCATTCGTTCCATCTGAGCAGTGACTTGAGCAGTGATTGCCTCAATCAATAGCTTGTTGTTGGCATTATTACTGGTTTCTTCATGTCCAGACACCATCCTGAAACACAAAGGAACAACAAACACCAGTAAAAAAGTTCTAAAGAAACGACTTCTTAGGATAGAACTTCACTATAACACAGATTCATATAGAATGGAATTCACTATATGCACACAAGTTCATATAAAATGGAATTCACACACAAATTTATATAGAATAGAACTCGAGGTACACATCAACAAATATAGATCTAGAAGATGAACAGTCACATACAACCCATAAATTACAGAAAACCGATCTGCAGAACTCTAAGCTTAAATCGTCCAGATCTAAACAGAAAAGTAGATGAATAGACACGAAAATGGTAGGGATAGAAGACTCAACTTCAGAGTGTGCTCTGATACCACTTAATGAGATTCTCCCTGAATCGAAACTCTTTGGTTAGAATAAACGAACTGTTTTGGCTGAGAAGCCGTGATGATGGAATAGGTTTGGATGATCGATGGATATCACAGAAGCTTGCAGAATATCGACTTAAAACCTTTGGATATACGCACCAAAGACTCTAAGGGTTTTGCTGGATATACGCACCAACAAGATGATCTTCTTTAGAAAGGATTTTTGATTTAAAAGAAAGATAAGTTGCAGAAAGAGTTTACAAGAGAATATAAAAGAAAAAGAGACAAGTTCTCATGCAAACAATCTAGGAAATAACAATTAAAACGAGCATTGAGTTTCCTGGCTTCTATTTGGATGAAAATGACTTTCTGGGCTTGTCTTTGGGCCTTTGTTTCAACAAATGGGCAATTGAGAAGTGAGACAATTACCTCATTAAAAACCTTGTCAAGAAAACCCATTGGGCCAAAACTTGACAAGGGAAAAAGAGTATAATTGAAACACTTTTCCCATTTGTTGAAATCACTTAGCTTGAATCAAAACCAAAGTGGTTTGATAAGCTTTACCTCCATAGTCGCTGTCTTGGTCATCTTGGTTCCATATGAGATTAAGCATTCCTCCAACAGCTTCTTTGATCTTCTTGACTCTAAAATGAGTCATTGGTCCTTCTGGTGCAGCTACAGCGTCCTCATCTACAAGCTCATCCTCAGCTACAAGCTCTGATTTAAGCTCCATGTCTCTAGTGCTGTCCATGATCATATCATGGTGTATGCCTTTGTTTTTCGAGTACGATAATAAACCATGGAAATGATGATGTGGGTGGATAGGCGGATGAATGTTATAATGATGCGAGTGAAGATGCTGGCTAAGATTGGGATGAAGACGCTGATGATTATGGGGATGATAATCCGAACGTTGATGATGCGAATGTGAAAGCCAAAGATGAGTCCGATAACTCGGATGTGGATTAGAGTAAGAACGGGAAAGTGAAAGATGAGGATGAGGATGAAGCAGATATGTCTTTTGTTGTTGAGGGTATCAAAGCGTGTTGTGTGGTAAAGTAGAACGATCGAATACTACTTCGTCCTCTAATATCTTTGTCAATAAGAGTTTTCCTAGCAAGGACAAGCATGGATCAGAGTTGCGAATGACGGCGGTGATGGAAGATTTGCGTTTAACGTATATAAGTCTACGGATACTTTGTTTGTCCAATATGTTCAGTCAAAGGATGCGTATGGAAGCTTAGAGCTGGTGTGAAGAACAAAGCAAACACATTTTGGGTAACAAAATATTTTAAGGTTCATACTTGTTCTGTGTCAGACCGATCAGCTCACTGTAAACGTTGTACACCGAAGTACGTTGGAGCTTTGTTTATAGAACGTGTTGGCATAATCGATGGAATTGTGCCAAAGCATATCAACGATTCTATGAAGGTGATGTGCGTTCTAAACCTCGATTACACCACTTCTTATAGAGTTTTGATGTATGCCCAACAATTGGTGAGGGGAACAGCAGAAGATGGATATGAGAAGCTGCCTTCTTATTTGCGTCAAATTGAGGGAACTAATCTGGGAAGTGTCACAGACCTTGTATGCGATGAGATGAATCGATTTAAATATCTATTTATTTCATTTGCAGCTTCCATAGCTGGTTTTTCAGTACTTGAGGCGAGTGATTGTGGTGGATGGGACTCATGTAAATGGGAAGTACGGAGGTGTTTTGCTAGTGGCAGTCGAGCAGGACGGTAACTTTCAGATGTTTCCGTTGGGTTTTGCAGTTGTAGATTCATAGTGTCATGCTTCATGGAATTGGTTTTTCACCAAAACATAGTGACACACTTTCACTAATATCATCTACAGCAAAACATAGTTACACACTTTCACGGGAAGCAACTCATGTACTTGGTGAATGGCGCTGCCTACGCGTATACGCCTTATGATTATAATCGATACATGGACGCACTCCAAGATGTAAACCCCGCTCTTGCAACATACTTGGAGGAAGCGGACCCGAGGTTATGGTCACGAGTTCATTTCATGGGAAGTAGATACAACATAAAGACGAGCAACATCGCAGAATCGATCAACTCGGCGGTTTAGTAAGCGAAAGGGTTTCCCATCACATTTCTGTTGGAGTTTATTAGAGAGAAGCTCGGGAGATGGTATAATAAAAAGCGTGAAAATGATCTAGATCTCACAACTAGGCATACCTGGGAAGTAGAATATCTATTGGCAATTCGAGAACATTATGCGGAAAAGATGAAGGTAGAACGCATAGATGGCTGGCGTTTCTTCGTTAAGGGTGGAGCACGAGATTGTATTGTCGATTTGGAACAAAGAAAGTGTTCGTGTGGTGTTTATGATGTTGAAAAAATCCCTTGCTCACATGTCATTGCAGCCGCAACAGAGGCCGATGTGCTAATGTCGACATTCGTGTGTCCATCTTACTCGAAGGAGTCGTTATATGCGACATATTCACATCCTATTTACCCCCCCCCCCCAAATTTCTTATTACTCCGATATCAAGAAGGAACCATGTGGTGTTTCGGTCGTAAAGATTACTTCTGAAAGAAGAAAAAAAGTCGGGGTGGCAAATTTGGCTAGAAATGTCAAGGAAGAGAAGCACCAAATCGAGAAAGATGCACAAGAGATATGATAACTACCTTTTTAAGCTGTTTTTATCAAATATAAAGCTTAGTTTTGTTGTTGTAATACTTTAGGAATCAATCCAAATCGGGGTGTTTGAAAGGTATTGCAAGAGCTTTGGTAAATCTAAGTGAAATCCGGATAATTTGGGGAGAAATTCTGTAAAAACAATTTGTAGTCACTATATGACCACAAAAACTATTTTAAAATCCCTACTGAAGGGTTAAACAACTACTAGATGACTTCTAAGTGATTAAAAACCCATCTACTAATTTTAGAAAATCAAAAGTTAAAGACAGACAAAACGGGAAATTGCTAAAAACCTAGGATGAATTTTAAAAACTATTTATAAAATTCTAACGACTTTAAAACAATTACCAGGCTACTATATGAGACTCTAAGGGCCTGACTGGTTTAACCGCAGCTGTTGCGGTTGCGGTTGCGGTTGCGAGAGTTTGCGGAAGCAGACGATTGCGGTTAATAGCGTTATTATGCGTGTTGTACGACTGGTACATCGGCTAGAAATGGGTGCATTTGCGGGATATTTACGACTGGTTAACTTGCGGGTGTAGTAGCGGTTAAACAATAAATTAACAATATAAACAAATTTTATAACTATAAAAAATATTAAAAATCATATTATTATTAAAAAACTATAAAATTATTAACTACACATAATTATTTATAAAAATTATTATTTTTATTTCTCAATTTTTTTTAGTTTGGATGAAGGTAATGATTTTAATAGAGAATTTTTTTTTTTATATGGAGATGTTAGATGAAAAGAATTTTAGTTGTTATATATATATTAGTGATAAAGAGAAAATTTAACAAAATAATTAGAGTTTATAGATCTTATACATATAAAATTATGAAAGATTGTTAATGAATATTAGTTAAAAATGTCAAATTTATTTATTTATTTGTAATTATAATATTCAAATCTGATTTTTTTAAAAGTTTCTTATATATATATATATATATATCTTAATTTTAAATAAATTTTGTGTTTTTTTAATTTTTAATTTTTTTAGTTATATATCCGCAATCGCCCGCAATCGCAAACGCTAGCTGGAAGGAGCTTTTGATTTTGAGCGATACATAGCAGTTTGAAGCGGTAGAAAGCGTTTTATGTGATTGTTGCCAAACGCCAACAACCGCTACTACCCGCAAAATCTGCGTTTGCGGGTGCTTGCGGGAGAACCAATCAAGCCCTAAGCAATTTCTAAAATACTAAAACTAGCAAAAACACAACTTTACGAATTTATAGGATTTAAATGCAACTATTAAGCTAACTAGGTGATTCTAGGGAAAAGATTCAAACTTTAAACTAAAGGAAGATGATTTTAAGTTTTCAAAAGTTAAAAACAGATTCAAGGTTGAGGTTCATGCTTAGGAAGGTTAAAGAATCGAACTTGGGGTTTTAAAAACATAGATCTACACATTTTAGTGCTATCTCTAGGCCTTAAAAAGCTTGTAACTAGATTTACCCATGGTTTGTTGTGTAAATCCTTTCTTCACCCTTTCCTCCTAACCCATGATGTTTGGTGGAAAAATAGGGTGAAGAACATGAAGCTTAGATCTTAAAAGTGGCCTAACTAGCTTCCTAAGCATCCATGGCGTTTGGGAAAGGATGAACTAGTCTCTTGGATTTGGGTTTAGGGGATTTCCTAAGTTTTTTTGAGATAAGAAAATCCATAAGATTAAAGAGATCTTTCGCAAGAGTCGCTAGACTTTAAAACCCCCAAATCCAAGAAGAGATTAGACGAAGAACAAGAAAAGACCCAAGATTCAAACTTTAAAACTTCCTAATCGCCCCAACCTTAAACCTTGGTGGTTTACTCACTCAACATGTTCGAACCTCTCTTAAACATGAGTTTAGAGATGCTCAGCATGTTGGGCTTAAGGAAAGAAGAAAGATTTAAGCAAGAAAAGTGCAAGTACTTCAAATAAAAATCAAAATATTCAAATTACAAACCTAGAAACCTTAAAGTTCAACAATGGAGAGAAAATAGAACTTAGAGCTAAAAATGGAAAAGTGACAATGAGAATGATGGTCTCGGATCCACCAAATCAAGGTAGGTAAGGTGTCTTTTTCACCTTATCCTCAAATGGTCCCCCCACTACTAAAAGACAAAAGTAGCAAAGAGATAAGGTTGGCGCGTCCGGTACGGAAGATCGAGTTGGGACGTCGATCTTCCACTCGATCTGTTCTCTGAATCGGCCATCGTTACTCGATCTTCAACTCGTTCGGACCTCCAGATCGAGGCGCCTAGTCGATCTTGTGATCGTTCTCCTTTAGATCGACAGACGACCTCGATCTCTTGCTCGATCCTTCCTTCCATCCATGCGAACGTCTTGACTTGGTTGATTCCCCACTCGATCGGATACTTGGTTTGGGTTGGCTCCTCGATCGTCTGGTCGATCTCTCCAAGATCGACTCATTTTGCTCGATCTTCTACTCGATCTTGGTTCCTTTGCTCTTGTCCGAGTTCTTCTTAGTGCTTCCATAAATCTCTAAGCCGTCCTTTGAACCTCATCAAGCTCCATCAAATCCTCCACAGCTCCAAGTACTTTAAACAACATTAAAATGATGTAAATGTACAAAGAACTATGCAAATGCTAATGCAAAGTGTTCTAGAACGTAAGATGAAATAAATGATGCAAACTAGCCTATTATGTATGATGTATGCATGAAAACCTAGTCTAAATGTATGCTATACATGCAAAATATATGAGTATATCAACTCCCCCAAACTTTCCTTTTGCTTGCCCTCAAGCAAACAAAATTCAAGCTAGGAAGAGAGGTTTAAAAATGGGGGCTCAAATCCAAAAGTGTAATCAAATGCATCAATTCAATGGTCCTTGTTCTTAATCCTAAGATGCAGTATACAAACTCTACTTCAAAGAACTTAGCCATATTCATCACATATTGAATCTCAAATCAAGACTTGTCTATTCCAAACAATCCAAGAATCCTAACCTTTAACATTCATTAAGCATTTCAAACCGTGAATCACACTTGTGCTTTTAAATTCGAATACATTTGGCTAAGGGACAAGGTTATGAGATAAAAATGATCTCATTCAAGTGGGTACACCAAGCTTTGGTTTATCTCAAAAAGGATTGAACTTATGCATAATGCTAAAGGTAAAAGGCAATGTATGCATACATGACTAGACTCTCATCTACCCAAATACACTAACAATGAACTTAATTCCCCACTCATTTATCTTCTTTTTCAGCTCACTGACCCTCTAGAGACTACCCAAATCAAACAAGGCAACATGCCAAGCAATAAACGCACAAGAACTTCATCAAATTAATTCTAGGGAAAACTTCTCCAACTTTACTTATAGCTAGTGGCTCTTTTTCTTACATTTATTAGCTGATTTCTTTTCTTTGGATAGCTCTCTTTCTCATATATATATATATATATATATATATATATATTTTTTTTTATATGCACTTGGCCTCTAGGGCTCTTTTCTTCTTCTTTATTTCATAAGAGAGCTATCACATTTTCTTTTTAACTTGAGCTTTTTCACAATACAATTCAAGACCAACCACTTAAAACTATGTATCCCTTTTCATTTATTTCCTTAACATCTTCTCTTTTTCTTTTCAAACCCGTGAACTCCCACCCCAAATCAAGCATAAAACTAGCTTCAATATGCAAAGCTAGCATCATTATGAGAGCCTAAACATGTCACCCTAAACCTAACACTTTATGCCAAGTTCAATCAAAAATAAGGCCTCACAATTTGCATTCACACAAGAATTTTGGCTTGTAATAAGGAAAGGGTTAAGGTATGGTGTTCTATTTAGGCTTACAAGAGAGTGGTGAAGGGAATAAGAAAGCCTAAATATGTATATGTGATCCTGATAACATGCATATTTTACCCGTTTTTACTATCATAAGTGAGTGCTTTAATAAGCATTTCACTAAGGTTTTAATGCATAAACACTAGATTTCGAGTATTTGGTTGTTCAAGACTCTTTTCAGGTAAACTTAGCAAAAGACGCATATTTTGGAGCAAAATGGACACTTCCGGAAACAGTATCCGATGACAGAAGTTCAACATCAAATGAAGGCCTTCCCACCACGAGATCAAGCTCATAATTGGAGACAAGGTAGCCTAGCTGTCTTTCACCTCGAAGTGGTTTGAGAACAATCCCACGGTTGGATCTCAAGTTATGAAAGGAGCAAGAAGGTCCGTCAAGCACCCGGAAGGACGAGCTGGCCGCGCCACGGCCGAACCAGACGACCAGTGGCCGCGCCACGGCCAGTCGCTCGCGCGGCCAGGCCACTCACGGATTCCCGAGCCCATTTGAAGCCCAACTTAAACCCGCAGCCGTCTAATGCAAGCCAAGACCTAATCCACGACCTAGGGCACTTGAAGACCTATATATACTCGTTGTTTAGGGTTTTTTAAGAGAGAGACGAACACACATATTCATAGATTTCTTTTGGTGGCCGCGAATCTCTGATTCGTGGTTTTCACCTTGTTCTTTGAGGGAGATTGATTTGTTCTTGAACCATCTTTCCTTTTCATCAATTTATACAAGTTATGCATTCATCAATCACGTTTTCTACTTCTTCTTTCATGTCTGAGTAGTTTATTTTCGTTGGGTATTCTTTAAGGGGATCTATGGGGGAATTTCATTAACTGTCCTTAAACCGATTGTTTAGGCTGAAGATTAGGGTTTTCTGTCTCACCATATTCGTTCTTATTGCATGAGTCTAGCGTCATGAACTATATTCTGATCGCAGGGTCTGGAGAGCGACGAATTTCCTGAATTTCAGATCTAGACCAAAATAGGGTAGAGAGCATCCTTTAAAAGATGTCTGAATGTTTATCGTCCCGATCTTATTGCGTGTTCGTCTAGGACGCATGATAGGAGAGTATACCTGCAAAATAGATGATCGCAGATCGACCTTGCTTGATAGAGTTAGGTTGTTAAAACCAGTGAATCAGTTTAGGGAAAATCGCCTAGTCTCGTTTGCCTGACTTTTGTGTGTTTGATTTCTAGTTAGAACCCCATAGATTTCCCGAGGAGATTCCCAACGTGTTCGCCCCTTCTGCTTTTACATCGAGATTTACGCACTTCAATTCTTACTTTTTCTGCACTGCTTACCTGATTTCCTTTTTACAAGCTTTTAAGTTTATTTTCTTTTTCCCGTTGGTTATAGATAAGATTGACAACCTTCTCTATATAAGGCGTGTTATTGCTTTCTTTAATTTCTGCAAAAACCGTGACACTTACCGCAAAACCCCAGTTTCCTTCGTCCTTGGTTGCCGTGATTCTTCTGTTTTGCAGTTGACCTCCTCCCTGTGGATCGATACCCTAAGTACTACAACGCACGCTGTGCACTTGCAGCTTAGGGTCCTACAAATTCAAAGCTCGACGAGTCCCCAAAGAAATCATCCAATCTCAGACGACTATTTAGACCCCATCAAGCTTTTGGCGCCGTTGCCGGGGAGGTTGCGTTTCGCTGTCCAAAGCAAAGGTCAGGATCACAACTCAAAGACATTCTTTTTCTCTAACTCCTAGATTTCTTCCTATGAGTTTTAGAAACCCTAAAACCGTGGAGGTCCCCACGAACTAAGAACAACACGAGCCTGGACCCCCAGAAGCTGACATTGCTTCCGAAGCTCGCGTCCCACGCGACCTGCGACTTGCTGACCAAAAACTAGATCCGAGAGTCAATCACCTGGACGCAGAGGTCGAGCAAGCCCGCCCGCTCGACAAGCTCATAGACTCGATCAATGATATGGTGGTTTATCAGGCGGATTGCACTAAAGTTGTCTATGGGCGTCTAGACGAAGTTCAAGCCGAACTTCTCGCCAAGATGGAAGCTCTCTCCGAGGAGATGAGGCTGCATAAGGAGCAAGCAGCTAGCAATGCAATCCAGCTGAAAAAGATCTCTGATGCACTCGAATATCGCAGACCTGTCCTCGAGCAGAGCCTGGAAGACATCCGCACCTTAAATGAAAAGCTTGAAGAGACCAACGACTCTATCTATGTCAATAGAGATCGAGCCGAAGCTGACATCCTTCAACTCATAGAAGACCAAAGACGATCTGAGGATAAAGCGGAGGAGACTGACGATAGGCTCGAAAGCATCTTTAACTGGCTGAAGAGGAAGACGGCGGCAATAGAGAGGCTGACCAAAGAACAACAAAGACTTGGCGAGGTTGTCTCTGCAATGAACATTGGCGGAACTAAGAAGGCTACCTACCCTCTGGAGGAAACGACTAAAGAGGTCTCCGAAGTCTCGATCCACCGAGCAACCCGGAGAGGCACGCCGAAAGCACCGGACCACCGCCCTAACCCAGCCACGTTCGCACCATGCAATGCGGTCGAACCCATCACCAAAACAAGATTCTCAAGTCCTGAAACGAGCTTCACTGCCAGTTGCTCAAGTGATTCAAACTACGATTTCCAAGAGACATATTCGACCGGATCGTCAAAGTATTCGTCTCAAGGACCTCTTGAGGAAGAGACCTCCGTCCGTTCGACTGCGGGGAACAAGGTCAGCCACGCAAGACCAATCATGATGCACATTCGGAGGGAGAAGCTTATGGAGTTCAATGCCGAAGTCAAGAAACTCCCTACAGAAATGTCATTCGAGGACGGCTAGAAAAATCAGGGTTTGGCCAACTTCTTTCAGGATAGCTTGGAAAACAAGGTCGATATTGAAGTCTACATTAATCAAGCAAGACATTCAGCCGCCAAGGACGCTATCAGGATGCCCCCAACAAAGAAGTATGAGTGGCACCAGAACCGAATCGAGCCGTTGGCACTCGAAGAATTCAACAAGGTGGTGCGAGAACTCCCTCCTGAAATGGATTTCGTGGAAGCCTGGAGAGATCACCTGATCGGACATTTCTTCTGCGAAAGTAGGGAGACAGTGTCTGACATCCAAAGCCTTTTCAACCTCACCAGAGCCGAAAAGCCTATTAGAAACCTCCACAAGATCCAGGGCCACGAGCAATACCTCACAACTTGCAGCATCCGAGGTAACACTTTCAAGAACGCTCTATGCGATTCAGGGTCATGCATAAACATCATGCCAGCCGGTGTAGCACAGAAACTCGGCGTGAAATGCGTTTTCCCTACTGAGATCAGGATTGGATTGGCGGATCAATCTTTCGCTGCCCCGAGAGGAGTCATTTATGATCTCCCGGTCATCATTGGCGATTGTAGAATCCTGGTAGACTTCTACATAGTCAAAACGCGCCAAGAAGAAGCTGCACCTCTCATCTTGGGATGGCCGTTCTTAGCCACTGCAGGAGCCATCATGGATTGGCCAAACAGGCGAGTCTCATTTGCCAATATCGACGGGAAGAAGTTTTATCCCGTCGTGCCTTACACCATGGATAAACATCTTCTTGAAAGGGATGAAGATGCTATCATGGAGAGACTCGAGGAGCCTTTAGCAGAAGAGGCCGCGCAGAAGGCAAAAAGACCTTGCCTAAGGTCGAACTTCACCTCCAACTAAGCTCCCAAACTGCCAAAGTCTAGCTAAAAGACTCCAAACAAGAGCGGCTCAATGGGAGACAACCCATTTTAGGTATTGTCTTTCTCTTCTCCTTAACCATACTAATCTTTAGTTTTGGTTTCTTCTTAGTTTACGGCATTTTCATAAAATCCAAAAGCACAAAAAATCAGAAAAACTAGAAAAAACCAAAAATATAAAGAAGGAGGCTCGAAGAACACTCACCGGGCGACGAACCGCCCGTGGGCCGGCCAGAAGGAGCCTGGCCGCGCCACGAGTGATACAAGAGTTTTTATCTCTTGCAAGCAATTTCTCAATTGCTCATATCATTGCAATACTTGAGATATCAATCCATTTTGGGAGATGATTCAATAAGAATACAAAGTTTTGTTTAAGCTAAGCTAAATTGGCAATTCAAGTGACAATCAACAATTAAAAGCTAAACACATACTAAAAGGAACACTACTAGAGCAATATTATGAAGCTAAGCCTTAATTACCACTAATCAAGCACTAAACAAAGATTAACTACTAAGCAAGATTATCAAATTAACTAAAACGAAACACTTAATAAAGACTAATCCATGATGTTTGGTACTAATCCCTTTTCTAATCACCCTAATGAACTAATGATGTTTTAGCATTAGATTGATTAGAAAACATTAATTACAAGTCTAATAGCATGATAAACACCCTAGGCAACTAATATCTTAGGCTAGGAATGTAAATCTCTTATTAAGTTGGTTCAAGCATTTCATCAAACACTTGGTGGGTGTATGAAATGCTTATGATCCAAATAGCAAAAGATTAGCTATTTGGCATTAAGAACTACTTAATAAGAAGAGAGATGAAATAATATATCCTAGATTGCAAGATTGAACCATTAGAAAACCCTAAATCTAACCCATCCCCAAGTTCCTAAAGAACTACTCACTAATCATAGTTAAACCCATCAAATCAAAGATTAGAGAAAGGTTAAACATGATTAGAGAAAGATAAACAAGAAATCTAAGAAAGATATTGCATTAAACTCAAAGATCGAAGCAAAATACAAAGTTTTCCTCAAAGAGTCTAAAAGTTTAAGCTTAGAACAAAGAGAATAAAAGTTAAGGTAAAAATTAGGTCTAAATAGTATTTATAGTGAATAGTGATCGGACCGGGTCAACCCGGAACAAACCGAGTATTGACCCGATTTTTAGCTTGATTAAGTGGTCGCATCGGTTTGACAAACCGATGGGCTTCTATCCGAGGTGAGCAATCGGACTTCGAAGGGCGCGTTTCGGCTTGCCTGTCCGAGGTGTCCAGACCGAGGCAATCTCTGGTGGCTTCGTCTCGGTTTGCCCGTCCGAGGTGACCAAACCGAGGTGAACTATGGTGGCTTCGTCCCGGACTGCTACGCACGCCACACCGATGCAGCTAGACCGAGGTAAGTTCTGGGAAGTCCGTCTCAGTTTGCTGTCCGAGGTGCTCCTAACCGAGGCGGTGACAGATAACTTCTGTCAATCTTTGTTTCGACTCTTCTTTGATCCGAACTCATCCCCAAAACTCCAAATGGTTTCTTTAGCTCTAAAAATACCTGAGAAACACTCCAAATGCAGCAAATATGCAAAGACCTAATCTAAGACCTACTAACTCTAAAGTGAATGCAAAATGGATTATAATGGATGAGTAAAATGCATGAAATGATGTAAATGCTATACTTAATGGATGCTAAAATGATGTAAATATGCTAACTATCAACTCCCCCCAAACTTGCCTTTTGCTTGTCCTCAAGCAAATGAAACACAAGCTAAGGAGAGAGGTTTGAAAGTGGGGACTCAAATCCAAAGGTGATAAGCAAATGAATCAATTCAATGGTCCTAGTTAGTAGTTCTAGGATGCCCTTTATGCAAATTTCTACTCCAAAAGGTCTAGCCATACCCATACTCATTCAAGTGAACCCAAGCCTTAACCTACACAAGCATTCATTTTCACCAACTCTTTAACATTCATTAATGGTAACCATGGATCATGAATCATGCAATGCTAGCAAACTTGTTTGGTTTTTGGGTAAGGTTTTGAGATAAA
>JAHZTW010000004.1:70582763-70640161 GCA_020283515.1 Alliaria petiolata | reverse complement strand
CTCTTGATGATGAAGCGCCCCCAATCTTGGCCTTTAGGCCCTTGATTTCCTTTGTCATCCCCTTGATGGTTTTGACCATCTTTCTAATGGCCTTATCTTGGTATTTGTTCCACCTTTGGAGGAGGTAAATGCGACGATGTGCTTCTCTAAGGGGTTGGGAAGGAATGGCAAGATCATAAGCATCAAAGAAGTAGCGCTGACTCCCAACTTTCCAACTCATAGGCTCCTCTTGGTCTTCCTCTTGGCTAAGCTCGGCTCTTGCTTGACTCGTGGAGCCTCTTGTCTTCTTCGCGGTCTCAAGTGGAGGATCGACTGAAGGGTTGTAGAGATCATCATTTGGGGGACGGAAGCTGATGTGACTCCTCTCACTGAAACTAGTCAAATGGGGGCATGGAAGTCGGATCCATGCTTCTGTCCTTTCGCCATAAGCAAATTTGTAGACATAGCTACCTCTCGCTGTTCCACTAAGGAACCTCGTCTTGCGAAGGTATGAAACATCCATCCATTCCATCTCATGTGTAACCTCTCTGAGATCTGCTCCACAAGCCTCGAGAATGGGTGTCACTATCCCTCCCACGCTGAGTTGTGGTGCAGTGTCCTTAGTTGTAGCAGCCCATTCTTTGTAGCTCAATAGCCTATTCAGAAGGAGAGAGATCAAGCCTATCCCGGAACCATCCCCATGCAAAGTTATCACCTTATTCCCAATCCTTATGGTCTTTAGGATGTTCTTAAATCCAATGTCCAAAAGCTCGAGCTCATCCTCCATCACATAACCACACTCCTTTCTTGCGAAGATGGTATGAGCTAGTGCCTTGTGCGCATACCTCACTGCGGGATGTGTGATGGAGCCACTCTTGCTTGTACCAGCCTTGAAGTTGCCAACCGCGACATACTTCCACAGATTTGTAAGCTCATCCCGTCGAAACTCCACAACCTTTCCTCTTCTCCATCCTTCTTTAAACCCAAACACTTCATTAAGCTCCTTGAAAGACATCCTATGGTGTTTGCGGCCTGCCTTGAAGGTTATATATCCATGCCCATCTAGCTCCTCTTCTTAAGTTGGGTCCTCACAAAGAGGGTAGAATTCCACCTTGAGAGTAGAGAGGAATTGGCAAAGTAGAGCCTTATTGGTTGGGTGAGCCATTTGGAAGAACTTTGATATGTCTATAATTTGCATCATATTTACCTCCATTTAGTGTAAGTTTTTTATCATTTAGGAACCTAATTAAGCATCATTGTATTGCATTTTGATCATTTAGAGTTCTAGGGTGTATTTGCATAGTCTTTGCATATTTTGGTGCATTTGGAGTCTTGATCAGGTGATTTGGATGCTATGGAAGCATGAATGGAGTTGGAGAAGGATGGCATAGC
Source organism: Alliaria petiolata (assembly GCA_020283515.1). NCBI lineage: Eukaryota > Viridiplantae > Streptophyta > Magnoliopsida > Brassicales > Brassicaceae > Alliaria > Alliaria petiolata. The sequence goes on along the minus strand of JAHZTW010000004.1, from coordinate 70,638,790 downwards.
AAAGGAAGGGCAAGAAATTATCAAGAGGAAGAAGAGAAGCAGCTAAATGAGAAGCAAAAGTCTTGTAGAAGCATATCAAGCATTTGGAGGCGCAAAATGTATGTGTCTGGAAGAAGGCCTTGAACTTAGAATCTGACTCTAAAGCCTTCTTAAGAGTTGTAGAGGATCCATTGTGCTTTCTAGTTCCGTTGGAATCAAGTCATTCGGACCCCTGGTTANGTGTGTAGGCGTGCATCTGGAGCTTGTCATCGTTGTGGTAGCTTGGAGCATAGGGTTCGTGATTGTCCTGAGCCAGACTCGAGGTTGGTGAGAGTGTCGGACGGTGTTAGCGGGTCTGTGGTGTGTTTCGGCTGCGACGAGTCGGGACATTACAAGCGTGACTATCCGAAGTCGGGAGCGGCCGGGCAAGCGGCTACTCAGCCTAAGCGTGCAGGAGATGCGCTGGCGCAACCGGTTAAGAGGCAGGTCATCCTGCCAAGGGTCTACACCACGACCGTGGAAGGGACTGGAGATCCGACCACTTCTCGACCGATCACTGGTAAGTTTTAGTACTTACGTTTTTCTGAGTTTGTCTCTGTCTGCGTGTTCTGTTAAGTGTCTTAGCATTCTAAGGATTGAATGTAGGGACCTTATTAATGGGTGAGGTGGAAACCCATGTTCTGTTCGACTCCGGATCGAGTTATTGTTTTATGAACCAAGGGATGATTGGGAAAGGAGGATTCCAGAAGGAACCCGGGGAAGAGTTCAGACTAGTGAGGGCGGCTGGAGGCCAAGTGATGTACTCACTAGGGACCGTTCGAAACATTTCTATCTGGATTGGCGAAGTCAATATGCCAGCGGACTTAGTGATTTGCGAGGTTAAGTCTTACGATGTCATCCTCAGAATGGATTGGCTCGGTAAGCACAAGGCGCATCTGGATTGTCACCGAGGCAGGGTGAAGTTCGAGAAGGATGGAAAAGTTCTGGTTTACCAAGGAATTATACCGACTTCTGGTAGCTTGGTTGTGTCAGCAATGCAAGCGGAGAAAATGTTAGAGAAAAGGTGTGAAGCATATCTGGCGACGATATCTTCTATTGAGGTTGGACCAGACGTGGAACTAAAGAAGCAACTGGCTGATCTTCCGGACAAGGGATTTGTAAGGCCAAGCAGTTCACCATGGGGCGCACCTGTTCTGTTCGTAAAGAAGAAAGATGAAAGCATCCGACTTTGCATCGATTACCGAGGGTTGAACCGTGTTACTGTGAAGAACAAGTATCCACTTCCAAGGATAGATGAGTTATTGGACCAGCTTAGGGGTGCTACTTGGTTCTCGAAGATTGATTTGGCTTCTGGGTACCATCAGATACCGATAGATGAACCGGACGTTCAGAAGACTGCTTTTCGGACCAGGTATGGTCATTTCGAGTTTGTGGTCATGCCGTTTGGTTTGACGAATGCGCCAGCTGCATTCATAAAGTTGATGAATGGCGTGTTTAGAGAATACTTGGATGAGTTTGTGATTATTTTCATAGACGATATCTTGGTGTACTCGAAGAATCCGGAAGAGCATGAGAAGCATTTGAGGATTGTTCTGGAGAAGTTGCGAGAACAGAAGTTGTTTGCCAAGCTAAGCAAGTGTAGCTTTTGGCAACGGCACATTGGGTTTTTGGGTCACATTGTTTCGGACAAGGGAGTGTCCGTGGATCCTGAAAAGATCAAGGCCATTGCAGATTGGCCGAGACCTGAGAACGCGACTGAGATAAGAAGTTTTCTGGGATTGGCTGGCTACTACAGGCGTTTTGTTAAAGGTTTTGCAAGTATGGCTCAACCGATGACACGCTTGACCGGGAAGGACATTGAGTTCGTATGGACAGCCGAGTGCGAGGAGTGTTTCTCGAAACTGAAAGGGATGCTTACAAGTGCACCGGTGTTGGCTCTACCTGAGCCGGATGAACCATACGCGGTCTACACGGACGCGTCTGGTAAGGGACTAGGTTGTGTACTAATGCAGCACGGGAATGTGATCGCATATGCGTCAAGGCAGCTAAGGAAGCATGAGGCAAATTATCCTACGCATGACTTGGAGATGGCGGCTGTAGTCTTTGCGTTAAAGATATGGCGATCGTACTTGTATGGTGGGAAGGTTCAGGTGTTTACCGATCATAAGAGCTTGAAGTACATCTTCACTCAACCTGAACTGAATCTGAGGCAACGGAGATGGATGGAGTTAGTCGCTGACTACGATCTGGAGATAGCTTATCATCCGGGAAAGGCTAATCTTGTTGCTGATGCATTAAGCCGGAGAAGGGCTAGTGTATCATCTGCTAAGGACGTGGAAGGAGTTGTGAATCTCCTAAGGACGTTAAGGCTGAACGTTCTGACTGAGGATACGGAACCGTTGGGTTTGGGAGCTGCGGATCAGGCTGACTTGTTAACAAGGATCCGGTTAGCTCAAGAGGAGGATGAGAATCTGATTAAGATGTCAAAGGCTGACAAGACCGAGTATCAAACTTCAAACAATGGGACGATTGTGTTGAATGGCCGAGTATGTGTTCCTAACGTGAAAGAGTTAAAGGAAGAGATCCTTAAGGAAGCACATCAGTCTAGGTTTTCTGTTCATCCGGGAATGACCAAGATGTACCGCGACCTGAAAAGGTACTATCATTGGGTCGGGATGAAGCGGGACGTGGCCAAGTGGGTGGCTAGTTGTCCGACGTGCCAGTTGATTAAGGCCGAGAACCAGTTTCCGAGTGGTTTGTTGCAAACATTACCAATGCCGGAATGGAAATGGGATATGATCACAATGGACTTTGTGTTGGGTTTACCGAAGACTAAGAATAATCATGACGCGATTTGGGTAATTGTGGATCGATTGACCAAGTCTGCCCATTTCTTGCTGAGAGCGTGTGTACTAGACTGGGGTGGTAACTGGGATAGACATCTACCGTTGGCTGAATTCGCGTATAACAACAGTTAGCAAGGGAGCATTGATATGTCTCCGTATGAGGCGTTGTACGGACGACCGTGCAGAACACCGTTATGTTGGACCCAAGTGGGGGAGCGGAGTGAGATAGGACCCGCGATAGTCGTGGAGACTACTGAAAAGATTCGGTTTCTAAAAATTAAGCTGAAAGAGGCTCAAAACCGACAAAATAGTTATGCCGATAAGCGCCGTAAGGACCTAGAGTTCAGTGTGGGTGATCTGGTTTATCTGAAGGCTATGACTTATAAAGGGAAAAGTCGTGCAACGTTTGATGCTAAGTTGAATCTGAGGTATATGGGCCGTACCGGATTCTAGAAAGGATTGGGGCAGTGGCGTATAAGTTGGACATACCGCCGGAAATGAGTGCATACCACAATGTGTTTCACGTGTCACAGCTGAGAAAACACATGACCGAACGTGAGAACGTTATACCGGAACCACCTCTGGAGTTGCAAGAGGATCTTACCGTGGAAGGTAGACCGATCCGAGTGGTTGGCCGGAAGGAAAAGGTTAAGAGTGGTAAAGTGGTCAAGATGATCAAAGTTGTATGGGACTGTAATGGTGATGAGCAAACGACTTGGGAAAAAGAGTCAAGCATGAGTACAAAGTTCCCGAAATGGTTTGAAAAACTTCCTGAGGAAAAGCCGGATTCGAGGACGAATCCAAACTGAGTGGGGGAGAGTTGTAGCATCCGCGACCAGAAATCACGAGTATGGTCGTGCGGGTCATGGGATGACCATTGTATATACATTCTGATTCGAGTGAGGTTAATCGTGTTCATGTAAAAATGTTGTACAGTGACTGTGTCCGTGAGGGATGGACGGTACCGTGGCTATGGCAGAGTGAAAATGGACGAGCCGAGTAAAAACTGTGAATAAGTCCGAGGAATTTGACTAAGTGTCGGGATGGGCCATGGGCTGTGAATTTAGTCGAGCGGCTCGTGATTTTGGTCGAGCGATGTGGGACATGTTCGAGGCAAATTTAAATTGGACCGAACATAACCGGGGAAAAACCGAGACGCGTCGGCCAAGGATGGGTTGGACGGTCTGGCTAGGGTTTTCACCTTATATAAAGGCTTTATCCCGTTGCCGCGTGGGGGATCAAGAAATTATCCGAGAGAAAACCTAAGGAGGCGATTTTGGCCGAGGGAGCAAAGTTCTGTTCGAGAGGAGATCGGACGTGGTCGAGCGATTGTGACTGTAGCCGAGACGAATCCGACCGTGTTCGAAGGATTCCCGACCGTAGCCGAGCGTGTTCGACTGCATCCGGGAGATATCCGATCATGTCCGAGAGATAGCCGAGGTAAGCCGAACATTACCGTGAGATTTCTGTCTGATCTGTTTCCGCCGAGATATAATCGTGTAATCTGACCGTAGGCGAGTTCTGGCCGAGATATCTGAGGGTTGTCCGTGCGGATTGTGAAATATTCGAGAGCACGTCGAATCCGTCCGAGATCACTTCGAATCCGTCCGAGCGATTTCGGTAAGTGATCGGATAAGTCGATTCGTGCTGAGTTTCTATCGAAAGTCATTCGACTAATCCGTCTGTTATGTGCTGTTTCCGAGGGAATTCAGATTCTGGTTCGAGGAAAAGTGAACGAATAGGAAGATATCCGAGAGGAGATTGGATCTCACGAGTGTAGCCGTAACGATAGCCGGGAGAACGCGGCTGTGTACGACTAGCACCGAATCTGTTCGAGTAATCACCGAATTTCATCCGACTGAAACATTTGCCTTTGTGTCTAAGGTGAGTGCGTGACTGTAGCTGGTAGCTAGACCGTAGGAATGCTAAGTTATCTGGTTTCATTGATCGCCTGTGTAAGTTAGTGGTTTCGGCTTAGCAAGGCAATGTTCTGTGATTGTGATTGGTTAAGTATGAACCGTGAGAATACATGATTTCTAACTAGCTCGCTTGGATAGCCGGATCGAGTCTTGTGCTTAGGTGATGTGTGATTCACGCTAGAGCCGAACCGAGTCCATAAGTCATGGTCCGCGAGTTAGGGTAGATGATCATATCTGTTTTATGTGCTTGCTTGCTAAGTGTCAATGTGACTTGTTTAACTGTTGTATGATTGCGTTTCTGTTATTGGCGGTGGTACGGGATGACCGTACTCACTAAGCATTTCTGGTAATGGTTTTGCCTCTCTTTTGTGTTGAGTGTGGATGTAAGGAAATTATCTGGGACGTTTAGTCTTGAAGGCGGACTTGAAGGCAGTGAAGAAAGAGTGGATTAGGACTGGGTTTTTTGAGGTTTTATTTATCATGAGTTATTCTGGATATTGGCTTTGTTTCTGTTTATGACTTAGATCGAATTTGGCTAAGTTAGTTTTTTGTTTAAGAACCTCTGTTATACATTGGAATTGGATTAATTATGCAATAAGAATGGGCTTTTATGAATCTAATCCGTTGCTTAAGTTTTAAGAAAAATTTGAAAAATATGCTAAGTATGAATTCTGGGTAGAGTTAGACTCGGGACGGCCGGCCCGGATAGGATTATCGGGTTGGGTCGTCACAAAACCAATGTGTCCAAAGACAATAGCAAGGAGTTGTTTCATAAGGCAAGACATAAAGGACCAAAGATAGAAGCTGAGCTTGAGAAACATGTCTTGCATGATAGAATTGAATCATATCATATGTGATGATTCTGATTTCTCTGCAAAAGAGACCGTTTGAATGAGCTCCTGGTTGATCAGAAGGCTCTTGATCCGTCAAGAGACATGAAGTCTCTCTATAAGGTGAGGCACATAATACCAACAATGAATCATTTGTATGAAGAGCATGTTGAAGGTGGTGAAACCATTGCAGTTCCAGATGGAGATTCTCACCACACAAACTCTAAAGTGGATGGGGTCGAAATTAGCGTTCCAAAATTGGATTGTTTCTTAGGGACTCATCGAGCATTAAATTTGTAAGACCCTAAGATGCAAGTGCACAGCGTGCGTTGTAGTACTTAGGGTATCGATCCACATGGAGGAGGTCAACTGCAAAACCGAAAATCAGGACAAATAAAGACGCAGAGAATTGGGGGTTCAGGGGTTTTGGTCACGGTTTCTGTAGAAAAGAAAGAAAGGAAGTCACGTCTTATATAGAGAAAGGTGTCGACCAACTCTATAACCAACGGAAAAAGAAAATTCGACTTAAAGATTTGCAAAAAGGAAATTAGGTGGGCAATGCAGAAAAAGTAAATATTGAAGTGCGTAAACCTCGAGTTGAAAAGCAGATGGGGGAAACACGTTGGGGATCTCTTCGGGGAAATCTATGGGGTTCTAACTAGAAAATAAACACACATCGGTTCAGACAAACGAGACTAGGCGATCTTCCCTAAACTGGAATCACTGGTTTTATGACCTAACTCGTTCAAGCTAGACCGACAATGTTATGCAAAATTTGCAGGTATACGTTAGCATCCTACATCCTATACAAACACGCAATATAGTTCAGGTTCATAAACGCTCACGTCGCTTTGCATGTATGCGTTAACATCCCTTGAAGCTTCGCTCAGCTAAGCTAGGTTCAGACGTGAAATTTAACCCGTTAGCAGTTCTAAACAATCTTAAGATCAGAATCTAGTTCATGACGCTAGATTCATGCAACAAGAATAAGTTTAACCCAAAAGAAGATCCTAGTATACGGTCCAATAAATCGATGCAGCCAGGTTAAGAACAGTTAATGAAATCTCCCATAGATCCCTTTAAAGAACACCCAACGAAAATAAACTACTTAAACATATAAGAAGGAGTAGAAAACGAGATTGATGAATGCATACTTGTATAAATCAATAAGAACCACTACAAGAAAACAGTGAATTAGCGTCTACATGTTGTGACTGATTTTGTAGTCGTAAATATCGCGACTGATATGAGACGGTTTTGCTACTGATTTGCGACCAAAGAGTTATTGTCGCAAACAAGTCGCTACTTTGCGATTGATGTAAATAGTCGCATTTTAGTCGCCAAATTGTGACTATGTTGCGACTAATGAGCCTATGTTTCACTTAAACCACACAAAATCAAAATCAAACTAAAAATCAAACCAAAAACAAATATTGCGACTAAATTACCACTATTTTGCGACTTAAGCTTCGCCCACCAAAATAAAAACCTAATTCTTGTCTTATATCTCTCACTCGCCACCAACGAAACCCTTCTTCTTCTCCACCAAATCGACGAAACACTAATCTCTCTGTCTCTTCTTCTCTTCGAATCGCCAAAACAAAATCCTTCCATATCTCTATCTCCTTCTTCTCCACCAAATCGACGAAATCAGTTCCATTTCTTCTCCATCTCCTTCGTCTCCACCAAATCGAGGAAACCCTAATCTCAATGTCTCCTCTTCTCTCCCAATCTTCGCTGTCTCTGTTTGTGATGGATGGCCGTGGAAGAGAGAAGAGAGGAAGGATTGCGAGAGAACCCTCAAAGTGAACAACTCCGACTACTTCAGATGATTCACAGAAGTCGAATCGAAGTATAAGGAGAAATAATTAAGAAATTGTCCACCCTTTCCCTAAAACAGGGCTTCTTGTCTTGAAGAAGACTTTCATGCCAAGGTGGTCCCCTCACTAAAAGACAATCACTCAAGTTGAGAAGAGGTTGATGCGCCTTGCTTGGAAGATCGAGTCAGATTAGTCGATCGTGGACTCGATATGCGCTTGGTTCGGGTTGAACGGTCGATCGTCCGGTCGATCACTTCTAGATCGAGTCATCCTGCTCGATCTTCCTCTCGATCGTGGTTGAATCGACTTGGCTTGGTCGATCTTCTAGTCGATCTCCCTTAGATCGAGTCATTCTGCTCAATCTGCTTCTCGATCTTGGCTCCTTTGCTTTTGTACAAGTTCTCCTAAGTGATTCCACAAATCTCAAAGCTGTCCTTTGAACCTTCTTGAGATCCAGCCATTCTCCACATCTCCAAGTACTCTAAACAACCTGAAAAAGATGCAAATATGCAAGAAACCATGCAAATGCTAATGCAAAGTGTTCTAGGACTTAGAATGAGATAAATGATGCAAACTATCTTATTATGAATGATGAATGCATGAAAACCTATTCTGAATGCATGCTAAATATGAGAAATATATGAGTATATCAACTCCCCCAAACTTGCCTTTTGCTTGCCCTCAAGCATACAAAATTCAAGCTAGGAAGAGATGATTAAAAACGGGGGCTCAAATCCAAAAGTGTTTTTCAAATGTATCAATTCAGCGGTCCTAGTTCTCAATTCTAGGATGCAGTACACAAGCATTTACTCAAAAGGACTTAGCCATAATCATCACATATCAAATTTCAAATCATGACTTGTTTATTCCAAGCAATCCAAGAATTCTAACCTTTAACATTCATTAAGAGCTCAAACCGTGAATCACACTTGTGCATTTAAAACCGAATACATTTGGCAAGGGACAAAGCTATGAGATAAAAATGATCTTATTCAAGTGGGTACTCTAAGCGTTGGTTTCTCTCAAAAAGGTTTGAACGTATGCGTAATGCTAAAGGTAAAAGGCAATGCATGCATACATGACTAGACTCACATCTACCCAAGTATACTAACAATGATCCTAATCCCTTTCTCATTCATTTTTTTCTTTTCCAAGCTCACTCACCCTCTAGAGACTACCCAAATCAACAAGGCTAGACACTTCCAAGCATAAACCCACAAGAACTCCATCATTCGCAATTACTTTTAGGAAAACTTCGTCTACCTTGCTTATAGCTAGTGGTAAGGTCACAAATATTAGCTCTTTTCTTTCTTTAAATAGCCCTCTTCTAAAAAAATTTCTTTTATGCATTTGGCCTCTAGGGCTCTTTTTCTTTTAACTTGAGCTTTTTAACAATACAATTCAAGACCAACCACTTAGAACTATTTATCCCTTTTTCATTCAATTAATTAACACCTTCTCATTTTCAAACCCGTGAACTCCCAATCCCAAATCAAGCCTAAAACTAGCTTTAATATGCAAAGCTAGCATCATCATGAGAGCCTAAACATGTCGCCCTAAACCTAACACTTTATGCCAAGTTCAAACAGAAAATAAGGCCTCACAATTTGAAATCACACAAGAATTTTGGCTTGAAATAAGGCAAGGGTCAAGGTGGTATTCTATTTAGGCTTACAAGAGAGTGGTGAAGTGAATAAGAAAGCCTAAATATTTTTTTGTAATCTATGTATTCTTTCCCAAATTGCACAAGTATGATAATTAGATGTTCATGTTAAGGTTCCGATTTTTAGGAAAGGGTTCAATTCATGCTTGTTTCAACTTTAAGCCAAGAAAATCAAATCAAATGATCCAAGTAAGGTTAGAACTTAATTTCAAAATTGAGCAAAGCATCAAAGAGCTACTAACTAGGGCCTTGAACCAATACATGAGCTTAAAACACTTTTCTAAGAAATTTTTTTTTATCATTGCCCCCTATGCATATGAATGATGCAACCTATATGATAAAAATCTAGACTCAATCCTACAATTTTTGACAATGCAAATGCAAGCTATATGATTTTTTTTTTGAAATTTTTAAGAGTTTTTATGATTTTGTTTTTTATATTTTTCTATGCAATTTTTTATGTATGCATGAAGACTCAAAGAAGGAAAAAAAAAATAAGATCCAAATAAAAATATGTCAAAGCACACACTCTCCCCCAAACTTGAATGACAACGTCTCGGTGTCAAACAAATTTAAGAGGAGACAAAAATCCACAAAGCAAAAAATTAAAAATGCATGTTATGTACAAAGGTTGGAGTTTTTGATACCTTGGAGCTAGGGATGGCTCGACCTTGTAGGCTCGATCCTTGGGTCTCCATTACCCTTTTTCCTGCTTACACACACTCAAAAGGATAATGTAGAACAAAAATAAAAACTATATACACAAGGATAGACATGGGATTGCCTCCCAAGTGCGCTTTGTTTAAAGTCTCTTAGCTTGACTTTCCTTACAAATCTTTTTAGGCTGGCTTAAGGGTGAAGTGGGTTGCTGGAGATGTGAATGAGTGTGAACTTTGTGGCATGTCCATGGTGTAGATAGTGGACAGCATCTCTTGCACCCTTGCTTCGTTCTTCTCTAAACCCGGTGGAAGATTGAACCTTACCTTTGAGAATGGTGTTGAGCCTCCTGTGCTCTTGACTATGTACTCAATGGAGCCATCCTCTAGTTCCAGTGGATGTAAACTCAAAGAGTTCCTTGGCCCAGCACGTACATTCCTTGACGCATCTCTAGCTTTTTCGGGTAAACTCATCAAAGAGCATTTTTTCTTGCCTTTCCCTTTAGGTGGCTTCTTCTTGAGAAATTTTTCTTCTACACCACCAAACAAAGTCAGCAGGGACTCACCATCAGGTTCTTCTTCAGCCTTCAACTCGATCCTTGTCTCAGCTTTGTCCATCCTAGCTCCATCCTTAGGATTTTTGGTTAAACTCATGAAAGACCCCTTTTTCTTGCCTTTCTCTTTTGGTGGTTTCTTCTTGAGATGTGTTTCGTCTTCACAACCAAATAAAGTCAGTAGAGACTCACCATCAGGCTCTTCTTCAGCAGTAGATCTAAGCCTAGGATCGGCCTTATCCTTGCTTGTACCCAAGATAAAGCCAATCTAAGCCTTTCCAGCGGGCTTATCTTGCAAGCAATTGTCTAGTTGCTTGCTTCTAAAGGCTTGGACTTCCAAAAGCTTTTTCAACTCAGCCTCCTCCCTAATCTTCTTACAGACACGTTCCTATTGATCAAAAGTATCTTCATCAGCTTCCATCATTCCACAAAAATTTGTCAAAGGAGGTGTGAACGGGTATGAAACCAAGTGACTCACATTCTTTAGGATGACCTCTTCCTTGGAAAAATCAATTGCTGCACCAACAGTGCTGAGGAATGGCGTTCCTAGGAGCATAGGAAGGTGCTTGGACTTGTCTATATCCATGACCACAAAATCAGTTGGTACCAAGCAATTCCCATTTTTCACCGGATATTCTTTGATCAAACCAAGAGGTTTCTTTGTAGACCCATCTCCAAATATGATCTCAGTAGGATGTCAATCCATACTCCTTATTTCAAGTCTCTTGACCATGTCAAGTGCCATAACACTCACTGTGGAATCCGAATCACACATAGCGTCTTGTACTTCTCCATTGCCTAGGTTGCACACAATTGAGAATTTTCCCAGATTTTTGTGCTTGGTCAAGGTCTTGAACTCATCAATTGCGGCAATGCGCTCTCTTGTAGGCTCCTGGATCTGCTCTTGCTCCTCATCACACGGTTCTTGCATCATCAAAACCTCCTCAACCGGTTTTCTCAATATGTTTTTAGCTTCAACATGGTTGATCTTTGTGAAAATCGCCTCCCCAGTTAGTCTCTCAATGACCTCATTGAGACTAGAATCATCGTCTGAGTAGATGTAAGCCTCATTGTCATGTTCATACCATGATGGATCATTGTCATCAAGAGTGGTGGGCATCTCCTCAAGATCTTGGATAGCTTGACAATACTCTTTAGGATTTGCGTCACTTTGCCCCGGTGGACTTCCTTGGCTACTTGAGCTAGCTTCTTCTTCCTCAAGCTGGTCAATCGTGGTGTTGAGGTTGCTGATTTATGTAGAAAGGGCAGTGTAGGAAGCGTACATCCCAGTGTTAGATTCAGCCAATATCTTGTCCATGTTTAAAATGCTAGCGGTTTGTGCTTGCAAAAGCTGTTGGAGCATGTCATGGATGGACTCTTGGGTGTGAACGTGAGCTTGTTGCTGAGGTACAAAACTAGGAGCTCCATATGGCTCATTCCATTGTGGTTGGCTTTGAAAGTTGCCTTGATAGTTGTTGAATCCCATGTAATAGCCTCCTTGGTAAGCTAAATAGTTAGCTTCAGGAATTTGACTAACAAAATGCATCTTGTCAAGAAGTTCAAGAGAGTTGTTCAAGCAAGTTGTAGTCTCTTCCTATGTCTATGTTCATGTACCTGAGAACACAAGTACTGAAATAGAGAGATTAGTAACCAAAATAAAAATAAAAACTTAGTCTTTACTAAGCTCCAAATCCTAATACTTTCACTTAAAACCCAACTTTGGCAACGGCGCCATTTGATGACTAGCTTTTAGCAAGTTTAATCAAACCTAAAGCATAGTTTTGTCGTTGTAATACTTCAGGTGTCAATCCAAATTGGGGTGAAAGATACTAAGAATACAAAAGTTCAAGTAAAGCTAAGTGGAATTCGGGTTATTTGGGGAACAATCCTATGAAAATTACTTGTGGTGATTATACAGACACGAAAACTATTTTAAAATCCCTACAAAAGGGTTATACAACTAGTAGACGACTTCTAAACAATTAAACAACCAATTTAATAATTTTATAAAATCGAAATCTAAAACCGGATAAACTAGAAAATATTTAGGTAAGTAACGAGATTTTCAAAAGCTACTACTAAAAATCAAACGACTATCAACTCAGTACCAGACAGTAAAATAAGACTCTAAGCAATTTCTAAAATACTAAAAATAACAAAAATACAATTTTACAAATTTAGAAAACGCTATTGCATAATTAAGCTATCTAAGAGGATTTTTGGGAAAATAATTAAACTTTAGATAAGAGAAAAATAGTTTTAAGTTTCAAAGATTAAAAACAGATTCACGGTTGGGATTCATTCTTAGGGAGGTTGAAAATTCGAGCTTGGAGTTTTGAAAACATATTTTTACCCATTTTAGTGCTATCTCTAAGCCTTAAGAAACCATACTAGATTTACCCATGATGTGTGGTGTAAATCCTTTCTTCACCCTTTCCTCCTAACCCATGATGTTTGGTGGAAAGATAAGGTGAAGAACATTAAGCTTGGATCTTAAAAGATGGCTTAACTAACTCCCTAAGCATCCATGATGTTTGGGAAAGGATGAGCTAGTCTCTTGGATTTGGTTTTAAGGGATTTCCTAAGTCTTGTTAGGATAAGGAAATCCCTAAGATTAAAGAGATCTCCATCGAGAATCTCTAGACTTTAAAACCCCCAAATCCAAGAAGAGAATTAGATGAAGAACAAGAAAATACCCAAAATTCTAGCTTCCAATCCCCTTAGTGTCCCAACCCCAAACCTTGGTGGTTTACTCACAAATCATGTTCTTACCTCTCTTAAACATGAGTTTAGAGCTGATGAACATGATCAGTTTTTAAAAGATGAAAGATTAGACTTTTAGAAAAAAAAAATACTTGAATCAAATCCAAAATACAAGAGTTTTTTACAAGAAATAAACAAGAAAACAATCAAGAACTATCAAGAACAAGCAAGAACAAAGTAAGAACAAGGAAGAACACTCAAGAACAAGCAAGAACACACTGTTTTCTCTCTCTCACGCCTAGAATAGAATATGACAAGTGAAAGTAAATTATGATAAGTGTATACATAAAAATCTTTCTCTCCTTTGTCATAAGGAGAAACACTTAAGAAATTGTCCATCCTTTCCCTAAAACAGGGCTTCTTGTCTTGAAGAAGACTTTCATGCCAAGGTGGTCCCCTCACTAGAAGACAATCACTCAAGTTGAGAAGAGGTTGATGCGCCTGGCTTGGAAGATCGAGTCAGATTGGTCGATCGTGGACTCGATCTGCGCTTGGTTCGGGTTGAACGGTCCGGTAGATCACTTCTGGATCGAGTCATCCTGCTCGATCTTCCTCTCGATCGTGGTTGAATCGACTTGGCTTGGTCGATCTTCTAGTTGATCTCCCTTAGATCGTGTCATTCTGCTCGATCTGCTTCTCGATCATGGCTCCTTTGCTTTTGTCCTTGTTCTCCTAAGTGGTTCCACAAATCTCCAAGCTGTCCTTTGAACCTTCTTGAGCTCCAGCCATTCTCCACATCTCCAAGTACTCTAAACAACCTGAAAAAGATGCAGATATGCAAGAAACCATGAAAATGCTAATGCAAAGTGTTCTAGGACTTAGAATGAGATAAATGATGCAAACTAGCTTATTATGAAAGATGAATGCATGAAAACCTATTCTAAATGCATGCTAAATATGCGAAATATATGAGTATATCAATCACCAAGTGTATTGACGAAGCCAAAAACTAAGAGAAATGTGCGAAGCTCATTGTACCAGGCTCGGGGAGCCTGTTTAAGACCGTAGATTGCTTTACGAAGTTTACACACATAATTAGGACTATCACGATCAATAAATCCTGGTGGTTGAACCATGTAAACATCTTCCTTGAGAGTGCCTTGTAAAAATGCGTTATTAACGTCGAGTTGTCGTAACGACCAATCTCTTGTTACTGCAGCGCTGAGAACCAGACGAATCGAAGGCGCTTTAATAACCAGGCTGAAAGTTTCAAAATAGTCAATACCTGGTCTTTGATGAAATCCTTTTGCTACTAAGCGTGACTTGTAGCGTTCGATTTCACCATTTGGTAGGCGTTTAGTGCGAAAGATCCATCGACAACCAACAAGATTTTGAGACGGATGAGGAGGTACCAAGTCCCATGTGTAATGGACATTAAGTGCATCATACTCAGAGGACATAGACTTTCTCCATCGTTCAAGTTTAAGTGCTTGTATATGAGTTTGCGGCTCAATTTCCAATTGCGGAGAAACAGAGGCATGAAACGTGAATTTCTTGATTGGTTTGGAGATGCAATTCTTTGTCCGAGTAGTCATAGAATGTGCATTCTCAGGAGGCTGAACCATGGACACCAGTTGCAACGAAACCGATGAGTACCTGCATCTGAAACAGAGCCTGAAGTAGTAGTAACAACACTTTCAACAGGCTCAGATGACGCTATATTTGCTGTCTCAAAGAGAACATTAGAGACATCGTTAGGTGCAGTGGTTTCAGTCTCCGTAGTGGATATTTCAGCAATCTCATCGGCTGGTGGTGAGGAACCAGTTTTGGGATTCTGATCTGATGAGATTGGGGAAGAGAGTGGCCGATCTGAAAGCACTGTAGCTTGAGGAAAAGGTAATGAAGAGAAGGCTGAAGATGAAGGAGACACCGAATTAGAAGACACGACGGAATGAGGAAAAGTGTTTTCATAAAACTCGACGTGACGAGGGACATAAAGTCGTGTGGTCTTTGGATCAAAACAGAAATAGCCACTTTGAGTGGGGGAATAGCCAAGAAAAATACATGGCGAGGAACGAGCTTCAAGTTTATTTGCTGGGTATGGACATAACCAAGGATAGTGATATATCATGGTTTTTACCCATTTTTGGACCATGATATAAGTGTTTTTATTGAGTCTTAATGCTATTTTCTTGTCTATATATAGTCTATGCAGGTTCAGGTACAATTGGAGCTAAACTGGAGATTTGGATGCATTTTGGAGCTTAATGGAATGAAGTCACCAAGTGTTGAAGTTGGATTGAAGATGCACGATGGGTGTCGATCGACACAGACCATTGGTGTCGATCGACACCGAAGGCGTGAAGATTCCAGAATTTTGAAGAAAAAGGAAATTCTCAAGACTTTTCCTAATCTTCCAGAGAATTGAGGATTCGTACCTAAGCCTATAAATAGAGCTTTTATGCCATTGTTTAGGCAATAACTTTATATTTTAGAGAGAAAAAGAGAGAGTTTAGGTTTTGAGAGCTTTTAGGGAGATAAATATGCACTCTATTCTTGAGAGATTTGGAACCCTTGTATCTCTTCTATTCTTTTTATGCAAATTACTTATTCTATGATGTTTGCTGCATCCATGTCTGAGTAGTTTCATAGTTAGGTTGTGGGGTTTTCAAGGGATTGATGATAGGTTGCTAGAATTGAATTGCTATTAGGATTATTTGCTTGTTCTTCATCTTTGATTGTTTTAACTCTGAAATTTAGGATTGATCACCTAGATTTCGAAACCCTAGGTTGTTTAGCAGATGCGAAAGTATTGTTATTCACTTAGCGATTGAATTATTAGATGAGCATTGAATCTATTCGCAGCGACAGTTGGTTTAGGTCTTTGTGAACAATATCGAACCTGAAGTTAATGCATGTTTCTATCTTTGAATTCGCAGCGAAAGTTGGCTTTCTAGGTTTAGACATTGATAACATCTGCATGGAAAGCTGATTTGTTTGTGTTTTGTGTTTCGAGTTCTAGAACAATTAATCATGATAGTAATCTAATTACCTTGTTTATTTTATTGCTTTTTACTGCTTTCCTATTTTACTCTTGGACTAAAATCTGAATTAGAATTTGTCTAGTTACTCCGATTCTCTGTGGAATTCGACCCCTAAGTACTACAATGATCTCTTAATTTGAGAGAGTAGCTCAGGGTTAATTTTAGCATATCAAATTTTGGCGCCGTTGCTGGGGAATTGAAAGTTTTCTAGACAGATTTCTTGTTTAGAATTTTTGTCTAAGTTTTAGCTAACTATTTACTAACTACTTTACTTTCTTTTGTTTCAGGTGTATGCCAAAACGCCACACCAAGAGCAAAAAGGAAGCAGAGCTAACTGTACTCGACAACCGGACACTTGCGAAACTAGAGCGCACAAACCGAAAAGCTGCGAGAGCGTCGATCGACACCACCAAGAGCATCGATCGACACCCTTCGCAGAAAAAGATGCCAAACGCTATAGTGCTGGTGCAAGACGCGACAGGTCTGCTACGAGACCGAGAAGGAAACAGGCGCAATGAGGAAGGGGCGCTACTGAATGAAGTCGGAGCTGTAATCGCTGAACCAGCCAATGACGCAGAGCGTGGGCGCACCCTTGAAGATTACAACAGGCCTGATCAGTTCTACGCAAATAGAGCTGCAATTCGCCTACCTACCTTTCAGAGGAATGACTTTGAGCTGAAGCCCGCATTCTACACTCTTGTGGCTCAGCACCCTTTTCATGGTCTTCCTAATGAGCATCCGATGGATCATCTGGAGAGGTTTGAAGACCTAGCATCCAATATCAAGGCACATGGAGTGTCTGATGACTACCTCTACTGCAAACTTTTCCCATATTCTCTTGGTGGAGATGCTGCGTACTGGCTGAAGCAGCTGGAACCTGGTTCTTTGACCACTTGGGAGGAGACCAAGAATGCCTTCTCAACAATTTCTTTGATGATGCGAGATCTGAGGAGCTGAGAATGAAGATCTCTACCTTTTCTCAAGGACCTACTGAAGCATTCAAGGGTTCTTGGATAAGATTCAAGGCATACCAGAGAGATTGCCCCCATCACGGATTCACCGATGTTTAACTGCTCGGAATTTTCTTCAGAGGGATAGACTGGAGATACCATATGGCGCTAGATGCTGCAAGCAATGGGAACTTCAACACTAGGATCCCAGCAGATGCAGTCAAGCTGATTGAGAACTTGGTATCTAGCAATAGTACCAAGAATGCAGACCTTCAAAGGAAAACATCAGCTAGCTCTAATGATGGAGGACAAATTGCAGAGATGAAGGCCATGCTAGGGTCTATGCACAACCTTCTAGTGGGGAAGAAGAAACAAGTGCTGAAGTTCAAGAGGAAGACTGCAATTTCATCAACGAAGGTGGTTTTCAGGGGCATAAGTTTGGGAATTACCAGGGGAACAAGTTCTACAATGGAAATAACCAGAGAAGCTCTTTCTCTGGAATCCAGAATTCAGGAGGTTACTCTCGAAGGTCCCAATTTCAAAAGACCGAGTTCCAGAAATTTCCGTGGAACGAGTTTACAAACCCAAAATCTCATATCCCAGAACCCAGAAGAAGACCAAACAGGAGCTAGAAGACGCCAGATGCAAGGCAATCATGGATAAACTTGTTGTAGAGATCCCATAAATTGATGCTTTGAAGATCACTCCTGTTCTTAGGAGATATGTGAAGAGGATGGTGACCAAGAACCTGGGGCTTGAAGAAGGAGTTTCTATGATTTCAGAACAAGTCAGTGCGGTAATTCAGAACAAGTTACCAGAGAAGCTCAAGGATCCTGGAAGCTTTGTATTGGATTGTTCTATTTTTGCAGAAAGATTTGAGAGATCTCTTTGTGATTTGGGAGCTAGTGTCAATCTCATGCCACTCTCAGTTGCTAAAAGTCTTGGGATGATTGATTTTAAACCAACGAAGATCTCTCTAATCCTCGCAGACAGGACCACTCGAATTCCGGAAGGTGTCTTGGAGGATGTCCCAATCAAGGTTGGAGATTGTATGATTCCAACTGATTTTGTGGTGCTGAAGTATGGAGAAGAACCCAAGGATCCTCTTATCTTGGGTAGACCTTTCCTAGCTACAGCAGGAGCTATCATTGACGTCAAGAGAGGCAGCATTGCACTAAATGTGGGCGATCTAATCATGCGATTTGATATGAACAAACTGATGAAGAGACCAACAATAGATGGGCAAACTTTCTATGTAGATTCACTCACCAATCTGGCAGAAGAGATTTTTCATGAAATGAGTCCTAAAGACCCTTTAGAGAGTATGCTGGCCAATTCTACAGCAGAGATGACACATTTAGAGGAAACTTCTGAGGGGTTCAACAAGATGCTGAACACAAGCCAGCAAGTACTGCAATTAGTTGCTACTGAGGAGGTGACTGGAACTTCTGCAAAAGCTGCAAAGCTGGACGCATGGAGTGAAGAAAAAGCACCCAAAATCGAACTCAAACAGCTTCTAGCAGGGCTAAAGTACGCTTTTCTTGGTCCTAATTCCACTTATCCTGTTATTGTCAATGCTACTTTAAACAATGCAGCGCTCACGTTACTGGTGAGCAAGTTGCGCAAATTTTGCAAACCTCTTGGCTATTCTCTTGATGACATATCAGGCATATCTCCAGACTTGTGTATGCATCGCATTCATCTTGAGGATGAGACTAAGACATCAGTAGAGCATCAGAGGAGGCTGAATCCAAACCTGAAGGAGGTTGTAAAGAAGGAGATTCTGAAGCTTTTGGCTGCAGGGATCATCTATCCCATCTCAGACAGCCCTTGGATCAGCCCGGTTCATGTAGTTCTTAAGAAAGGAGGCGTAACAGTGGTGAAGAATCAGAAGGAAGAGCTGATAGCTACAAGAACTGTGACTGGACACAGGATGTGCATCGACTACAAGAAGCTGAACGCCGCCACAAGGAAGGATCACTTTCCATTGCCATTCATTGATCATATGCTTGAAAGACTGGCGAATCATCCTTACTACTGCTTGATGGATGGGTATTCTGGTTTCTTTCAGATTTCCATTCATCCAGATGACCAGGAGAAGACCACCTTTACATGTCCTTATAGTACGTTTGCATATCGCAGAATGCCATTTGGACTTTGTAACACTCTTGCGACTTTCCAACGCTGCATGATGTCTATCTTGACAGACATGATTGATGATTGTATGGAAGTCTTTATGGATGATTTCTCTGTCTATGGGTCTTCCTTCAAAAGTTGTCTAGACAATCTCTGCAAGGTGTTGGCGAGATGTGAAGAGAAGCACTTGGTTTTGAATTGGGAGAAGTGTCACTTTATGGTTCAAGATGGCATTGTACTTGGACATAGAGTATCAGCTGCTGGAATTGAAGTTGATCGCGCCAAGATCGAAGTAATGACAACTCTGCAGGCGCCAAATTCAGTGAAGATAGTGAAGAGTTTTCTAGGCCACGCTGGGTTTTACAGAAGATTCATCAAGGACTTCAGCAAGATTGCAAGACCTCTTACTGCTTTGCTTTGCAAAGATGTGAAGTTTGTGTTTTCTGAAGAGTGTCAATCAGCTTTTGAGCAGATTAAGAAAGCCTTGGTGAGCGCCCCAATTGTGCAACCACCAGACTGAGATTTGCCTTTTGAGGTGATGTGTGATGCCAGTGATTTCGCAGTAGGCGCTGTACCTGGGCAGAGAAAAGACAAGAAGCTTCATGCTATCTATTATGCAAGCAGAACACTTCATGAAGCACAGCGAAATTATGCAACAACTGAGAAGGAATTGTTAGCTGTGGGGTTTGCTTTTGAGAAATTTCGACCATACCTTGTTGGGTCCAAGGTAGTGGTTCATACTGATCATTCTGCACTCAAATACTTGATACAGAAGAAGGATGCAAAACCCAGATTGCTGAGATGGATTCTGCTTCTTCAAGAGTTTGATATTGAGGTGAAGGACAAGAAAGGAGTTGAAAATGGAGTTGCTGATCATCTATCCAGAATCAAGGTAAAAGATGGTGTGCCAATTGATGATTTCTTACCAGAGGAGGCTGTCAATTCGATTGAGACTCGAGATGCAGGAAACTTGCAACTTTCTGCAGAATCTGGGTTAGTGTCGATCGACACTACCCTAAGGTGTCGATCGACACCTCGATCCGAGAAAGTTGGCCCCGACGCGAAATACCGTGTGTCGATCGACACACTAACTAGTGTCGATCGACACACTAACTAGTGTCGATCGACACCACCTGCAGTTGGCGGAGCAGATTTTGAAGGCCATGGGTGATGCATTTAACGCACCTATGATGGTTGTTTCCACTTGTCAAAGACCGTGGTATGCTGATATTGCCAACTACCTTGTTGCAGAAGATGCACCTACTGATCTTAAAGACTATGAGAAGAAGAAGTTCTATAGGGAACTTAGGAGGTATTACTGGGATGAGCCTTATCTTTACAGACATTGCTCAGATGGAGTCTACAGAAGATGTATAGCATAAGCTGAGGTGCAGGACGTGCTGTTTCATTGCCATGGTTCGGATTATGCAGGTCACTTTGCAACATCCAAGACAGTTTCAAAGGTTCTTCAAGCTGGACTCTGGTGGCCAACAATGTTCAAAGATGCTCATACATTCATCTCTGGATGCCATGCATGTCAAAGGAAAGGGAAGATCAGCAGAAGACATGAGATGCCACAAAACTTCTTTCTTGAGAATGAAGTCTTTGACTGCTGGGGCATTGATTTCATGGGTCCTTTTCCCTCTTCTTATGGAAATAAGTACATCTTGGTTGCTGTGGATTATGTGTCCAAATGGGTTGAAGCAATTGCCAGTCCAACCAATGATTCTGTTGTGGTTCTTAAGTTGTTTAAGACCATTATCTTCCCCAGATTTGGAGTGCCTCGGATTGTTATAAGTGATGGTGGCAAACACTTTATTAACAAGGTCTTTGAGAAGCTGCTGAAGAAGCATGGTGTTCAACATAGAGTTGCTACTCCTTATCATCCTCAGACAAGCGGCCAAGTTGAAGTTTCAAACAGGCAGATTAAGGAGATTCTGGAGAAGACAGTTGATGCTACAAGGAAGGATTGGGCTGTGAAACTGGATGATGCGCTTTGGGCGTACAGAACAGCTTTCAAAACACCACTTGGGACTACACCATTTCATCTACTTTATGGAAAAGCTTGCCATCTTCCGGTGGAGTTAGAATACAAGGCAGCATGGGCAGTCAAGTTGCTGAATTTCGACATCGTCTGCTGCAGAAAGGCGCCTGATACAGCTAAATGAATTGGATGAGCTCAGACATCATGCCTATGAGAATTCAAAGATGTACAAAGAGAGAACCAAGGCCTATCATGACAAGAAGATCATAACAAGGCAATTCGAACCAAATGACCAGGTACTCCTATATAACTCTCGTTTACAATTGTTTCCTGGTAAATTGCGTTCTCGTTGTTCAGGTCCTTTCACCATCAAAGCTGTCAAACCATATGGAGCCATTGTCCTGATTGATCCAAAATGCAAAGAGTTTACAGTCAATGGACAAAGGGTGAAACATTATTGGGCACAAGCCAAAATCCCAGAAGCACATTCAGTGCCTCTGGCTGATGCACCCATCGCCTGATCACATGCCGAAGTCGAGCTAATGACTGTAAAAAAAAGCGTTTAGTGGGAGGCAACCCACTGGTAAGTTAGTTTTGAGTCAGTTTTTCTTTTATTTTTGAGTCAGTTTTCAGTTTGATTTGGACTCTGGGTTGAGTTATGAGAGATATTGGTGCGTTTAATCGTGTTATGTGAGTACTTTGACAGTGCAAGCTTTCGAGGACTCGGACTTACACTTTGACAAGCCCAATTTATGATTTTGGGAAGTCGGAATCCGACTGCAGACGTGGTGTCGATCGACACCACCTTTGTGTCGATCGACACCACCCGCGAACACAGGTGAGTCCTTTCTCCTTGCTCGTTTTTTGGTTCCTTTTCATTTATTCATCCAACTTCGGGCTTAATAACACTTGGGACAGTGTTGTTCAAGTCTGGGGGAGGAAAATACTGATATATTTTGCTTTATTTTGGTTTTTAAGAGTGAGTCAAAGTGTTTTATTGAGTCAAAATCAGTTTGAGACAACTAGTTCTCCAGAAGAAACAACCGCAAAGGATTGACACTTGAAGGACCATTACCATAGCAATTGATTTCGGGTTTTACTAAGTTTAAAGCTGTGAGTGGATCAGTTTAACAAGGAGAGTTCAGATTCCTATTTAGAGCTTGGTATGCATTGGACTTGATTCCTCTTTCACCACTGACAAGATAAGAACACTGCAGTCTCTCCTTGATCTTCCCTTGAGGAAAAATAGTCTAAGGAAAAGAATAGTGCAAAGATCCTCATGAGCCTGTCTCCTCACAAGAAACAATATTAGTGAGAGCTCATGAACCTGTCTCCTCACAAGGAACACAAGTAAAGAGCAACACTGTTCTAAGACTTCAAAAGGAATAAGAAAAAGTCAATGAAAAGATCTGTAGAACACCCTGAAAATGGACAGCAATTGACTAAGGGAATAGAAAATATGAGAGCTGTGGAAATAATGTCTTGTTCAGGCGCTAAGGAAGGGAAAGAATATGTAAGTCCTTTGATCAATACCCTTGTTTAAATTCGAACTATGCTCAAAAGGAAGGGGTCTGGATTTGATTTGGGAGATTGCTAGACTTGTGGTGATTATGCCAAAGTACTATCTGAGGTTGGTTCTATGGTATGTGGATTCAAGAAGTGTTGGCACGATGTGACGGTTCTGAAAGATAGCTGGTGGTTTCTGTTTTCAAACCTCGATCCCATTCTAAGTTTCTGTTTTGGTTGAGGGCAAGCAAAAGCTAAGTCTCGGGGAGTTGATATATCATGATTTTTACCCATTTTTAGACCATGATATAAGTGTTTTTATTGAGTCTTAATGCTATTTTCGAGTCTACATAGAGTCTATGCAGGTTCAGGTACAATTGGAGCTAAACTGGAGTTTTTGATGCATTTTGGAGCATGATGGAATGAAGTCACGAAGTGTTGAAGTTGGATTGAAGATGCACGAAGGGTGTCGATCGACACAGACCATTGGTGTCGATCGACACCGACTTTTCCGAAACCGAAGGCGTGAAGATTCCAGAATTTTGAAGAAAAAAGAAATTCTCAAGACTTTTCCTAATCTTCCAGGGAATTGAGGATTCGTACCTATCCTTCCTCATACACCATGGATGTTTAGGGAGCTAGTTAGGTCATTTCGAGATCTTTGCTCTATGCTTATCAATCTATCTTTCCACCATACACCATGTGTTAGGATGAATGATTGATAAAGGGATTTTTACCATACACCATGGATTAATCTTGTTTTGCTTCTTGGACCTAGAGATAGCTAATTAGAAATGTGTAGATCTATGTTTTAAAAACCTAGAGTTCCAATCTTGAACCTCCCTAAGCATGAACCTCAACCTTGAATCTGTCTTTAGCGTTTCAGTAGATTTAAAAGTCATCTCCCTTAGATTTTAAAGTTTATTGCTTTAATTTTCTAGAAATTGCCTAGTTTGTCTGTTTTTAGTTTTCAAATTTTAAAAATCAGTAACCTTGCCATTTAAATTCCTAGCAGTAGCCTACTAGTTGTTTAACCCTTCAGTGGGATTTTCAAAATTGTTTTCGTTGTCATTTAGTTGCAGCAAGTAGTTTTTAGGATTTTGTTACTCCATTAAAACTGAATTTGGCTTAGATTTACATAGCTCTTGTATTCCTAGTATCTTTTAACACCTAAGCTGGATTGACACCTAAAGTATTGCAATGACAAAATGATGCTTTAGGATTGATAATACACTGAAAAATCCTAGTTATCAATTGGCGCCGTTGCCAACTTGGGTTTGCTTGAAAGTATTAGGATTTGGAGCTTAGTAAAGACTAAGTTTTTATTTTTTATTTTGGTTACTAATCTATCTACTCTACTGCTTGTGTTTTCAGGTAACTAATAATAAGGTCTAGAGGGAACAACCACCTGTTTGACCCTCTAGACAATATTCAACTACTTGGAAGAACAAGGTTGAGAAAAGAGAGAGAAAAAGTTCAAGAGATTGGCCATCCAGCTATGGCAAATCAACAAGCGGTTTTTGGTGCTCCACAAGAGCATGATGGAGCTCAGGCAATAGGTCTTAATGCTGCCCTACAGGATGATCAAGGTTGGGGCAATGGAAACCCCAACCACGCCCATAGACCCAAGAGGATCCTAGGTGCTTGTGATGCGCCAAACATGCATCACAACCGTTTTGGTATTGCTCCACCACCAGTCCAGCATACCCACTTTGAGATACATCCAGATTTCATCTCTATGATCCAGAACAGCAAGTTTCATGGTTTGTCAACAGAAGACCCCCTTGACCATCTAGACAACTTTGATCAACTTTGCGATTTGATCAAGCTAAATGGTGTATCCGAAGATTGCTTGAAGCTTAGGTTGTTCCCATTTTCACTTGGAGCCACGGCTAGGCATTGGGAGAAGACACTCCCACAAGGCACTATCACGTCCTGAACTGATTGCAAGAAGTCTTTCTTGTCAAAATTCTTCTCAAGCTCAAGAACAAGTCATTTGAGGAATGCGATCTCCGGTTTCACTCAAAAGCAAAATGAAACATTTAATGAGGCTTGGGAGAGGTTTAGGAGCTACACACTTCAGTGCCCACATCATGGCTTCACAGAAGAGTCACTATTGAGTACCTTATACCGTGGAGTTTTGCCAAGAATTCGCATGATATTGGACACTGCAAGCAAAGGACACTTTCTTGGACAAGAGGTGAGTGAGGGTATGGAACTCATTGAGAATTTGGCTTTGAGTGATGAAGTTTATTCAGAGGAATATGATAGAGCACCAAGGGACAGTGAGCTTGAAGGACACAAGAAAGAGATCAGGTCAATCCATGAGAAAATTGACATGATGTTGCTTGCAAGTCAAAACCAAGTGCACTTTGTTAGTACAAATCCGGATGTGTTTGAAGTGAAGGAACAAAGTCAAGGGGTGGTTAACTCTATAGCCAATCAAGGACAAAGACAAGGCAACTTACAAGACCAAAAACAAGGGAACAAACCATATGGACCTCCTGGTTTTGTGCCACAGCAACAACAAGTCCAAGCTCCACCTCAAGATCCTATTCACGCTATGATCAAACAACTTCTTCAAGGCAAAGCGTCCACTGATTTGAAGTTTGCTGAAATGAATGCTAGGATGGACGCTTCTTGTACTGAGTTAGCTTCACAAATCAGTAGCCTCAACACCAAGATTAAGCAGCTTAAGAAAGGCAAAGCTATTTCGACCAGCCAAGGAACTCTACCAGGCAAAAGTGATGCAAAACCTAAGGATTATTGTCAAGCAAAAGTGATGCAAAACCACCACTCTTGATGGCGTGGCTCCACCACTATATGAAGCTGAGTATGAGACTAACATCCACTCCAATGATGCTTCTAGTCTCAATGAGGTTATTGAAAAGCCAAGTTTGGGGGGGTCAAGGAAATCTACCATGATGCTTCAAATAAACCGGTTAAAGAATTTTTTGCTGATGAAAGAACCGTTTACTGAGGAGCATGAGCACGCCAAGGGCCCTACAAGACAGCACATTGCAGCAACTGATGAGCTCAAGACCTTGACAAAGCACACCAATCCGGGAAAATTCTCAATTGTGTGCAAGCTAGGCGATGTAGAGGTTCAAGATGCTATGTGTGATTCAGGTTCCACAGTAAGTGTTATGGCACTTGACATGGTCAAGAGAGTTGGAATAAGGAGTATGGATTGGCATCCTACCAAGATAACTTTTGGAGATGGGTCTACAAGGAAACCTCTTGGTTTGGTAAAAGACTACCCCTTGAAGGTCGGGAATTGCTTGGTACCAACTGATTTTGTGATCATGGATATAGATAAGGCCAAGAATCTTCCTATGCTCCTAGGTACGCCATTCCTCAGCACTGTAGGTGCTGCAATTGATTTTGCTAAAGAAGAGGTCATCCTAAGGAATGTGAATAACTCGGTTTCATACCCGATCACACCTCCTTTAGCAAAGTTTTGTGGAATGATGAAACCAGAGGAGGACTCTTTTGATCAAGAGGAACGTGTCTGTATGAAGATTAGAGAGGAGGCTGACTTGAAAAGGCGTTTTGAAGCCAAAGCTTTGGAAACCAAGCAACTAGCAAAGAGCTTGCAAGACAAACACGCGGCCAAGGCTAAAAAACGTTGTGTCTCGGGTACAAGCAAGGATAAGGCCGAGGCTAGGGTCAAGTCTGCTGCTCAAGAAGAGCCTGGTGGTGAGTCTTTGGTAAATATGTTTGGCCATGAAGGAGAAGTAACCACCAAGAAGGAACCACCAAACAAGAAAGGCAAAGGTAAAGGAGCGTTAGTGAGATTGCCCGATGAAGCTGAGGATGAGATTGGTAATGGACGTGCTGTCCCAAGGAACACTTTGAGTTTACATCCTGTGGAACTAAAAGATGGCTCCATTGAGTACAGAGTCAAAAGCAAAGGGGGCTCAAAACCATTCTCAAAGGCAAGGTTCATTCTCCCACCGAGGTTAGAGAAGGATGAAGCAAGGGTGCAAGAGATGTTGTCTACTATCTACACTGTGGACATGACTCAAGGAGAACACCCAGCCACGTCCTCAGCCACCCACTTCACCCTTAAGCCAGCCTAAAAAGATTTGTAAGGAAAGTCAAGCTAAGAGACTTTAAACATAGCGCACTTGGGAGGCAATCCCATGTCTATCCTTGTGTATATAGTTTTAATTTTTGTTCTAGATTATCCTTTTGAGTTTGAGTGAGCATGAACAAGGGAAAGGAGATCCAAAACCAGGTTCTTGGGAGTTAAAAGGGCAAGGTCGAACCTCAGCTAGCTCAAAGGTACACCATCCACAAGCCTTGTAAATATCATGCATTTTTAGATTTTTGATTTTGATTTTTTTGTTGATGGTCTCTCTTGAACTTTTATTACACAAGGGACTGTGTAATTTAAGTTTGGGGGAGAGGTTGAGAGATTTAATTTTGTGTTTTGTGTTCTTATTTTCTCTTTAGCATATTTGAGTCTTCATGCATATACATTTGCATGGAAAAATCAGAAAATTTTCAAAAATTTCAAAAAACTTCATATAGCTTGCATTTGCATTTGTAAATATTGTAGGATTGAGTCTATATTTTTTATCATATAGTTTGCATCATTCACGTGCATATGGGGCAATTTTCCTTGTAAAATCTTTTAAGCTCATGAATTGCATATGGAGTGCATTTCAGGTGCTTTTGGAGCTTTTGGAGGCTCTATGGAGTTTGAGAGAATCACCAAAGAGAAGCCAAGTCACTATGGAGCAAAATAGAAGACTTATCCTGCCATTTCGACCAGCCACAACGACTTTACCCCGATTTGAAGCAAGATGGTGTCTAGCACCTCACTAGACAATCCATTGTGGAAAGATTAGCTCGGACGAAGGCTTTCCATCTCGATTCAGGTTCAACGTCATTCATGAAAGTTCTAGAGGATCGAGTTAGCTTTTTAATGGAGGTAATCTGAAGTCTTTAGCACCAGCGGTTCGGAAGTTACCACAGAAACAGTGAGCATCGGTCTTGCATAACGGTTTGAGTCCATTGAGGAGCCCATATCGAGTTGATGCAACGGGATGATCCTGTTGCAGAATCCACACCGAGCTGATGCAACGGGATGATCCAGTTGAAGCCCATATCGACCTGGTGCAACTGCTTGAAACTGTTGCAAACCTTATCCTAAAGTTTGACCACCTTTTTGACTACTTTTTACCTACTTTTGGACTTTATTATAAATACTCTTTAACCTATATCTTATCTTGTATCCACTTATTTTTCTCTGTAATTTTCGTGGTTCTCTCTTTCTCTCAAGATCAAGAGACACAAAGTTTGAGTTTTGTATTTGGATCATTGCTTTTTAATTAAATCTTGCATTTATCTTTCATTTCTTCTTGTTTATCTCTCTCTAATCATGTCTAGCCATCTTTCCTTCATGGATTTCGTGGTTAACGCCATGTTTAGTGAATAGTTGTTCTTAGATTTAAGGTTGAGGGGATTAGGGAGGTTTTTAAGAGTTCGTCTTGGGTTTTTCTTGTTCTTATTCTATGTCTCTTCTTGGATTTGGAGGGTTCAAAGCCTAGAGATTCTCAATGGAGATCTCTTTGATTCTAGGGATTTTCTTATCCTAACAAGACTTAGGAAATCCCCTAAACCCTAATCCAAGAGGCTAGCTCATCCTTCCCCATACACCATGGATGTTTAGGGAGCTAGTTAGGTCATTTCGAGATCTTTGTTCTATGCTTATCAATCTATCTTTCCCCCATACACCATGTGTTAGGATGAAAGATTGATAAAGGGATTTTTACCATACACCATGGATTAATCTTGTTTTGCTTCTTGGACCTAGAGATAGCTAATTAGAAATGTGTAGATCTATGTTTTAAAAACCTAGAGTTCCAATCTTGAACCTCCCTAAGCGTGAACCTCAACCTTGAATCTGTCTTTAGCGTTTCAGTAGATGTAAAAGTCATCTCCCTTAGATTTTAAAGTTTATTGCTTTAATTTTCTAGAAATTGCCTAGTTTGTCTGTTTTTAGTTTTCGTATTTTAAAAATCAGTAACCTTGCCTTTTAAATTCCTAGCAGTAGCCTACTAGTTGTTTAACCCTTCAGTGGGATTTTCAAAATTGTTTTCGTTGTCATTTAGTTGCAGCAAGTAGTTTTTAGGATTTTGTTACTCCATTAAAACTGAATTTGGCTTAGATTTACATAGCTCTTGTATTCCTAGTATCTTTTAACACCTAAGCTGGATTGACACCTAAAGTATTGCAATGACAAAATGATGCTTTAGGATTGATAATACACTGAAAAATCCTAGTTATCAGAACACAAAGAACATGTTTTAAAGCAAAGTTACGGTCAGGTGTGGGAAGAGATGCTGAGCCTGTGTGCGTGATTTGAAGACCAGATCCATCACCAATAGCTACATCATCACTGCCACGGTAAGCATCATGAAGAGCCATATTACTCAAATCTGTGGTAATATGATGAGAAGCCCCGCTGTCAAGAATCCATGAAGGTGTTTCAGTAGAGGTTTGAGCCACATTCGTACGTGGTTACCAGTTCTGATTGCTCGAGTACTGCTGCTTGTTCTCGACAATGCTGAACTTGCGACAACGAGAAGCAATGTGGCCAAAGATACCACAAGCCTGACATTTCCCTTCATATCCACGAGTCGTGCGTTAATCGAAGGACCTCTGTTCATTGTTGTTGCTTTGTTCTGAAAAACGTTGTTGATTCGAGAAATTTGATTGATTAGAACGCCAGTTGTTGTCATTGTTGAAGCGAGGACGTTGATTTGCAGCATTTGCAGTGACTGGAAACAAAGCTGTGACAGAGACCGTGTTACACACAAGATCAGCTTCACGGTTTAGAAGTTTCTCATGAAGTTCTTCAAACGAGATGGTGGTGTCTCTGTTATTAACGGAATCAATGATAGCACTGTATTGCTGATACAAGACTTTTTAGCCTTGCAAGCAATTCCTCAATTGCTCATGTCATTGCAATACTTGAGGTTATCAATCCATCTTGGGAGATTGGTTGCACTAAGAATACAAAGTCTTGTCTAAGCTAAGCTAAAATGGATAAATTCAAGTCACAAACAAGTAAAAAGAGCAAGCTACAACTTGAAGGAACACTACTTAAGCAATAGCTAAGAAACTAAACCTTAATTGAAGCTAATCAAGAAACTAAGCAAGGATTACTACTAAGCAAGATTATCAATTATACTAAATCGAAACCTAGGGATGGAATCATTGATTTGGGAATTTAAGGGAACATTCTTGCAATCATTTAAGCTACTAATCAAGCAAACTCTATACCTAGAACTCTTAATCAAGATAAGACCATGATGTGTGGCTCAAATCCCTTTGTTAATTACCCTAATGAACTAATGATGTGTTAGCATTAGGATAATCAACAAGCATTAATAACAAGTCTAAATGGTATGATAAACACTCTAAACATCTAATGTCTTAGGCTAGAATATGTAAATCTCTTATTAAGTTGGTTCAAGCATTCCATCAAACACTTGGTGGGTGGATGAAATGCCTAAGATCCCAAAATGGCAAAGATTAGCCATTTGGCATTAAGAACTACTTAATAAGAAGAGATTAGGAAGAATCTATCCTAGATTGCAAGATTGAACCAATAAAATTCCCTAAATCTAACCCATCCCTAAGTTCCTAAGGAAACTACTCACTAATCATGATTAAGCCCATCAAATCAAAGAGAGAAGATAAGCAAAACATGATTAGAGAAGAAATAAACAAGAAATCTAAAAGAGATATTGCATTAACTCAAAATCCAAAGCATAAACAAGGTATTTGCCAAAAATGGCTAGAAGTTTAGACTAAGAACTAAGAGAAAAAGACTTAAGATAAAAATTAGGTCTAAAGAGTATTTATAGGGGGACCCATGAAAATGAAGAAAAAGAGTTCGTCTGGTGATGGATCGACGTGCTCGTCGATCTGTTTCGTCGATCCATCACCAAAAATAAAACGGATCGACAACTCGTCGATCTTCTTCGTCGATCCGTGCTCTTGGTCACGGCTTCTGGTTCGGCGTGTTTCGTCGATCTTCTTCGTCGATCTGGCTCCCTGGAAATGTGGATCGACGAACCTTCATCGATCTTCTTCGTCGATCTGGCTCCCTGGAAATGTGAATCGATGAGCTTCATCGATCTGCTTCGTCGATCTGTTGCCAGAAACCTTCTTCTTCATCCTTTTGTTGCCTCTTGTCCCTTCTATGTGTCATGCATCATTCTCCAAGTGCATCCTCAACTCCCAAGCGTCCTTTTCACCTAATAAGGTACCAAAACATGCAAAGAACAATGCAAAACATGCAAGTGCCATGCAAGAACACTCTAGGACTCTAAATGATCAAATGCAACACTATAATGCTATATTAGACTCTAAAAATGATGATAAACTTATACTATATGGATGCTAAAATGATGCAAAATATACACATATCAACTACCCCAAACTTGCCTTTTGCTTGTCCACAAGCAAATAAAACACAAGCTAGGAGAGAGGTTTGAAAGTGGGGACTCATATCCAAAGGTGTTTAGCAAATGAATCAATTCAATGGTCCTAGTTACTAGTTCTAGGATGCTTTCTATGCAAACTTCTACTCCAAAAGGTCTAGCCATACCCATACTCATTCAAATGAACCCAAGCCTTAACCTACACAAGCCTTCATTTTCACCAACTCTTTAACATTCATTAAGTTGTAACCATGGATCATGAATCATACATTGCTAGAAAACTTGTTTGGTTTTTTGGGGTATGGTTTTGAGATAAAAATGATCTCAACTTCTTGGGGTTCCATTGCAAGGGATCTCTCTATGAACATGTGAACTTTGGCAAAATGCTAAGAGTAAAAAGCAACCTATGCATACAAGGACAAACTTCCATCTACCCCTTGTAACACAATCATTCTTACTCTCATTTTCTCTTTTAAGCTCACTCACCAAATCCACCCTAAGCTACCCACTACAAGGCAATTTGCCAAACCCATAAGCTCAAACCACTTTCTCCCTTTCCTTCTTTCAAATACTTGGGGAAAACATCTTCTACAACCTCAAGTGTTGGCACACTTTTACTTCAAGCTCTTTCTCTTTTCAATTACAACTTGCTATCCTCTTTTCATAACAACTTAGCCATATTTTTTTTTTTTTTTTTGGCTCTCTTACTTAACTTTTCTAGAGGATTTCTTTTCTCTTCTTAATACTTAGAGCATATTATACATTGCCAACACTTGTTCCAAATATTTTCGTTTTCCCCCTTTCACCACCACAACTACACCCAAATCTCTTGTTCCATATCAAATATCAAATCAAAATCCCACCCAAGAATCCTATCCTATCACCTAGCTCATTATTTTCGAGCTAGCTACATGAAAGCCTATCCTTGTCGCTCTAAACTCAACACTTTTTGCTAAGTTCACAAGATGAAAAAGGCCTAATGCACTCAATAAGGAAGAGGTTTCAAAGGAAGCTTAGTTTGGGAAATTCGTTTTCAACCGCTCTAAAGATGAGAGTCGGCTATTTGGGTTAACAAGAGTGGTAAAAGGAAAGAAGATAACCCAAATATGTGTATGGTATCCACAAATTCTCTAGCAATGCATAACCATGATAATTACTTGTCAGTATTAGGTTCAAGTTCATTAGAGTTGGTTGCTATTCAAAGCTTGCTTCAATTAAAACTTAAGTTGCAAATGGTGAGGTCCAAGTAGGGTTCAACTTTAACTTTCAAAGTTTACACACAAAGCATCAAACAACTAATAACTAGGGCCTTGAACTAATTCATGAGTTAAACACCTTACAAGGAAAAATCATCATTGTCCCCTATGCAAGTATGCAATCCTATATGAAAGCTAGACTCAATCCTACTTATTTCACAAATGCAAATGCAACTATATGCTATTTTTTTTTTAAATTTTTGAAATTTTTTTGGATTTTCTATGCCTTAGATGTATGCATGAGGCTCAATATGCATGAGAAAGAAAAATAAGATTCACAAAACACAAAGTTAAATACCATACTCCCCCAAACTTAAATTACACAGTCTCTTGTGTAATCCAAGCTTGGAGAAGACTTCAACAATGCAAAACACAAAGAAAACAAAAGCTAGATGGTATTTACAATGGTTAGATTTGGTACCTTGTTTAAAAACGCATGGAGGAGGAGGAGGATGACTCCATGGAGTAGGATGGATTGCTTGATTGTGGAGTGGGGGATCTCATGACTCTCTTCCTGCGCCTTCTAGTCTCATGGGAGGAGGGGCGTGGCTCATCTTCACCTCTTGGCTCACTAGGAACTCCTTGGAAGGAGTGGCGCCTTTCTTCCATATGGCTATCTCCCTCTTGATCGTCACCTTGATCTCCTTGATGCCTTGAAGATGGGACTCCTTCACTCTTGGCTGTGAGGAACTTGATTTGCTTCCCCATGTCCTTGACAGTTTTCACAAGCTTCCTTATGGTTTTGTCTTGCCACTTGTTCCACCTTTGAAGAAGCTTGATGTGCTCATGAGCCTTTCTTGAAGGCTCTCCTTGGTTTGTGCTCTCATAGGGGTCAAAGAAGTACCTCTCACTACCATAGGTGGGAGGCGCTTGGTATGGCTCATGAGTAGTGTCCCAATAGGCCATGGGGAAAGTCTCAATGTCCTCAAGCTGATCATCAGTTGGAGTGAAAGCTGCATTTGCCCTCTCCCTTAGTGTGGTGAGATGAATGCATGGTAGCTTGATTGTAGCTTGCTTTAGCAACTCCATATTGAACTTGTACCTGAAGCTCTTTCCCTCTTTCACCAAAAAATGACCCTTGATGAGGTAGGAAGAGTCTATGTATTGCTCATCAGCCGTGGGTTCTCCTAGTTTGACGCCCACTTCTTCAAGGATGGGAGTGATCATGCCCCCAATGGCTAGATGGTGGCTATCCTTCTTCTTAGCTATAGCCTTGCTGTGATAACTCTCTGCATGGGCAACCCAAATCTGAACCAAGCCATTCCCGGTAGAGTCACCTCGCATCTCATAGTCATAGAGGTAGCGGATTATTCCCTTAAGCCCAACATCTAACATCTCCCACTCTTCAGCTGCTACTGTCACAGCCTCCTTCTTGGCAAAGAAAGTGTGAGCTAGTACCTTGTGTGCATAGCGAATTGCTGGGTGTCGGATGAGTTTGCTCTTAACTTTCCCGGTCTTGTAAGTCCCACTGCCAAGCAGACTCCAAAGCCTTTCCAATTCTAGCTTCTGAACATTCAATCTCGAACCAGGCCCTCTCCCATCATCAAAGCCAAGTACATCGCCAAGCTTCTTGAAGCTCATCTTGTAGGACTTGTTGTGAACTCGGAATTTGATGAATCCGAACCCATCCTTTTCGGGATCAATGCCAGCTGAGCTTGATGTTATCACCTTTAAAGTTGAGAGGAATTGGCATGTCTCCTCTTGGTGGCTTGGGTAAGAGCGGTTGAACCATCTTTCACACCCCAAGTTTCTGAAAATTTCTGTTACATCCTCCAAGAGACCCAGCTCCTCAAGCAGCTCATGATCCGGATATTTAGTCCCCTTGAAAGGCATCTCCATGAGGGACTTGTAGATGGATGAAGGAGTAGGATTTGATGCCACGGATTTCTCAGCTTTCTTTTGCTTGGCCTTCTCCTTGCTAACATCTCCCTTGCTAGACAGCTTTCTCACAACCGGAGGACTCTCTTCAGGAGCTTCTTCTTCCACCACAGGCCTCTTGCCTTCCTTCTTGCTAGCATCACCTCTTGTTCTCCCCATGTATCACCTATAAAACCAAAAATCTTGGAGAAGAGTGAGCATCATAGAAATTTGAAATTCTTGCAAGCAACAAACATGTAAGCCTAGAAATTACATGGAGGCTACAAGAATTTTAAAACTCTATGGCAATTGAGGTGGAGCAAGAAACAATCCCAACTCAAATTCTCTCTTAGCAAACAAGGATTTTAACAAGGAATTTCAAAATTAAGCTTCCTCTAGGTGATCAAGAGTTAAAATTCAATAGGATTCTAGCCTAATTACATATATAGCATTGGAAAACTAGTTTAGAGAAACCAAATTCCAAAATTTTGAACATCACTTAGGCTAAAATTTGGATTTTCGCAACCCATTGAAAATCTAGAGAAATTTTTTTCAAAAACCCAAATTTTCCATGTAAATCCTTGAAAAACTTCATCAATCATTACCCATAACAATACTCAACTATACCCAACTCAATTAACTCATTCAAAGCCTATCTATCAATCCAAATTCCCAATTCATTCTTAAGGAGAAATTCAAGAGTAAGTAGAAGGATAAGATGACAAACCTTGTTTCCTTGCAAAGGTATGGCCGAAATTCACTAAGAAATAGAGATTAGCCAACAATTTCGAAAATTATGCACTTGGAATCAAAGATTTTGATTGAGAATTGAGAGAGAAAGGAGAAAAACTATTTCTTGTTCTTAGGTTTTTATGAAATCGCGAGTTATGAGAGAGACAAGGGGGAAGAAGGCTTTTAAATTTTGAAATTCGGTTCAGAATAAGTGGAAGAAGTCAACATTAAACCGGTCAAAGGAAGGGAAAAAGTCAAGCAAACCTGAGTTTTTTTTTAAAAATGGATCGACGTGGTCGTCGATCCATGTCGTCGATCTATATTTTTTTTAAAGATGGATCGACGTCCTTCGTCGATCTAGTTGGCCGATCCGTGCTCCTGGATTTTTAGATCGACGAACCATCGTCGATCCATGTCACCGATCTTACGCCCTGGACTTTTGGATCGACGAACCCTCGTCGATCTGCTTGATCGATTTAGCCCTCTGGAGAAATGGATCGACGAGTCTCATCGATCCTCGTCGTCGATCCATTTTCAGAAACCTTCTCCACACTTTTCTCTTCAAGTTTAGATCCCCTATGCTTAACCTGAAACTTACACAAACTCAAAGAAACATAATCATAGTACTAAACAAGAATATATACATAAAGATAACCATGGGAATGCCTCCCAAGTGCGCTTGTTTAAAGTCTCTAGCTTGACTTTTCAAACCTTCTTAGGCATTGGGAGATGAATGGAGTGGAAGTGAAGTTCCTACTCCCTTCTTGATGAACCTGGTGTTAGCTCCAATGTCAGGCGCTTTCTTCTTGTTCTTCTTAGACCCTTTCCTTGCTTGCCTTGGTAGCTCAACCATATGTTCCACCACATTCACTCCATCAAACATAGCTTGAAGACATTCACCATCAAAGCTTGACCCATCATACTCATTGTGGTCCATGGTGTCCTTATCCTCCAGCATCGCACAAGTGAATCCCATCAGCTCCTTTGTAAATGGTGGTTTCTCATCAATTTCCATGGTAGCACATGTGATTGTGCCACAAGAACCGAAGGTAGAAGGCTTCATGGGATAGAAGACTTTGTCATTCACACTCTTGAGAATCACCCTCTTGTTGGCGAAATCAATGCTTGCTCCAACTGTATTTAGGAAGGGAGTTCCTAGGAGTAGAGGCAGCCTCGTTGCTTGAACCATTTCCATGACTATGAAGTCAGTTGGAACAAGACACTCACCAATCTTCAATGGATAATCCTCTACAAGGCCCATTGGTTGCCTTGAGGAAGCATCAACAAAAGTGATAGGTGATGGATACTTCTTTAGGTTTGTAATCCCAAGGCTCTTTGACAACTCTAGGGACATCACATTGACACTTGATCCCGAATCACATAAAGCTTCATCAATCTTCAAGTTCCCAAGAGAGCAAGAAATCAAAAATTTTCCGGGATTACCGAGCTTTGGAATAGTCTTGGGCGCATCCTTTGTTGTGCTTGGTGGATCAAGGCTTTTCATCAGCTCTTCTACTTCTTCCCTATTAGCTAGCAAGTCTTTGATGAACCTTAGTTGATCCTTGACTTGAGACAAACTCTCCCCCTTGGGCAAAGGTACACCAACTTTCTCCATACTTCCTCTAAAGCTTGAGAGCTCTTTCTTTTGTGCCTTAGTCAAAATTCGCTCAGGGTATGGGAGTGGTGGCTTATAGATAAGGAGATCACAAGCTCTTTCTTCACTCTTCTTGGCCACTTCTCTTGCATTCCCCTCAACTCTTGCCTTTGTAGAAGTCTTGGCTTCATCAAACGCTTCTTTACCAACTTTTGTAGCAATAACCATGGAGTCATTTTGAATGGTTACCTCCCCAACTTGAACTTCAATGTCCTCATTGAATGTAGATGTATCACAAGGATCCTCAAATAGGTGTTCAAACTCTTGCACAACAAGCTCATATTCATCCGCATCAATAGTGGAGATAGTATTGCAATACTCCTTTGGGTTAGATTCGGGTTTACCCGGTAAAGTGCCTTGAGAATTGGAGCTAGAAGCTTTGCCTTTCTCTAATTGCTTGAACTTTTGTTGGAGACCTCCTATTTGAGTAGCAAGCTCATTGAGTGAAGAATCCATTCTTGTATTAATTTCAGCAATTTTCTTACCCATGTTAGCATCATTGTGAGCTTGACCTTGGAGTATTTGTTGAAGCATGAGCTGAACATTGTCTTGTGGAGGGTTGTACTCTTGACCTCCATAGTTGCCTTGGTTTCTTCCTTGGTAGTTTGAGTTGGAAGCATAGCCCTTTTGTTGGTTGTTGTAAGGTACAAAAGGCTTGTTTTGAGTGGCTTGTGGAGGGTAGACTTGGTCTTGGGGGTTAGCAACATTATTACTTCTATAAGAGAGATTGTTGTTTCCCTTATAGTTGTTGTTGTAGTTGTTGTTGTAACCTCCTTGGCCAGACACGAAATTGACCACTTCTTCACACTCTTGAGCCCTAGCTTCATCATCACATTCCTCTTGATACTCACCAACAAAATGAACATGCCTTTGGTTGGAGGTCATGAGCTTATCCATCTTTTCATGGAGAGACTTTATCTCCTTCTTTGTAGATTCATACTCACTTCCCCTTGGAGCTCTATCATAATCCTCATTATAATTACCATCACTCAAGGCAAGATTCTCCACAAGCTCTAGACCATCATCGACTTCTTTTCCTAAGAAGTTCCCATTACTAGCTGTATCAAGAAGCATCCTTATCTTAGGTAGAACACCTCTATAGATGGTGCTTAGTAGAGACTCTTGTGAGAAGCCATGATGAGGGCATTGCATTGTGTAGCCCTTGAATCTTTCCCAAGCTTCATTGAAGGACTCATTGTGCTTTTGGGTGAAGCTAGAGATCTCATTCCTTATCTTAGCTGTCCTAGAGTTAGAGAAAAACTTAGATAGGAAAGCTTCCTTGCATTCATCCCAAGTAGTGATATTACCTTGAGGCAAAGTTTTCTCCCATTGCCTTGCTCTATCCCCAAGAGAGAAGGGAAAGAGTCTTAGTTTGAAGGCATCTTCACTCACACCATTCATCTTGAATAAGCCACAAACTCTATCAAAGTTGTCCAAGTGATCTAGAGGATCCTCCATTGGCAACCCATGAAATTTGTCTTGTTGAACCATAGAGATGAAAGCTGGCTTCACTTCAAAGGTATTGTTTTGAACCGGTGGAGGTTGAATGCCATATCGATTTTGGTGAATGTTTGGAGCATCACCAGCCCCTATAGTCCTCCCTTGTCTAGGCGCATGCAAGGGGTTTCCATTGCCCCTTGGTGCTTGCTCATGCGCCATGTTCATAGGAGGAGCTTGATCTCCTTGTTGTTCTTCCATTCTCAACCTTTCTAGCCTTGTAGTTTCCCTCTTTGCAAGTCTAGCAACCCTTTCCAATTGATCAATCTCTTGAAATCCTTGGAAGTTGTCCCCTTTTGACCTCAAATGCATGCAAGAGAAACTGAAATTTAGAAAAGTGGAAGGTCAATAAACACAAAAGTAATACGTAGTCTAAGACAAAACTCAAATCTTAATGACCAATCAATCCCAATATGGCAACGGCGCCAAATTGATACAAGCGTTTTTATACTTGCAAGCAATTCCTCAATTGCTCATGTCATTGCAATATTTGAGGTATCAATCCATCTTGGGAGATTGGTTGCACTAAGAATACAAAGCTAAGTCTAAGCTAAGCAAAATGGGTAAATTGAAGTCTCAAACAAGTAACAAAAGCAAACTACAACTTAAAGGGATACTACTAAAGCACTAACTATGAAATTAAACCTTAATTGAAGCTAATCAAGAAACTAAGCAAGGATTACTACTAAGCAAGATTATCAATTATACTAAATCGAAACCTAGGGATGGAATCATTGATTTGGGAATTTAAAGGAACATTCTTGCAATCATTTAAGCTACTAATCAAGCAAACTCTATACCTAGAACTCTTAATCAAGATAAGACCATGATGTGTGGCTCAAATCCCTTTGTTAATTACCCTAATGAACTAATGATGTGTTAGCATTAGGATAATCAACAAGCATTAATAACAAGTCTAAATGGTATGATAAACACTCTAAACATCTAATGTCTTAGGCTAGAATATGTAAATCTCTTATTAAGTTGGTTCAAGCATTTCATCAAACACTTGGTGGGTGGATGAAATGCCTAAGATCCCAAAATGGCAAAGATTAGCCATTTGGCATTAAGAACTACTTAATAAGAAGAGATTAGGAAGAATCTATCCTAGATTGCAAGATTGAACCAATAAAATTCCCTAAATCTAACCCATCCCTAAGTTCCTAAGGAAACTACTCACTAATCATGATTAAGCCCATCAAATCAAAGAGAGAAGATAAGCAAAACATGATTAGAGAAGAAATAAACAAGAAATCTAAAAGAGATATTGCATTAACTCAAAATCCAAAGCATAAACAAAGTATTTGCCAAAAATGGCTAGAAGTTTAGACTAAGAACTAAGAGAAAAAGACTTAGAATAAAAATTAGGTCTAAAGAGTATTTATAGGGGGACCCATGAAAATGAAGAAAAAGAGTTCGTCTGGGGTTGGATCGACGTGTTCGTCGATCTGTTTCGTCGATCCAACACCCAAAATAAAACGGATCGACGACTCGTCGATCTTCTTCGTCGATCCGTGCTCTTGGTCGTGGCTTCTGGTTCGGCGTGGTACGTCGATCTGACTCACCGATCTGTGCTCCTGGAATTATGGATCGACGAGCTTCACCGATCCATCTCGTCGATCCGTGCTCCTGACATTATGGATCGACGAGGCAACGTCGATCTGGCTCACCGATCTGTGCCCCTGGAATTATGGATCGACGAGCTTCACCGATCCATCTCGTCGATCTGCTGCCAGAAGCCTTCTTCTTCATCCTTTTGTTGCTTCTTGTCCCTCCAAGTGACATGCATCATTCTCCAAGTGCATCCTCAACTCCCAAGCGTCCTTTTCACCTAATAAGGTCCCAAAACATGCAAAGAACATGCAAAACATGCAAGAACCATGCAAGAACACTCTAGGACTCTAAATGATCAAATGCAACACTATAATGCTATATTAGTCTCTAAAATGATGATAAGTCTACACTATATGGATGCTAAAATGATGCAAAATATACACTTATCAATTGCTCTGGGAGTCCAACGAGAATATGCTCAACAAGGTCTTCATGGTCCACCGTTTTGTCCAAAAGAGCAAGTTGATCAGCTGTGGCTTTCATCATCTGCATATACTCATCGATTGTTTTGTTGCCTTTAGCACCTTTCTTTAACTGATCTTTGAGTTGTTTTATGTGACCAAGCGTAGGTTGTCCATATGTTGTTGCAAGAATTTTCCACGCTTCAAGAGTAGTCGTTGCTCTGGACAAGAGCGGTTGAAGTGGCATAGAGATAGTGCTCAGAATTGCAGCAAAAATCAGTTTATCTTGACGAATCCAAGACTCATGAGCGGGATTGGGTACTTCGAGATTTGCCTTCATCACTGTAAGAGACGGTAAGATAGCGAGTTCATCAATGAATTGAGATAGACCATGACCTCCAAGAAAGAGACGGATCTGAAGAGTCCACGTGATGTAGTTGGTTGAGACAAGCCTGGTTACACTAGTCATGTTGACTGCAAGAATTGCTGTGCTGGAATCAGCGAGATTGATCAAGGCGGAGGAGGTAGCGTCAGTTTGGGCCGCCATGATTAAAGCGTAGAGAAGAAGAAGGAAAAAAAAAAATTAGGGTTAATTAAGGACCTTTTTAGGTTCTGATACCATATAGAAAGTTCTTCTCTTATTATTGAATCAAAGAATTACAAGAGTATCTATATATTACAAAGAGAGATGCTAGGGTACCTAAGATATATACGAAAATGTAAACTTAACTTATTTACATATGTTAATATGCTTGTCGCCACCGTTGCACCCGAGAAGAGGAGAAAACGTGGATAGAGGTGCGCCACCGCCGTTGACCGCCACTGGCCACCACTCGTCATCTCTGGGAGCCACACACCACCAGAAGAGTAGCCAGTACCTCCAAAGACCTAGATCTGCCGCTGCGAGTCCCAGCCGTGAGGGCTAAGTGCGACTTCTAGTCATTGCTTGCGCAGCAAGTAATCAACCTTCGTAGCCCTAAAGCCTTGTTCCGTTCGTGTGTCTGCCGCGTTGTTTCTGTCGTCATCGTTTAAGGCAAAGGTGAGGATGAATTCGAAGTGATCTATTATACGATTTGCTATGCTTCGTAATCGCTAAGATTAGAATTAAACGAAGTATTGTGTGATACGTAATAGACGAGTATTTATAATTTATGGGATAAATACTTGTATGATATTATATTAATTTATGGTAATATATATGTGTATATATATTTTTGGTGGTAATTATTGAATAATATAAGTTGTGTTAATATATATGAGTATATATCTTTTGGTGATATTTATTTAACATTTAAATCATTGATATAAGGATTAATGTGAAAGAACAAATAAATGTAGATAATGATGCAAAGAACAAATACGGTTGAATGATGTGTGAGGATTGATGTTGAGATGCATAATGATGTTGTTAGCTATGAGGCACATAGACCACCGATCATTTACCATTACAAGAGGGGAGTGAAGCTTCTAGATGGAAGAAGTAACAAATGAATGTAAACAGCTTATGTGGGACAACCAAAGAACAAAGAGAATAAACCGAGCACATGAGTGGAAGAGAGTTGGACTTTTGGAAAGGGAATAACTTTAAGGTGGAAGTGGGAAACAAAGAGATGTGGACAACTCACGTGGGGCAAAGACCTCACAAGGGGATAAGCATTTCGATATTGTTAAATAGAGTGTGAGGGGAGTGAGTTTGATTATCATTTGGAGTGATCATTGTTGTTGAGAGGAGAGAGAGAACCTCTATAAATTATCTCTATTCTTGTTATCATTTTCAGCAATCAATAAACGTGTGTTTTCCTATTTTCAATTCCAGATCCTATTTGTTCTAGCTACTGCTCATAACAGATGTGTGGTATAAAATATATATTATATATA
This sequence comes from Alliaria petiolata, assembly GCA_020283515.1. NCBI lineage: Eukaryota > Viridiplantae > Streptophyta > Magnoliopsida > Brassicales > Brassicaceae > Alliaria > Alliaria petiolata. The sequence continues at coordinate 70,596,849 of JAHZTW010000004.1, read as the reverse complement.
TATGTAAAGTGTGCTAAAGGCACGTATAGCGGACAAACCGGGATAGGGACTACGAGTAAGAGCGAGAGTACTCTAAATTGGCGGTTGTTATGTGTTTGATATAGTAATGCTCGAGCATCATGATTAGTGTGGTTGGTCTAGTAATGCTGGGAGCATCATGACTATTGTGTGGTTGGTCTAGTAGTGCTGGGAGCATCATGACCATGGCGGGCTGTTAAGCCGATGGGGCGGCCAGTAGAATTGTGAGATGGGGTGGCCATTAGAACCGTGAGGTGTAGCGTAGGCCAATTGCGTAAAGCATCTGAAAATGGGGCGGCCATTAGAATCGTGAAATGGGGCGGTAATTAGAACCGTGAAATGGGGAGGCCATTAGAATCGTGAAATGGGGCGGCTATTAGAACCGTGAAGGTGTTGCGCAAGTTGGCGTATGCACCATAGAGTCAAAGAGGTATTTTCTTGTTGTGTGTGCGTCTGTGGGGCGTGATACGTGATGTGTGTATGTGCCGTCTGTGGGACGTGATGTGTGTTGTGCATAGCAGTGTATATGTTGGGTGGTACCGTTTAGCCCTCGTCTAGGCATTCGTGGTATAGCATTTCATAGTTGAACTGGTTCGGGTTCGTTCTCCTGAGTAATTCAAATTAAACATCCCCTCCCCCTCGTTTCCCCTTTTTTTAGAGGATAGTAGACAGAAGTTTCGGTTCAAGTCGAGTTGGTGAATTTTGTTCGAGGAACATCTTGAGATCGAGACCATTGGTGCGATATCGTTGTCTTCGCCTGTGTGGCTTAGAAACGAATGTGTAAATACGTCGTCGTATTCAGTGGTGTGAACCTCAGATGGACCGAGACTCACGGGATGGAATCGAACGCGCTGGCCTAAAGGCTCTCTCGCGTTGGATCGGTGAAAGGGGATCGGATGATGGAACGATGGCACCACAGAGAGGATGGAAGGCTCTCTGATACAGCTAACACTCGTGCTTTGCGTGATTCCACACACAGAAGGACGAGCAAGGGTTTCACAAGACTTGACTTGAGAAGAACTGCCGATTTTATTGATATGAGGTAAAAATTGTGAGCTACAAAGCCGAAGTGGGACTTTATAAACAGTCCGGCGGCAGTGACCTTCTAGGGCCTCCCAATAGGGCAACTTAAAACGCGAAAATACAAAGAAAATAAAGGAAAAACAAAATAGAAAAACTCCTAATACAAAGAAAAGGAAAATACTAGCGTCTTAAACAAAAAGGAAACAACTTAAACCGAAACAAAAACAACTTAATCCTTGCGTCTTTCTTGATCCCTTGACGTCTCTGGCTTAGTCATGATGCTCAGTGTGAGTGTCCGGACCTGCAAGCATTATTGAAATGGAAAATACCTTGTTTTCGTTTAGGAGCGGCCAGGGGTGTTGTTGCGTGGTCAGGACGGTTCTTGACATGGCTTTGATGAGGCTTCTCGTTGTCTTGACAGTCTGGAGTGTGCTTGATGTCCTGCTGTTGAGGCCTTCACTGGAACGGTCGTCGTTGTCCTCCAACTCCTTTGGAAACGCCAGATGCTCTCTCTCGGCTTCTAGACTTGTGATCGCGGTATCTTGAGGCTCGGCGATGGTCTCCTCCTGCTTCTTGTTAGATTGTATTAGGGAATCAGTTAGAGAGAGGGACATACCTTGGCTTTGCTGAGAAGGGGCTTGTACGATGTCTTGCTGGGATATGTCTTCCCCTTGCTCCTCCTCGGGTTCTTTGGAGCTTTCAAGCGCGGTTGATTGAGGTGGATCGATGGCCTCCGGTTCGATCGTCCTTATGATCCTTTCCACGGCTAGGTTGAATTTCTGGCGTAAGGACTTAGTCTTGGATCGAGTCATTCTGCCCTCCATGACCGTGGGGACATCTCCTTGTGCTGGCTCCGGCTCGACGGTTCCACCATTCCCTCCCTCTTGAGAAGGTTTTGCCCTCAAAACCGTTTCTTCTGCTTCAAACGGAGATAAGTCAGCCACATTAAAGCTATGCGAGATATTAAACTCACCTGGGAGTTCCAGCTTGTAGGCATTGTCGTTGATTCGCTCCAGGATTTGGAATGGGCCGTCCCCTCTAGGCGCGAGCTTGGAGCTTCTCTTCTGCGGGAATCGTTCTGGCCTCATATGTAACCAAACCCATTCGCCTGGTTCAAAGACAATCTCCTTACGTCCCTTGTCTTTGTTCCTCTTATACTCCTCGGTTTTTCTCTCAATGTTCTCTTTAGCTTTTAAGTGTAGTTTCTTGATGAATTCTCCGCGGTTAAGCCCATCCATGTTCACTTGTTCAGCTTGCGGTATTGGCGAGAGGTCTATGGGTGCCAAGGGGTTAAGACCGTATACAACCTCAAAAGGGGACAACTTAGAGGCAGAGTGAGTAGCACGGTTATAAGCAAACTCAATAAAGGGGATGCAATCTAACCATGTTTTCATGTTTTTACCAAGCGTTGCTCTAAGTAAAGTGGAAAGAGTACGGTTTACCGACTCGGTTTGGCCATCCGTTTGGGGGTGGCACGTGGTGGAGAATAGCAGCTTGGTGCCCATCTTTCTCCAAAGAGTCTTCCAGAAGTGGCTTAAGAACTTGGTGTCGCGATCTGATACGATTGATCTCGGCACTCCATGTAAACGCACTACTTCTTTGAAGAACAAATCCGCGGTTTGAGTTGCATCATTCACTTTGGCGCATGGTATGAAGTGTGCCATCTTGCTGAATCGATCCACAACTACAAAGATCGAGTCCTTGTGCCGGATTTTTGGCAAACCTAATACAAAGTCCATGGAAATGTCTACCCAAGGGGCGTTAGGTATTGGTAAAGGAGTATATAAACCGTATGGATGTAACCTGGACTTGGCCTTTCGGCATGTGATGCAGCGAGAACAGAACTTCTCTACATCTTTCTTTAAATGCGGCCAGACGAAGTGATCAGAAAGCACGGCTAAGGTCTTGGCGATGCCAAAATGTCCCATTAGACCACCACCGTGAGCTTCTCGGATCAGTAACTCTCGGATTGAGCTTTGAGGGATGCATAACCGTTTGTCTTTAAACAAGAATCCATCAAAGATGTAGTATGCGCTGTAGGCTCCTTTGCCATTCTCCTTGTAGCTTTCTCCAAAGTCAGGATCCTCCTCATATAAACCCTTGATCTGCTCAAATCCTAGAACCTTAGCCTCCATTGTAGTGATCAGTGCGTGCCTCCTCGATAATGCATCGGCCACCACGTTCTCTTTCCCCTTCTTGTATTTGATTACATAGGGAAATGTCTCGATGAATTCCAGCCACTTAGCGTGTCTCCTCTTCAAGGATGTCTGCCCTCTTAAATGCTTCAAGGTCTCATGATCCGTGTGGATAACAAACTCCTTAGACAGTAAGTAGTGCTGCCATGTCTCCAATGCCCTTACCAAAGCGTATAGCTCTTTGTCGTAGGTCGGGTAGTTTAGGGTGGCTCCACTTAGCTTTTCACTGAAGTAAGCTACTGGCCGGCCTCTCTGGTGTAGGACGGCTCCTATGCCTAAGCCCGAAGCATCGCACTCTACTTCAAACATAACCTCGAAGTCCGGTAAGGCTAAGACTGGTGCTCGCGTGAGCCGGTCCTTGAGTGTGTTGAATGCAGCTTCCTGTGCTTCTCCCCATGAGAACGGAACGTTCTTCTTGATAACAGCCGTGAGTGGGGCAGCCACGGTGCTGAAATCCTTAACAAACCGTCGGTAGAAGGAGGCTAGGCCGTGAAAGCTTCTAACATGGCCGATAGTACTTGGCGTGGGCCATTCCTGAATAGCCTTTATCTTCTCCTCATCCACTTGCAATCCCTGCTCACTTACTACAAAGCCTAAGAAAACAAGCTTATTAGTACAAAATGAGCACTTCTTCAGGTTAGCATATAAGCCTTCCTTCCGAAGCGTTTTTAAAACAAGTTCTAGATGCATAAGATGATCAGTCAAACATTTGCTATAGACAAGGATATCATCGAAGTATACTACTACGAATCTGCCTATAAAAGATCTTAGAACCTGGTTCATAAGTCGCATGAATGTGCTAGGGGCATTGGTGAGGCCGAAGGGCATCACTAGCCACTCGTATAGTCCCTGCTTAGTCTTGAAGGCTGTCTTCCACTCATCACCTTCTCTCATTCTCACTTGATGGTATCCACTCCTGAGATCCACCTTTGAGAAGATAGTTGCTCCACTGAGCTCGTCTAGCATGTCATCAAGGCGCGGGATGGGGTGCCGGTACTTGATGGTGATGTTGTTAACCGCTCGGCAGTCTACGCACATCCTCCAGGTACCGTCCTTCTTAGGTACTAGTAGGACCGGTACGGCGCACGGACTGAGACTCTCCCTGATGTATCCCTTGTCCATCAAGTCTTTGACTTGCTTCTCCAGTTCTTTGGTCTCCTCTGGATTCATCCTATAAGCGGCCTTGTTGGGTAAGGCGGAGCCGGGGACAAGGTCGATGTGATGCTCGATCCCTCGGATAGGAGGCAGTCCGGCAGGTATTTCCTCTGGAAACACATCTTTAAAACGGTCTAAGACAGCTTGTACTTCACTCGGAAGTTGTAACTCAGCTAGGCCTGTACTTAGACAATCTTTGAAAACCATTAGTAGCACGGTGCCGCGGGCACTCATGGTTTTAAGCACGGCATTACTTGTAATGTACAAGTTAGATTTACTTACCTCGGTTTCCTTAGCCATATGCGTCTGCATTTGATGCACCTCGGTGGGGCTTAAGGGGGCTAAGTTGTGCTTTCGGTCCTTGTAGGTGAAAGAATAGAAATTGGATCGGCCATTATGGCTTGTGGCTCGATCAAATTGCCACGGCCTTCCCAGCAGAAGGTGTCCGGCTTGCATCGGTACAACATCACAAGTCACTTCATCTTGATACTTTCCCACGCTAAACGGTATAATGACTTGTTCCGAGATTCGCAGCTCAGTTTGATCATTTAGCCATCTCAGCTTGTATGGCCTCGGGTGCTTGATCTTTTCTAGACCTAGCTTCTCTACCATGTACTTAGAAGCAACGTTAGTGCAAGAACCTCCGTCTATGATGAGATTACATACCTTGTTTCTGATGGTGCATCTCGTATGGAAAATGTTCTCTCGTTGCACTTTCTCTTCTGGCGTGACTATAGCACTTAGGATTCTTCTGGTGACTAGCATCTCGCCATGATCAGGATAGTCTATCTCGCCTTCTAGCTCATCAGCATCATCATCCTCCTCGTCTTGAGATTCATAATCTCCACTTGGGGTCAAGATCATGGTTCTCTGGTTGGGGCATTCCCTTGACATGTGGCCTCTTCCCTGACATTTAAAACAGATTATTTCACGAGTTCTAGATGTACTAGGGAACTTACCTTGCTCTGGCCGCGTGGATTTGGGTGGTTCAGGAGCTTTCCCTTTGAAGCGTGAGTCGATCTCCACCGCCTTTCCTTTGTCCAAGGGTTTAGAGCTACTTGCGTTCCACGGTGTTGGATTTCTGGCTCGGTTGCTCAAGGAAACCTTGCGTTTGATTTGTTGCTCTACCTGCACCGAGAGGTGTAGTAACTCGTGCATGCCACTATACTGAGCTCTCTCGACCTTCCTAGCAATGCGCTCTTGTAGGCCATCGATGAATTGAGCCATCAAAGCCTCTTCTGATTCTTCTAATTCCAACAGATTCATGAGTTTCTCAAACTCCTCAAAATACTCATCCACCGTCCTAGTCCCTTGAGAAAGTTTTCTGAATCGTTTCTGTAGGTCTCGGTGGTAATGGTCTGGTACGTACCTAGACCTCAAGAGAAACTTCATGTCACGCCACATGGTGACCGGCGCGAAACGGTTTCTCCTTCTCTCGGCCACGTTTCTGTCCCACCATGCAATGGCGTTGTCCGTGAGCTGTGCTGCGGCCAAGGCGACTCTCTTGCGGTCACCATATCCATAGCACTCGAATATGTACTCTAGCCTCCTCTCCCAATCCAGATATACGTCCGGATTTGACTTGCCAGCGAATGTGGGAGGAGTAAGCTTGACGTCCATATTGCCTTCCCTCGGCTCTTCCTCTCGCACGCGTTGTCTCCGAAGGGGATCCGGCGCACGCTGGTGTTGTTGCTGCAATGGGTCAGGGGGATGGTCATCCTCAAGCTCAGGCATCTCGTCCTCTGGCTCACGTAAGTTCCTCACAGGAGCTCTCAGGGGAGGAGCCGCAGCTGGCGCAGGAGGTGGTGGCGGTTGTTCCAAGCGCATCATGCGCTCTCCAAACTCCTGTCTCATGGCCCGCATCTCTTCCCGGAAAGCGGCCATCATCTGCACCATGGCGTCCTGAGGTACTTCTTCACCCATGTTGTCCTGTTAATGCTTATATTGTTCCTGTAATCCGACAAAAACAACAAACTATCAAAGCACCACAGTAGATGAATTCAAAAAGAACAAAACAATTTAAACAGAAATCAAAACAAGCCGGTTATGCTAACAATTCAATGAAATCAATGAACGGTAACAACGGCTAGCTAGATGACAAGGAAGCAAGCAACTTTCTTTTTAGGGTTTTCTGGTTTTATAACTAGGCAACGAAACAAACTCAAAGAAACAAAGGCAGGAACAAATATTTTTGGGTTTTATGGGTTTAATGAAATGAAAACTAACAAGCAGCAATCAGATCAGTTCGCACAATCAAAGGAAACCACTTGAAAGTAACAACTTAACCCGATCTATCTAAGAACAAAGCTAAATCAAAACAAACGGAAACAGCAACGATTTTTATAGGGTTTTCTCTAATGAAACAGAAGCAAATAAGCAAAAATAAACCGAAAGGTAAAAGGATAGATGTCACCTGATGTAGGAACCTTTCGGCTCTGATACCAGATGGTGTAAACCTCAGATGGACCGAGACTCACGGGATGGAATCGAACGCGCTGGCCTAAAGACTCTCTCGCGTTGGATCGGTGAAAGGGGATCGGATGATGGAACGATGGCACCACAGAGAGGATGGGAGGCTCTCTGATACAGCTAACACTCGTGCTTTGCGTGATTCCACACACAGAAGGACGAGCAAGGGTTTCACAAGACTTGACTTGAGAAGAACTGCCGATTTTATTGATATGAGGTAAAAATTGTGAGCTACAAAGCCGAAGTGGGACTTTATAAACAGTCCGGCGGCAGTGACCTTCTAGGGCCTCCCAATAGGGCAACTTAAAACGCGAAAATACAAAGAAAATAAAGGAAAAACAAAATAGAAAAACTCCTAATACAAAGAAAAGGAAAATACTAGCGTCTTAAACAAAAAGGAAACAACTTAAACCGAAACAAAAACAACTTAATCCTTGCGTCTTTCTTGATCCCTTGACGTCTCTGGCTTAGTCATGATGCTCAGTGTGAGTGTCCGGACCTGCAAGCATTATTGAAATGGAAAATACCTTGTTTTCGTTTAGGAGCGGCCAGGGGTGTTGTTGCGTGGTCAGGACGGTTCTTGACATGGCTTTGATGAGGCTTCTCGTTGTCTTGACAGTCTGGAGTGTGCTTGATGTCCTGCTGTTGAGGCCTTCACTGGAACGGTCGTCGTTGTCCTCCAACTCCTTTGGAAACGCCAGATGCTCTCTCTCGGCTTCTAGACTTGTGATCGCGGTATCTTGAGGCTCGGCGATGGTCTCCTCCTGCTTCTTGTTAGATTGTATTAGGGAATCAGTTAGAGAGAGGGACATACCTTGGCTTTGCTGAGAAGGGGCTTGTACGATGTCTTGCTGGGATATGTCTTCCCCTTGCTCCTCCTCGGGTTCTTTGGAGCTTTCAAGCGCGGTTGATTGAGGTGGATCGATGGCCTCCGGTTCGATCGTCCTTATGATCCTTTCCACGGCTAGGTTGAATTTCTGGCGTAAGGACTTAGTCTTGGATCGAGTCATTCTGTCCTCCATGACCGTGGGGACATCTCCTTGGGCTGGCTCCGGCTCGACGGTTCCACCATTCAGTGTGGCTGGGGAGCGAGTATTACACCTTGTCTGACACATTTTGATGAGAAAACTCACTAAAAACTTAATGAATGTAGAGAGTTAGCTTACTTGAAAGCAGATTCTCTGCATGTCTTGAATTCGTATGACATATCAACAATGAGAGGCGAATGATTATAGTGAGAATTATTTAATGTGGGTTTTGATTAGTATGGTCTGCATGTTATGAATCAATAAGTACGGTCTCTAAAGATTTAAAAGTTCTCACGTTTTCAAATCTTTTTTCCTATTTAAGTGTTTCTTTTGTTTGAGAACAAATAAAAATTTAAGCATGTGGAAGTGGATATACTCAATATTTTACCTTTTTAATATGTTTTTCTTAGGGTTTTTAATAAAAAAACTAAAGAGTTTTGGCTTATTATTGGTGTTTTTAGTGTTTTTAGAGATTTTAAATTGTTTACTTGTAATTTGAAAGTTTTAGGCACTAATGATTTGAAATCAATCATTTTGGAGATTGGATAACTTTTATAAGTCATAAGTTTTACATCAGATGGAGACAGTTCTCACGGTTGAATCATATTCAAAATCGACCACATGATAGAGGAGGATGTTAGCTTTAACCTCTAAGAGGTTTGAAGATGATCCAACGGTTAGATCAGAAGATTTGCTCATAATATAGAAAACTAGTCTGTCTTGCATCGAAATAAGGCAAGCTTAAGTATGAAGACTGTTTGGCCCAGTGATCAAACCAACCGGTCGAACACCAGATCGAACAATAGATGTTCGCGACCAGTTGTTTGATCAAGTGTTCGACCCAACTGGTCGAACATCACACTTCTGAAAACACCCGAGAGAAGTGTTCGAGCACTTGAACGAGGATGGTGTTCAATCGAACACTTCTGTTATTCGATCAAACATCCCTCCGAGAAAAAGGAAACTTTTTGAAATTCTCTATAAACGTCGAATCGTTCATGGGAAAAGCCTTAGCCGCCTATAAATACTATAAATGACAGAGATGACCCACAAAATTGACATGCCTCAATAGTTAAACAACCATGAAAAGTTTCTGAGTTCGTTTTCATTACTTTGTTCGGTTTCGTTGTTTTGTTCGTGTGGAGAGAATCTCATTTTTTCATTACTCTGTTCGGTTTCGTTGTTTTGTTCGTGTGGAGAGAATCTCATTTTTGTACATCGATATACAGAAGATTTCTGAATCTTTTTTTATTTATGCAATACTTTGTTTCCACTGCTATGGTTTCTTTGATAATGTGCGAGTAGTTAATTGTTGGGTTTAAAGGTTTTCAAGTGGATTTCATGGCTTGATGAATAGAATCAAATTGTATTTGGTTCAGAAAATTGAGTAGGAGTTATTTGTCTATGTTTGCACATACTGCATACCACCTGTTCGACCAACTTGTTATTAATATAGGATTGGTTTTTGCTTGAACACTACTATATTAATTGTTTTGACCTAGCATAGATTAATTAGTTCAATATCATAGCATACGAGATTTTGAGTTACGAATTTTATTGACTTATCAAATCCTTAATTACAACGAGAGTAAATCAAAGGCTGCTAGACATAGTTAACAAATCGTTGCAAGAGTATGTTGATTAAAATATCAAGAAAATTTGAATTTTGAATACTACTTTTATTGTACCTGCGTAAACGCCTGAATAAATTGATTTGTGAACCCCTTGAGAATTCCCTAATACCAACTTTTTAGTTTAGTTTCATCGCTTTCTTATTGCTTTTATTTATTTAAGAATTTCAGTGACAACAATAAACCCTTTTTTATTTTGTGTTTCCTTTGATGAGGACATCAATACAAGCTTAACTGAAGCCGAAGAAGAGATCATCATCATACTGACTATGAGACAAACTCCATGAACGAGATCAGGCACAAGAAACTTAAGAGAAGAGTTCAACAAATCTGTGAAAAGCCTATTCACTCTCTTGGAGCATGAAGAACTCAAAGGAAAGCTAAGCCTTTCAAATGTTCAAGACTTAGAGAATGTTCAAGAGTTGATTTATACCAAGCTAGGTACTTCTCAAGAAGCCGAGATCATCAAAGTAAATGCTTATGAACAATTCAAGATTCAAAATGCTTAATTCTTGCCAGTTTTGCAAGGAACTAAGGAATCTGCCCTTTTCATCATTTCCAAAACATTCAAAGAGGCTGGAGCGAGCATGACAACAGTCCCAAGGTAAGTGTTTGGATTCAAATAAAATCAATAAAAGTTATCGTTTGTTGTTTTGCAGGTTTCCTTTTGTTTTAAGTATTAACCTTTTAAGTCCTAATTGATTCTTATGTTTTTGCAAGTTAAGTCCTTTCTTTTCATGTAATTTTCGACCCTAGAAGGTCCCCTGCTGCTGGACTACTATATAAAGTCCTTCTTAGCATGTAACCCTATTATGTTTTGATGAAATAAAATGAGAGTTTTCTTCTGAGAAAGAAGTAGCCGCCCAAGTCTTCATGTGTGCGAATATTTGAAGCTTGAGTATTTTAGTCTTATTACAGATTATTCCATAATCTGTGTGGCGTCTCACGATTCATTGCTATCCTCTATTTATCATCCATTTCGTTTGAATCTTCAAGGAGAGCCATACGGCCAGTTGATAAATCACTTCCGCCCATCACTCATCAGACCATTTCTATTGAATCTCTAGAGAGTGTCGTACAACCAACTAGTGATTCTCTATCTATCGCCCCCTTGTATGAACGATCTCTACTGTTCCTACATCAATCTTAGATTTTTTTGTACAAAATTTATCGTATAATCTTTCAACTTTCACTTGATTCGACTATTTGCAGAAAAATATTTTATGATAAAACTCTGATTACATCACAAATCTGGGCCACCACGAGATGAGAAAACCCTCCATGGTCGTCCGGTGAGCTGTGACATCGTTAGAATCAGCGGCGACAAGGGTTTTTCTCTCTTAAAGATTTGGATCATCATTTTTACACTAAAACAAAAAAAATACAAATAAGAACCAAACGAATTCATTTTCAAAGTAAAAATTCATGGTATATCATGGTGTAATCATTAAGATTTAAAATATAACAAAAATATATCACTTATGATAATCCAGCTGATATTATAACGTATTTTTAATTATGAACGACCAAGTTGGGATGATGATAATAGACAATGTAGTCATTGTATTAAAAAAATGATAAAAAAAGAAGCACGTCGAGTCACCTCCATTCTTACTTGCCAAACCGCTGGCTACTTGTTCCTATTATCCTCGACTCTGGTCAGCTAAGCTAAATCTGGTTTTACCGGTTAACCAAAATTAACAATCAAACACGTTGCGAAATTAGACTCTTGTTCTTAGATATCCCGTTACTTTATTATAAATTGAGTAAAAAAGTCGTAATTCTTATCATTTGTATTTCATAATTGCTTACAGGTTTAAATTGTGAAAATCGGTCTATTGCCAATTGTCACCCACCGGTTCGGTTTAGCCTATCAAAAGCGGTGCGACAAATTATCCGATTTCCCGCAGCTTCTCCATCAAAACCTTTCGATCTTTCTCCCTTCCTTCTTATTCTTGTTCACTACATTAACCCAACAACACTTGTCTTCGTTGTCTAAACAATTATATATAAATATATACACTATGGTATCTTAGAAACACAACACAGACATTAACAACTTATAAGAGAGGAAAAACCAAAAATTTGATTTTAGTTCAAATACATCCGAAGAGAATGAGGAGCATGGTGAAGAAGCTACTATGGTGCGGATCCAAGAACTTTGCTTCTTCGAGGACATCGGGGTTACCAGAACAAGGAAGAGTTTGGGTTTACGTAGGTAAAGAAAAACAGAGCCAGTGCAAGCTAGAGCTTGAGGCTAATATGTTAAACCACCCAATGTTTGAGAATTTATTGAGGTTGTCAGAAGAAGAATTTGGACACTCGTACGAAGGGGCCTTGAGGATTGCTTGTGATATTGATGTCTTCATCAATTTGATCAATCTACTCAAAACCACCAATCATCATAACCCTTCCCTTTGATATTTTTAAGAATAGTTTCACAATACTAACGCATATCATTTATACCTATTTTTGTTCTTCATCATTCTTTACTTTAAAAGAAAACAATGGGCGAAATTCTGTTTTTTTTTTTATTCGAGCCAGAAGCCAATTAACTAATTGTATTAGTGGCGTCCTTTCATTATTTTTTTCTTTTTTTCTTTACGATTGATTGGCATACAAATTTCAGCACAAAATTTTGTTTTCACTAAACAGTAAAATCAAATACCAATCACGAGTTCAACTTTCTTACCGACCTAAAAGGGTTTGGATCGAAGTCACGCACACTAAAACTCGTTCAGTCCAAATATAAGCGATGAAAGTCAAACATATAGATCAGACTAAGAATCGACTTCGAAGACAAACTGAGGGATTATTCAAATAATAATTCAATGTTACGACTAGAATTGGTTTAATCTACTGAAATAAATGTAATCATTACATAATCTAGCAGAATAAATGGAGACATTAAACACGGTTTCAAAGCTATAAAACAAGAAGAAGAGCAAAGATCAAATGACATAATGCTATTTTTCACAATCTACATTACACACTTCTATGTACTTGTTATTTCTACTCGTTTATCTTTTCTTTCTCTTGTAAACTCTATAAATCGTTAATACTAAAGCTTTTACTCCCATTCTTGCTCTATCCAGCTCTCTAATTAGGTCGGAACCTGTCGGACACATTCTTTAAGCTCAATTTTTTAGAATTGCTCGATAAAGCCTCTCATTTCTTTGTTAATTAAAGACGACTCAGACACTTTAAGTTATTCCTATTTACAAATCCTGACCGGTGTAGTTTCTGCTACAACAACGACCTGGAATCGTTTGCTTTGCTATTATCTCTTGTTTAATCTAGTTAGAACCCATGCGATTTCCCTAAATAACCCAACATTTCATTTTATTAGTTTTCATGACTTTAATTTTTGCCTAGCATCATTAGATTTAGTTTGATTTCCTTTTCCCGCATTGCTTTACCTTTCTCGCCTTGTTTACTTACTTGCATTCGTTTTTCATTTTCTATTACTTTTCATTACTACAAAAACCGTGACAAACCCCCAAAATCCACAATGTTTTATTGTCTTTGATTGCTTCTAACTGTCTCGTGATTTTGCAGTGAATCATCCTCGTGGTTGATCCCTAAATACTACAAAAGCACATGTGCACTTGTATATTCGAGTTTTATAAAATTTAAAACTCAAGAACACCACATCTAGTTCGTGGCCCATCAAAGTTTTTGGCATCATCGAATTGTGGCCATAAAGTTTTTGGCGCCGTTGCCTCCAGGGATTCGTTTTCTCTGCATAAATGAAAATATTAGAAATCCAACTCTTACACCCTTTTCCTCTAACTTTTAATTTTGTTTCTACTAGTTTCAAGAGCTTCCAGAAAATGGAACACTCAAAGATCGACCCTTGCATCCCTCCAAACTTTCGCCCTACTCGCGTCTCTCGTGATCCGCACCACTTTGTTCAGAAACTGTTCTGAATATCTTCCCTTAAGGTTGCTTTGTGCCGCCTCCACTTCGAGTTAGATTCGGGCCACCTAGGTTCCATAGGAACACAAGCTCTCATCCTCAACCGAATCCTCTTCCTCATTGTGATCCCCAAATCATGAATTCTCCCTTGCTACAACCACTACAAGAAAACAGCGAATTAACGACTGCATGTTGCGACTCACAAAATATTGCGACTAAATTGTCACGGTTTTGCGACTATATTTGCGACCAAACATATATAATCGTAAATCAGTCGCTAAATTATGACTAATATAAATAGTCGCAATATAGTCGCGAATCTGCGACTATTTTGCGACTGACTGTCGCCAACTTGCGACTCCAATTTGCAGTCGCCAAACAGTCGCAAATTGGCTATACTAAAATTTAAACACTAAACTCTATACTAACTTTTAACATTTAATTATACTCTAAACTAGAATAGGACCCGCATATATGCGGGTTTTTAATAAAATATTTTAAATTCATAAAAATAAATTGAAAACAAATCGGATAATATGTATAGAAAAAATAAAATTTACTTTTAATATTCCAAATATATATGTTTTAATACTCTTATATGAATTATGTTTAATTATAATGCTTTATCTATTTATATATATATATATAT
>JAHZTW010000004.1:70557329-70580866 GCA_020283515.1 Alliaria petiolata | reverse complement strand
AAAATAATAGTATTTTCCTTTTTCTTTTAGGATTAGTATATTTTTTATTTATAATAAGATATCTTTCCTTTTATTTTATTTATTTTTCTTTTTAAAATAGTTGTATTTCCTTTTTCTTTTAGGATTAGTATATTTTTTCTTTATAATAAGATTTTAATCAAAACACGTGTCAAAATCTTATCGATTAACTTGCCACGTGTCACGATCATGTGAATTAGCAACTTTGACGCATCCAACTTTATATATACTCTAAATATTAAATCATAACTCTTAAACATAAACATCAAATAATATACAAAAAACCCATCACTTATAACAAATTACAAAAAAAAAAAATTATCTTATTCTATCTCATATATATACTTGCCCTAAACATAATGTATGATCATCATGCATATATATAACCAAAATCCAACATTTATATATTTTTTTAAAAAAAATCAAAACTTATTATATAAAGTAGGATGCGTCAAAGTTAGTTTTTAACATGATCGTGACATGTGTTAAGTTAATCGATATTATTTTGAAACGTGTTAAAAACATAAAAGAAAAATAAATCAGAAAAGTAAATAAGAAAATTAAGAAAAGGAAAATAAGTTTTTTTTTATGTTTTTTATTTAAATTAAGGAAATTGTATGATCAATTACTAATAATAAAAGGAAAATCAAAAAAATTAGTATTAAAAATAGAAAAGAAAAATAAATCAGAAAAGTAAATAAGAAAATTAAGAAAAGGAAAATAAGTTTTTTATGTTTTTATTTAAATTAAGGAAATTGTATGATCAATTACTAATAATAAAAGAAAAATCAAAAAATTAGTATTAAAAATAGAAAAGAAAAATAAGTTTCTTTTTCGATTACTAATAACAAAAGAAAAATAAAAAATCGAAAAGGTAAATAAGAAAATTAAGAGAAAGAAAAATAAGTTTCGTTTATGTTTTTCATTTAAATTAAGGAAATTGTATGATCAATTACTAATACTAAAAGGAAAATAAAAAAATCAAAAAGGTAAATAATAAGTTTCTTTTATGTTATTCATTTAAGTTTTTTTATATGTTTTTCATTGTTAGAAAAGATTTAACCATTTTAGTTATCCGTTTGGTTAGGTACAGTTTAAAAAATAAAAACGTCAAACTTATCCATTTAGATTATAAAAGTAAAATAAAACTAATTAGGATATATTTCAATTTAAGAAAAAGAAAATAAAAAAGATATATTTCAATTTAAGAAAAAGAAAACAAAAACAAAAAAAATAAAATAGATTAACTAGGATATATTTCAATTAAAAAATAGAAATTAGAGATGCTATTGATATGACATTAGACGATGATGAACTCAATAATAGCAAGAATTATCTAGATAAACTTTAGATGCGAGTCTTGAGAAACATAACTTTTATAGAAAGCATAGAGAACATATACGGGAGAAATAAAAATAAAAAGAAAACGTAAATTAGTTTAAGTAGGATATATTTCAGTTAAAAAACAAAATTTAGATGCTAATGATATGACATTAGGCGATTATGAGATCAATGAGGAGGAGGATATCAAGAATCACGTAGATAGGCTTTTGATGCGAGTCTTAAGAAGCATAACTTCTCTAGAGAGCAGAGAGATCTATAAGAGAGATGAATGTGAAGAGAAAGAGAGACTTTATTTGCTTGAAGAAAGTTAACGGAAAGATCCTTAACATACTCGAATAACTCAAATTAAATACACAAGGTTTTAACGCAGTGTAAAAGAAAAAAAATAGTTGATAAAGTATGTGAACAATATGAGAAGTAGGGTTAATGTTGCTTAGGATCCGAAACAGATTCTGTGTTTTGAATCTTTTAATTGAAAATAAATGAAAATTAAAATATATAAATAATTTTTAGGTTTCCATTTTGTGTTTTTCATATATTTTTATTAGTAGTGATCAGATTATGTTTTCTATTTTCTTAAAAAATATTTTAACGGGTTTTTTTTTTTTTTTTTTTCTTAAATTTTGTTATTCATTTAAGTTTCTTTTGATTATTAATACAAAAGAAAAATATTCGATTATTCGTTTTTCTTTACAAATTATTCGATTTTGTTTATAATTTATTTTTACGGGTTTAAAATATTTTATTAAAAACCCGCATATATGCGGATCCCATTCTAGTATATTTATAAAATTATAAACTTTAAATATAATTTTATGAAACTCAAAACTCAAAAAAAAAAAAACTCAATTGAACCAAAATCAAAAACCAAAATTAAAATCAAATACTAAACCAAAAACCAAATCTAAAATCAAAAACAAAATCAAAAACCAAAATCAAAATCAAAACCAAACCAAAATAAAAACCAAAATGAAAACAAAAATCAAACCAAAAAAAAAATAATAATAACCAACTGCCAAAGGTTTCGCGACTATTTTGGCGACTAAAATTTCTTCAAACAAAACAATCTTTCTTTTACCCTCACTCTCTCACTCTCGCCGACAAAAACACTTAAGACAGAAAAGACGAACTCTCTCCTCTCTTCCTCTCTTCCTCTCTTTTTTTCTTCCTCTATCCATGAATAACGATGGCTCTGGCCAAAACCATCGTAACTCAGTCACCGCCGACAACACTCCACCAGTATGTCTTCTGATCTATAAACGGTTTGGGTTTCGAATTCCTTTGAATGGTTATTTTTTCTCGTTTGTTTGGATTGGATTTAGGGTTTCGATTTGGGTTTTCAAGTTGGGGTTTCGATTTGGTGTTTTGATATGGGTTTTCGGGTTAGGGTTTCCATTTGGGAATTCTGTTTGGATTTGATTTTTAATTTGGGGTTTCATTTGAATTTTGCATTTATATGTGTATAATCTCTTAAATCTTAATCCTCATTAGCCCATCTTATACTTTTTTCGTTCCTCTGTGAACAAAGGCGGGGGTTCTGGTGGTGGTATGCCCGGATCCGGTGGAGGAATCGAACCGACGGCTGCCGCAGCAACCGCTGCCTTTGTATACGTACATCTTTGGTTTCAGTAAATGAGTGATCTGCCGGTGAAGAATTCGCAGGAAGCGTACATGATGGAAATGCGAGCATCAGGAATGGTAAAATTGATTACTTGGATCCATCAAATTCGAGTGATTTCTTTTTAGATTCCTGCTTACCGCAGAATCTGGGATCTGAGGCTTACCGCTGCGAATTGTTTTGATTTATTAAGTTTATGCCTCAATTGTGTTTGTTGAATGGTCTCTTTTATGCATATGAATAAGAGAAATTACATAGAAATACGGTTTCAAGGTTTAAGGCAGCATATGTGGATTCAAAAATCACTGATTTGAAATGCTTCAATATCTGATACATTCACACATGAGTCTGCAATATATCTAATTTAACTTGTTGGTTTTTTTTTGCTTAGCCTATGCCCTCTTTGAGTCTGTTAACTGAGTTTTTCATTAATGGTGGCAGGCTCAAGCAGCTGATTCTCTTTTGAAACTCGTCTGAGAACTAAAGCAAACCGCAATATTTCTGGCTTTTCATCACTTAACGATCATGTAGAACAAAGAATTGCAGAGTTTGATCAAGAGGTCCAGAAGATAAATCGATTGTTGGCTAGAATAAGCGATGATGAACTCGTTCATTTCTTAACTCTTATGAACTTGTCACTTTTCTATATGTATGTGTTTCTTTTTCTTTTTATTTGTGTATGTTGTGACTTGTAAGAATATTGGTTTCATTTGAATCTTTGTTTAAATTTGAATTTGAATTTTGCTCCTCATTTGTATTTAAATTTGTGTGATCTTGGTTTTGGTTCTATTAAAATTTTGGTTTTGTAAATTTGAGAAACCAAAACCAATTCCAATAAAAAACAAAACCTAATTCCAATATGAAAATACAAAGTCATTGAACCAATGTAGTCGCAAAACAGTCGTTAAAATAGTCGCAAAATAGTGACCAAATAGTCGCAAAGTTTTACGACTACTAACAGGCTACAAAAACATAAAATTTGGATCATAGACTAGTCGTAAAATGGTCGTAAAAAGTAACGACTACATTACAACTAATTCTACGACAATGATACATAGTCGTCAAGTAGTCGTTAATTGGCGACTATATTTACGACTATAGACTTTAGCGACTAGCTATTTACGACTACGTCTATTAGTCGTTAAATAGACATAAACTACGTTTTAGCGACTACAGTACGGCTACTTACGCAGTCGAAAAATCCATGTTTTCTTGTAGTGAACGAGTGAAAAATCTCACTGAGATGATGGGCGTTATGATGGACTATCAAACGAAGTCTGAGAGATCCTTGCATAATTGCATTGATGCTATTCAAGCCGAATCGAACAAGGCAGAAGACATTTCCATCCGAGTTAAAGTGCTAGAAGAGCACGCGTTTGGTAACATTGATAACACCGATATTTTATCCATATAAGCTATCATTTCAATATTCATTTCAGGTATTTTAATTCGGTTTTCAAAGATTTTCAAGTGATTTTCATATTTTCTACTTTTAAAAGTTATTTTAGGTGTTTCTGGTAAAAAGGACGAGTTTCAGAGCTTTTTGGATCAAAACGATATTTTGAACAATTTCTGACCGTCAGAAGTATCTGATAAAATGGAGACATTTCACAAACATCCAACTGCTCAAATTTGGAGACAAAGTAGATATTTGAGTCATGATTCACGGCGAAGTTGTTTCAAGTCAATCCCACGGTTATATCTTAACTTATGCCAATATCATTGGAGACATGTCTAGCTGCCGCGAAGGAGGAATAAGAGGAGAAAGAGCAACGACCAATGGCCTCGGCACGAGCCTTGAATGGCGCGGTGAATTCCCTTTCTGGCGCAGCCAAAACACGTGTGGAGCAAGCCCAGCACGAAGCCCATTATACTTGCCCGATACTTTTGATCGTTTTTAAAGTTTGAGCCTTATCTCGCACTTGAAGCCCTATATAAAGAAGAGAACCTAGAGACCTCGAAGACACGTTTTGACAAAACGCCTCACAGAATATTCTCTGCATCTCGAGAGAGAGCAGCCGCTGAGTTCTTCATTTTGTTCTTCATTTCCTTTATTCTTAGTTCTTAGATTTTAATACTTGTTCTTCGTTCTTCATTATTTTTTTACTTTCAATACTTTAAGAATCAATTTTGAAACCCTCTCTTTACTTTAATAAGATCACATTTTTGCAATATCATAGGGAGAAGATCTCTTCTTCCATAAATCAATTGTAGAATATTTCTATACCCTATTTTGCACTTAAACAAATCGCACCCTTTCATACACCAAACGATTACTCTCATTCTCATGAGTGAATAGTCGTCTAGTTGGGTTAAAAAGAGATTTCAAAGGGGTTAATCATGGATCGATTTTTATATGTTTTTAGAGATATATTTTTTTTATTGATTCCTCGTTTATTTTCGCATCTAATGCATGTTGCTCTTCCGATCAATTATCAACTGATATCGGGAACAATAGACCCTTAAACTTGTGGTCTTATCGGTCCAGATATAGAGTAAATGAGCGATTACGTCGTAGGGTGCGATTACACACCTACGGAGCGCCGTGAACGCCTACAAACAGGCACTAGTATTGTGTGTCTTGTTGCGCCATGAGATACGAAAGCATACTCACAGAGTAACGTAGGCATCGTTGATTAGATCTAGTAACATATGGTAATCATATTGTATCTTTTTAGTTTAAAGAATCAAGTTGACATAGTCGCTTTCGAATCTAGTCTCTCGCTTGTTTGATCCGATCTGTGATCCCTGCAGAATTTCCTTTAGCCCAAAGCTTTTTATTCATTGATTTACAACAATTTTATTTCCGCTTTTCTCATTTGCATACTACTAATCGTGACAAAACAGACCCCCACCATTCATTTTGGTTGAGAAACTAGAATTCTAGGACTTTCACAAAACAACATTCTTTGTGGATTCGATCCCCTAATATACTACCGTGATTGATGTGCACTTGCAGCTTTCTTTTAGGGGTAAAACTTGAGTAGACAAAACCCCACGCATCGCTTTTGCGATTTTTCTGTTTTTAGACAACTCTCTAGACTGCGTTAGTATTCAAGCTTCTTTGTTTATTACTCACGATTCTCTTGTGTTTCTTTCTCATGTTTCAGGTGCATGACCAATAGGAGAAAGGCCTCCAATGTCTTGCCACACCACATCGAGATCGACCGCCACGAAAAAGAAATCCGAAAGATAAGAAGAGAACTAAGTATGGCGGGAACCCTCCTGGCCGCGACCATGACCGAGTGTCGCGTGGCCATTTCAAGCCCACAAATCCTGGACATTTTCATGACGGTTCTTTCCCTAACCAAAATCCCGCAAGTTCGGCATGAATTTCTCGATCCAAGAATGATCACGCCAATGAAAGTTGGCGAATTTTTAAACTCTCAAGGCCTAACGCAAGGTAAGCGTTTCTTTTAAAAAGTTTTGAAAGATTTAAAATTCTTTTTGGTACAAAAACACATTTTTCCAAAGACAGAAGAGATATCTAGAATCAAACTCATATTTATTCTTCTCTTCCAATAGACTTAGAGATTTTTGAAGAGATTCTATCTTTTTTAAAACTAAATATTTTTCGAAATTTCTTTGGCCTAATCTCATTCTTATTCAAAGGAGATTTCATTCCTATGTAATCCCAAAGAAACTTCGAGATACGTTCCAAGTACCGCGAACGAGGAGGAACACCAAGGCAATCTTCTCGGCAAAAAGAAAGGAAAAGGAGAGACTAAAGTACGTTGGAAGAAGAACATCCTTTCAACGACTACATGAATGATTATAGGCGCACAAGAGACGCCTCACGAAAGGCCCAAGAGACTCACAAGCCTATGCCACCACCTCAACGGCGTCTAGTCCGATTTGTCGTAGCTCCTATGAACCCGCAAATCAACTATCTCGCAGCAAGGAAGAAGATGAAACCCAAGCCAACACTTAAGATAGACTACTCTACTTTGGAGACTTTGGGCATCACCGAATACGTTGTTTGGTATTTGGAGAAGCTGAGACTACGAGCCTTTATGGATCTCGACAAACCAACCCATGAGGGACTCACAAGCGAGTTTCTAGCATCTGTTCAGCTTTCATACCGACGAGGAAAAATATCGATGCCCCATGATGGTATTCTCTCTTTCATGATTCAAGGAATGCCCTTCTCTATTTGCATCCCGCAAATTTGCGAGGTACTTGGATTGGAGTTGAGGAACGAGACTGAGATAGTGAAGAATGGGATGACAAATTTTGGAGAATAATGTGGTAGACATAAGTCCGCTTTCTTGTCGCATCCTGTCGTGAGATTTGTGCATCGATTGGTGGCACATAAGATTTCCTCCCGTGCATATCAATCTTGCATACTCATTCCGGAGCTCGAGCTACCTCAATCCGCTTTCAAAGAAGACCCGCTACCCACTTGTCTTGTTTGTGTTATAGCCGAAAGGCATGTGAAGATGAAACACGACATTATCGCACCAAGATGTGAAGAAGCCTCAACTACTTATGGAGGCATTATCATTTTGATTATGGAGGTTGCGAGTGTGGAGACGCCACTCAGTGAAGCTGTGTTCGACCTTGCTCAATTTCAAAGGGATAGGAACCTACAAGGAGCGCCTATGAATCCAGACTGATCCGGGTACCGTTTTCGACCCGGAAAGATGATAGATGGTCGTTTTGTTTACTGGCCTTTTCCTACATTTCTATCCCGAGATCTTCCACCTCGAGTTTACCGTTGGCGAGTATTTAGCCGCTAAGGCTAAGGAGGAAGAAAACCGGCAAAAAAATCACCGCCCGTCATCCTCTTCCATGCGCAGCACCTCACGATACAAAGCTCCTTTTGCCTCATCTAATCCGACGACCACATCACTTCAACAACAGCTCGCACGCCAAGAGCGGCTACTCGAAGCGATGATGCGATAACTTATAAAGAATGGACACATAGATGGCGATTTCTAGAGCCGGAGCTCGATGCCTTGTAGACTAGACGTGATGTGATCCTAGACGAGACAAGGAGCTTGGAATGTGAGGATAAAGATAAGGAGCAGCTTGTACCAGAGCTTGTAGCAGAGGAGCAGCTTGAACCCGAGCTTGGAGCCAAAGAAGCATGAATCAAAGCTTGTCAAACCACTTCTGTTTTGATTTAAGCTAAGTTTTGTCCCATTGGGTTTTCTTATCAATATTTTTAATGAGGTACCTGTTGCACTTCTCAATTACCCATTTGATGAAACAAAGGCCCAAAACCATAAGCCCAACAAGGAATTTGGTCCAGGTGACGCAAGGAAGAGAAGAAGGGCAAATTTATCTGTTTTTTTAGTTTTGTTATTGCCAAGACAACTTGCATGAGTGTTTTGTTTTTTTTATATATTTCTTTGAACCTTCTTTGTAAGATCTATCTATCTTTTTATGAAAAACCTTTTAAAGTTAGATAATTGTTGGTGTGTAATATCCAGCAAGAAATTTCATTTTCTTTTGTGTGTCATATCAAGAGAATTCGATCTAGGTATATCAGAGGCTTTTTGCATCCTCTGTGCGAGCCTTCAATCCACATCCCTTGTCATTAGAGCTTCACGGCTTCATTGCAGCAAGGCTTATCCCTTTCTCAACCTTCTGAGTTGCGATTCTAGGAGAATTATATTAAGTGGTATCAGAGCAAACATTCTGAAGTACTCGATCTCTATGCTTTCTAGCGTTTTTAAGTTATCAATCTTGTAGATCTGTTCATTTCGAACCCTAGGTTGTTTAGATCTGTTTTCTGCGATTTCTGGGTTTGATTTTGACTCTTCATCTTCAAGATCTATATCTGTTGCTAGGTTGCGAAAATCTGTTCTATATGAATTTGTTTGAATCTAGTGAGTTCAATCAATTCTTTAGAACCTGTTACTGGTGATTTGTTTGTTGTTTTTTCTCAGGAAAAGATGAGTAAACAAGAAGAAGAAAACAACAACAACAAACTGTTAATCGATGCACTTTCTGCTCGAATGGAACAGATAATGAACACCAAAATGGAAGCCCTTAGACATGAACTTCAACCACCCTCTGACCAAAAGCAGAGGCGAGCACGACATAGGAGGGAACAAAAGAGATCTCTAAAGAAAGAAAAAGAACCACAAAGACAGATCCGAGTTGAAGCTTATGATAAATACTATGTTCATCATAGTAGTTCTTCTAAAAGTAGTCCTGAAAAGCTGAAACCCAAGCAGTCATACACAACATGGAGCAAACCATATCAAACTTCTCACACTCTCAAACCTAAGGTTCGTTCTGAATCTGAATATCAGCCTTGTACTGAAATTTAACTATATGCATTTTCAGGAAAAGAAAACCACTTAAAGTGGGAGAAAAACATTGATGATTGGTTCTACTACAATCACATCTTGAAAGAGAGGAGATTTGCTTATGCTATCAGTCCACTTAACGGAAATACTCATAGATGGTGGTTACAAGCAAAAGATGACTGCTGGTTCTACATGGAGCCAACTATCACCACTTGGAGAGAACTTAAAGAGCTACTGAGGCATAAGTATGCACCAGAGAATCTAAAGAGTATTCTTTCAAAAATCAAGAAAAGAATGAAGTTCTCAGCCATGAAGCGTTGTGCAAGACAGCAAAAAAACCAGTCCTAAACATTGATCAAATAAAGACTCAGATAAGTTCTTGTCTTGATAAATTGGTACCTAGGTTATCAACTACTTGTATGATGCACTTGTCTGTGTCAAAAATTGCTGAAACAGGTTTTATTAAAGAGCACACGCCCAAAGGAGAAGAGCCATCAGCAGACCTTTCAATGGAACCAAAACAAGCTCAAAGAAGAACAGACTTGAACTCTATACTTCCTGAAAACAAGAAACAAGAAATTGTCTCAGCCTGTAACAATGAAAATGTACAAGTTAAATTTTCTCCAATTAACTTTAATAATTCCATGACTCGAATAACGCACTTGTTTTTCCCCAAAAGTGTTGAGACATGTATAGAATCTAATGGAGAACAATGGAGGCAAAAAAGGAGATTCAACCAGAACTAACTCCACCAGAATCTAAACCGCCATATCAAAACCTACAAGATTTAGGAGTGAAAAGTAAATAAGTAAACCAAAAGGAGTCCCTTACTCAAGTTTCAAATCAAAAGTCAGCACAAAACACTACTTGTCCGATGTTGTCTAAAGAGAGTAGGCTTGAGCCACACGTTCAGTTTGACTCAGGAAAGTGTCTAGAACCATATATAATTAGTGACACTCATGAGTTTTCTAATGATGCAGGAAGAAGAGGCTTGAATCTTAAGCTCTCTAAAGAGAAAGAGGTCCGAAGTAAAGTTAAAACTTTTGTTGTGAAAGATCCAAATGATGAGCTAGAACATGTGTTCAATCCAGAACCAAAGAACAAGTGGAAGTCAAAATTAGAGTAAAGATTCATTCACGCAATGTCTAAGTCCAAGCTAATTCCGAGGATCGATGATGAAACGGATTTGAGGTCCTGAAATGGAAGAGGATGATATGATCCTAGACGAGACAAGGAGCTCGGAACGTGAGGATAAAGCTAAGGAGCAGCTTGTACCGAAGCTTGTAGCAGAGGAGTAGCTTGAACCCGAGCTTGGAGCCAAAGAAGCATTAATCAAAGCTTGTCTAACGACTTTGGTTTTGATTCAAGCTAAGTGTTTTCATCAAATGGGAAAAGTGTAGCAGTTATACTCTTTTTCCCTTATCAAGTTTTGTTCCATTGGATTTTCTTGTCAATATTTTTAATGAGGTAGCTGTTGCATTTCACAATTACCCATTTGATGAAACAAAGGCCCAAAACCATAAGCCCAGCAAAAAATTTCGTCCAAGTGAAGCAAGGAAGAGAAGAAGGGCAAATTTATCTGTTTTATTAGTTTTGTTATTTCCAAGACAGCTTGCATGAGTGTTTTGTTTTTCCTTTATATTTCTTTGAACCTTCTTTGTAAAATCTATCCTTTTATGAAAAACATTTTTAAGTTTGATCATTGTTGTGTAATATCCAGCAAGCAGTTTTATTTTCTTTTGTGTGTCATATAAAGAGAATTCGATCTAGGTATATTAGAGGTTTTCCGCATCCTCTGTGCGACCCTTCAATTCACTTCCCTTGTCAGTAGAGCTTCACAACTTCATTGCAGCAAGGCTTATCCATTTCTCAACCTTCTGGATGGCGATTATAGGAGAATTATATTAAGACGTCTCGGCCGAACTGCTGCATCTTGCAAGCACGATTCAATCGCATCTATCTCTATCTTTTAATTTTATGATTTTATTTTCATTTCATTATCGAGTCAGTCGCATCCTTTCTCCACTTTATCACACCTTTTCCCTGAAACCCTTACCATCTATTCAAACCTCATGAAACTCTCTTATTTAAGTTATATGCAGATATGTGCAAAAACGCCGAAGAGGGAGGAATGACACGATTTTCAGTCACTCAAAACGGAAGATCAAATGGTTAGGAGACGGAAGAACCAACGAGAAGAATAGCTAACTTATGCCTCAGAAAACACGAAAGAATGGTAACATTTTCGTGCTCCTAAGACTCATACCTAAGGCACTTCCTGTTTAAAAAAGAGAGAGAGAGATGAATAAGTCGGATGTAAGGGCCTGAATTCTTTTGAATGATGATGGCACTTATCCACAAAAAGAGTTATATAAATAAAAATAAACAGGAAGAAAATGCCCAAGAGTCTCGGGAAGGCGAAACATTCAAGGAGGCAAAGATTGGTCGGTTTTGTGAGAGGTAGACGACATCCCGTTCAAACCCGAAGTAAGAAACTAAGTCTGGAGGGATGGCGATATCAATTCGGAAGTACGAGTGCGAAGAATGACTGAAAATCAAGGACTTAAACAATTCCACCTTCTCTTGTGGTTTTGGATAATATCTTGCATCTTCCAGAGATAATACGGTAAGCCGAAACACTCTAAACCTCACCGTTAAAAATCTTTTTCACATAACCTCGTTGAATCTCGCTTAATTTCTCTTGACAAGAATCATGCCAACTTTTAATACTGTTTAGGGAGCTAGTTGGCCGTAAGCTGGAATTTAGATAGTGAAATTTTTGAACGGACTAGTATTTAAGGAACTATAGTTATAAATTTCTATGCTAAGCTTTGATTGATATGATTCATTGGATTATGGTTTAGGAGGACGGCTACCGAGATTTGATAGTTCTCATATTTTCAAACCTCTTTCCAAGATTTTATCTAATTTTGTTTGAGGACAAACAAAAGGTTAAGTTTAGGGGAGTTGATAACACCGATATTTTACCCATATAAGCTATCATTTCAATATCCATTTCAGGTATTTTAATTCTGTTTTCAAAGGTTTTTAAGTGTTTTTCTTGGTTTTTACTTTCAAAAGTCATTTTAAGTGTTTCGGGCAAAAAGGACGAGTTTCGGAGCTTTTTTGGGGCAAAACGGGATTTTGGACAATTTCCGACCATCAGAAGTATCTGATCAGATGGAGAACTTCCACGAAGATCCAACGGAGCAAGCCGTGATTCCCTAGAAGACACGTTTTAACAAAACGCCTCACAGCATATTCTCTGCATCTCGAGAGAGAGCAGCCGCCGAGTTCTTCATTTCCTTTGTTCTTAGTACTTAGATTTTAATACTTTTTCTTCGTTCTTCGTTATTTCTTTACAATTCAATATTTTAAGAGTCAATTTCGAAACCCTCTCTTTGCTTTAATAAAATCGCAATTTTTCAATATCATAGGGAGAAGATCTATACATCCATAACTCACTTGGAGAAGATTTATATACCCTCTTTTTCACTTAAACAAATCGCACCGTTTCATACATCAAACGATGACTCTCGTTCTCATGAGCAAGTAGTCATCTAGTTGAGTTCAAAAGGGATTTCAAAAGGGTTAATCATGGATCAATTTTTATAGGTTGTTAGAGATATATTTTCTTATTGATTTTTTTGCATCCAATGCATGTTGCTGTTCCGATCAACTAGAACCTAATATTGGGAACGATAGACCCTTTAACTTGAGGTCTTATTGGTCCAGATATAGTCTAAACGAGCGGTTGAGTGGTAGGGTGTGATTGCACACCTACGGAGTGAACAAACGGGCGCTAGTATTGCGTGTCTTGTTGCGTCGTGAGATACGAAAGCATACTCATGGAGTAACGTATGCATCATTGATTAGATCTAGTAACATAGGGTAATCATGTTGTATCATTTCAGTTTAAAGAATCAAGATGACATAGTCGCTTTCGAATCTAGTCTATCACTTGTTTGATCCGATCCGTGATCCTCTGAGAATTCTTTTTAGCCTAACTTCTTTTATGCATTGATTTACAACCATTTTATTTCCGCTTTTCTCATTTGCATACTACAAACCCCCACTATTAATTTTGGTTTGGAGAAACTAGAATTCTAGGACTTTAGCAAAACAACAATCTCTGTGGATTCGATCCCCTAATATACTACCGTGATTGCTGTGCACTTGCAGCTTTATTTTAGGGGTAAAACTTAAGTAGACAAAACCCCACGCATCAAACATCAACAAGGTGTCAAAGTTTTCTGAAGAGCTAGCGGCTAACAAGTACACTCTCAACCAAGACATGCGAAACATTCACACCTTGAAGGCGAAACTCAAAGAAACCAACGATGCAATCTATGGAAATAGAGATAGAATGGAAGGAGACATTCTACAGCTGGTAGAAGGTCTACGCAAGTCGAGAATTAAGCTGACAATACCAACTCTACTCTTGAAAACGTTGTCAACGCATTAAGAATAAAATACCACTTTGATGAAGATTTTTAAGGAACAAAAGCAGCACAACAAACTGTTTTCCTCTCTCAACCTCGGCGAAAAGATGATGCCTACAAGTTTTTTTGAAGCAACACTTGAAAGGAATGAAAAAGCTTCATATTTTTCAAGCTTAAACGTATCCTTAGAACCTCAACAATTCACGCCACATTGTCCTCCTCATGGTCGATCTAGACGAGTTCTTTTTGCACCTTGCAACATGATTCAACCTTTCAAGAAGACGAAAGTCCCTACTCCTACAACAAGGCACATACCAAGCTATTTGCACCTCATTTGGCGTTTGAACCAACTCCTTCACCCGAGTCCTCATGCGAGTTTTCACCTAAATCCATTGAAATGGAACCTCTTTCTTACTCTACCGGAATCAACACGGCGAATCAACACACATCCTAAGTGAGAGATTAATCGAGTTCAACAACAAGGTTGTGAAGTTTGGGAGAAACAAGGTTTAATTGATTTCTTTCAAGATAGCATGGAAAGCAAAGAAGATGCTCGCATTTACTTTGACCAAGCTAGGTGTTCTAACATCAAGTAATTTATTAACATGTGATAACTAGGTTTTTATCTAGATTTTTATCAATGCCTAAGCATTACAATCGTGTAGTACTTAAGGTTATCAATCCAACTTGGGCTAAAAGACAGTAAGAATGCAAGAAGAAAATAAATCTAAACAATATTGGGATTTAGATGAGAAAACGTTAAAATAATAACTACTTGTGACAACTAACTATCAAGAACTAGACTTTATGAAATAAAAACACTAAAGCAACAAACTTTAAAACTAAAAGAGGTGACTTTTAGATATTCAAATGCTAAAAACAGATTCAAGGTTGAAGTTCATGTTTAGAGAGGTTCAAGGTTCGATGTTTGATTTAATAAAAAGTAGATCTACACATTTTTAATGAGCTATCCGAATGTCTAAGAAGCAAGGGCTAGATTAGTCCACTCTCGGGGCAAGGACCCTTTCACCAACCTTCCCTCCTAACCCAATATCGTGGTGGAAAGGATGATTGATGAACATTAAGCAAGGATCTTAACAATGACCTAACAGGCACCATAAGCATCCACCATCGTGTGAAACGATATGCAAGTCTCTTGGTTTGGGCTTAAGGGATTTCACTAAGTCTTTTTGAGATAAGAAAATCCCTAGAATCATAAAGATTTCCATCGATCATCTTAAGCATTAAGCTTTCCAAAACCAAGAAAGGATAAGAGTTAAGAACATGAAAATATCAAGATTCAACCTTTTAAACCTCCCTAATCCCCTAAACCTCAAATCCTAAATGGTATACTCACTAATCATATTCGAACCCCCCACAAATCATGAGAAAGAGGGAGCTAAACATGATTAGCTTAACAAGATTAAAAAGATAAGTACTTGTAATTAAGATCAAAATCAAGGTTTACAAAATCAAGAAAGCTTAAAACCTTAACAATGGCGGCTAAAGCTAAAAAGAAAGACACAATGGGAATCAAATTGGGATCCCCTCCCAAAATAGGTCTAAAATGCTTATATAGTTCCAAATAAATGGTCCCCTCACAAAAGGACAAAGTTGATGAGCTGTCCGTATAAGGAAGGCGCGTCTGGTGTGGAAGATCGAGCTGAGACGTCGATCATGCGTCTGATCTGTCTGGAAATGGTCCGCTTAGCTCGTTCTTCTTCAGATCAACCCATGGCTTTGATTCTTTCTTCGATCTTTGCTGCATGCATTCCCACGGGTCGGTCGATCTCGACCTCGATTAGGACTCTGAAACGGCTTGGGCTCCTCGATCGTCTGGTCGATCTCTCCTAGATCGACCCTCTTGCTCTGAACTCCACTTCGATCTCATCGGCTCTTTTTCTTGTCCGAGTTCTTCTAAGGGTTTCCAGCAGCTCCTAAGCTCCTCTCTTGAACCTCATCGTGCTCCAGCATTCACCATAGCTCCAATTACCAAATAACCTGATAATGATGCAACTATGCAAGAAGCTATGCAAATGCTAATGCAAAATGTTCTAAGACCTAAAATGAGACAAAGATTATAGTTTAACTAGTTATGAATGCAATATGAATAAACATCTATCCTAAATGCATGATGAATGCATGAAATATCAGAGTATATTAACTCCCCCAAACTTGCCTTTTGCTTGGCCTCAAGCAAATCAAAGACAAGCTAGGAGAAGAAGTTTGAAGGCGGGGGCTCAAATCCAAAAGTGTTTTTCAAATGAATCAACTCATTGGTCCTTGTTCTTAATCCTAGGAGGCATCATACAAGCTCTACTCCAAATAACTTAGCCATATTCATCACATATTGAATCTCCAATCAAGTCTTGTCTACACGCACAATACAAGAATCCTAACCTTTAACATTTGTTACATTTCAAACCGTGAATCACACTTATGCAATCAAGACCGAATACATTTGGCTAAGGACAAGGTTATGAGATAAAAAATGATCTCATTCAATTGGGTACTCTAAGAAATGGTTTCTCTCATGGAAAATCGAACTTATGCATAATGATAAAGGTAAATGGGAATTGAAGCATACATGGCTAGACTCTCATCTACCCGATATGCTAACAATGAACCAAATCCCCCTCTCATTTATATATATATATATATTTAGCTCACTCACCCTCCTATAGATACCCAAATCAAACATGGCAAGAGGTCAAGCATAAACCCACAAAAACTTCATCAGTCAAATTCACCTAAGGAAAACTTCTTCAACCTTTTTCATAACGAGTGGTATGGTCATACACATGATTAGCTCCTTTATTTTTCATTGGGATAGCTCTCTTCTCACATATATTTTTTTTTTTTATGCATTTGGCCTTTTGGCTCTTTTACTTTTCTTTTTATTAGAGAGCTACCCCCTTTTCTTTCAAAACATTTGAGCTTATTTAATTCAAAACCAACCACTTCAAACTATGTATCCCTTTTATTCAAACTCTTAGCACCACCTTCTTCTCAAACCCGAATCAAGGTAAGCATTTTCAATCAACAACCGTGAACTCCCACCCAAATCAAGACCCTATAACTAGCTTCAATATGCAAAGCTAGAATCATATGAGAGCCTATGCATGTCGCTCTAAACCTAACAATATATGCCAAATTCAATCAAAAATAAGGTCTCACATACACACCCTAATTTTGGCTTGAAAAAAGGTAAGGGTTAAAGTGTGGAAATCTATTTAGGCTTACAAGAGAGTGGTGAAAGGAATAAGAAAGCCTAAATATGTATATGTATCCATGTATTCTTTTTCAAATGTACAAGTATGATAATTAAAAGTCCATGTTAAGGTTTTACTTGATAGGAAATGATTCAATTCATGCTTGTTTCAACTTAAGCCAATAAAATCAAGACAAATGGTCCAAAGATGGTTATAACTTATTTTTAAGTTTGCACAAAGCATCAAACGACTACTAACTAAGGACTTAAACCAATTCATGAGATTAAAACACTTTACAAGGAAATTAATATCATTGCCCCCTATGTATATGCAAGCAACTATATGATATGATCTAGACTCAATCCTAAAATATTTTACAAATGCAAATGCAAGCTACATGAATTTCTTTGAAAATATTTTGAATTTTTTCCATTTTTCTGTGTGTGTGTTTTTCTATGAATATAAGACGAATGCATGAGGGAAAACATAATCATATCTCCAACTGCTCTGTGAAGAGAGAAGAAAGGCGACGCTAGAGAGATCCAACAAACCACCATCGTCTCCAGCCGACGTCGGCTCCGGCGTCGGTCGTACTTCCTTTTTCTAATTTTATTGTTTATTAGTTTATGAATAAGGATTATGGATCTCTTTTCTCTTCCAAGGGGCCAATCTACATTCGTTTCTAAAAATTGTTTTTCCTTTTTTCAGAAGAGTGTTTGTCCGGCGTTTGATCTCCACTTCTTTTTGGTCAATTTGATCGGTAATCCGTTGAGTGAAATCTCTGACGGTGGTGGATGTAATTTTTTCCTTTCGGATGAAATTCGAATCCCTAAACCACCTTGGATTTTCTTCTATTTGTATGCTCTTTTGTTTTTGTTCTTCAGTTTGTTTGTTGAATCCTTATCATTCTCTGTTGATGTTTGTGCCAATATGAAGACACACCATCCTCATATTCTTATGTTTAGATTTGGGGATCTGAGGAACTATGCTATTGGTGGAGAATTTTATTTACACTTGTTCACCAAATGCGTTAATTCGGAGTGGAAAAAATATATTTGGAGAAGGGGACTTTTGGGAAGTGATTGGGTATGTGAGAAAAAGGAAGCTAAAGCCATTATCCATGAAGTTTGTTTGAATTCAAAAGAGAGGAAAGCAAAGTCAAAGGCTTTGAAAAAGACTTGGATACGGAAGTGTTTGGTACCAAGATCTAGTTTTCAAAATTACGTTTTGGGCACATCACGTTTTAAGAAGAGATTTGTTAAAAGAAAGTTCAGCCATCAGATGGTGCATACAAATCGTCTCAGAAAAAGATCAAATATGAAGTTGGACAATAACAGATCTTCTGATCGGTTAGCGAGTAAGACTACACTTCGGAAAGAATGGTCAAACTCCTTTTTGCTGTACTTTTCTTAGTGTATGGCACATACATCTGCGTATGTAATAACTTGTGTTTCAGTAATTCAGTATAATCTATTTGTAATCACTCTTTAATATTAATTAATCACTCTTTAATATTAATGGAATTTGTTTGTTTGACGGAAAAAAAATAAGATGAATGCATGAAGACTCAAGGATGAAATATAAAATAAGGCTCAAAGAAAACATGTCAAAGCACACATTCTCCCCCAAACTTGAATGACACGGTCTTCGGTCAAAGAAGTTCAAGAGGAGACCAAAATTCCCAAAAAATAAAAATATGCGATGGTGTATTCAAGGTTGGCGAGTGGTATACCTTGGAGCTAGTTGGGACGGGAGCTTGATGATGCTCCCGTTCTTCTGCTTTTGCATGGGGAGTCAGCTTGGGCTAATCCTTTGTCCTTTCTTGAAGATGGATGCTCTTGAAGGGAGAGACGTCATGGATGGTCCCCTTGTGGCTCTCGGATCATCACTCTTCCGGTTGAGTGTCTTGGCGAAATTGGTCTACTAGATGTGGTTTGACCAAGCTCATCACTTAAGCTCATCTCTGAGGGGCTGTCCCTTTGAAGATCCTTGACCTTCCTCATAAGCTTCGTAATCATCTTGCCTTGCCACTTGTTTACCTTCCTTTGACACCGAGGCAAGGAACTGTTCGGCTTTGGTTCTCGGCTCATAGTCGAGCTTGGGGGAGGGGGCTCGTAGGTGGTTAGTATCTCAACATCAGAAGGAGGAGAGTCCGTGGGAGAGCTGATTGAAGCTGGTGGTGCAGATGTTCGTCCTAGTGGGTCATAGAATTCTCCATCATTCGGTAAAAACTCTATGTTGCCGATGCAGTCCACTAAGGCTTCATTCGGATTTGAGAGGATGCAAGTCTTCTTCTCGTTGCTTGACATCTCCATATTTTACATCTTTTTAGCATGTATTTAGTATAGGTTTTGGTCTAATTTATGCATTCATTCACTAGTTTTTGTCCCATTTTCATTCATTTTAATTTTAGGATAGACACTGCATATTTTGCATTTTGGAGTGTTTGACAGGTACTTTTGGAGCTTGTGGAGGTTCTATGGAGTTTGGAAGAAGAACCAATGAGCAGGCAAAAAAAGAAAGAGCATAAGAGAAGACTTCTACTGCCACAATGGTCAGCCACAACGACCTCATCTCGATGTGAAGCAAGACGTCTGCTTTCACATCGATAAACTTAAACGGACTGGGCAACCCATTGTGGAAAGAACAGCTCGGACGAAGGGTTTTTATCTCGATTCAGCTTCTGATATCTTCATAAGATATGTAGAGGACTGAGTTAGTGTTCGTCCGGTGTAAGTATCAAGTCATTACGATCGGCGGTTGATAAGTTACTGCGACGTTAGTGAGCATCGGTCTGGCCAGCTCGGCATGCTAGTGTACAACGGACAAGCATAACAACCAAAGGGGATCCAATGTTATGAAGATTTTGGTAATGAGGACAAGAGCTTGGAGCCACAACGGCCTACCATAACTGCTTCTTACCGTTGTAGATAAAGTCCAAAGACCACAAGAGTACAAAGAAGTTTGCTTTTAACATTGGATCCCCTTTGGTTGTGAGGATAAGGTTCACTAGGGTTTTTTTGCGTGGCTCTCCTATAAATACCCTTAGCCCCCTTCTCACGAGCTTTCTCTCTCCCTCTTGATTAAAAATCCTATGCCTAGGGATTACCAGCTAAGATCCAAGGTCTAGATGTTGTTATATGCCTTCTAGATCTGCCATGTTCATCATATATCATTATTCTCATCCTAAGAACCTCTTTTGTCATTAGTTTATCTTAGTCCAAGCTTGTGTCTCATTTTTTCTTATCTAGATTTATTCTTTTCTTAGTCTTTGTTTAGGTTGTGTTAGATTTTGTTTTCTTTTTGGTTTTGGTAATCATTTAGGTTGTTAGATAACTTATTTTCTCTATTAGCCTAGCTTAGCATCTCTATATCTCAAGTGTCATTAGCTTCCAAAGTGGATTGACACCTCAAGTACTACAATGACATGTGTGTTGAAGATTAATCAAAAAATTAAAAACCTCTGCATCAATTGGCGCTGTTGCCGCTTGAGATTGTTTTTAATGCATTTGAGATTGAGTTCTTGATTAGACTAAGCATTTATTTTAGTACTGATTTTTTTTCTCTCTTTTAGGTACAATGTTTCAATGAGGGAGTCAAGATAGAGACACAAAACAAGCGCACTTGAGAGGCAGTCTCATGTTTATATCCTCGTCAAGAGGGTCATGGAGGTCGTGAACCATAACCAAAGGAGCTAAAATGGGCTGGTGCAACGGCTTGTTCTTGATATATGAGCCAAAACGAGTTCGTGCAATGGCTTGTACCCAAGAGAAGCCAAAACGAGCTAGAATAACGGTTTGAGTCCATTGAGGAGCCCACAACAAGCTGGTGCAACGTCTGAGTCCAATATTACAGCCAATCCAATGTAAGTTCTCTCTCTTCCTAAACCCTACTCCACTCCTTATACCTGCCACTACTCCTTGCATATTTTTGTGTTTTTGTGTCCTTCTCTTGAAATTCTATTACACAAGGGACTGTGTAATTTAAGTTTGGGGATGGTTTGGGTCATTTAACTTTGTGTTTTATTTTCTTATTTTCCTTTTGCATACATGAGTCTCATGCATAAATTTTGTTTTTTAAGCATTTACATTCCAAGATTGAGTCTAGTTGCATAGCATACATGATTCATTAGCATTCCATAGGGTGAATTTTCTTGTAAATTGCCATTTTAAGTCATGAGATCAACGCCCTTCTTCATAGTTGTTTGATGCATTTTGAGTAGATTCGAGTTTAAGGTTGAATCACACTTGGACCATATACTTTGTTATTTAATTATTTGCTGAATTACACTTGATTTGATTCTTTTCCCTAATTATACTTGAACCGTAAATATTGGTTCATAATTATCATGCTTATGTTTTGGATTTCAAATCTTCACTTGGACTTTCTTTTTCCCCTTTATACCACTCTTTGCTAGTCCAAGTAACTATACCACACCCAAGCCGAGCCTTTGTTTTAAACCTTAAACACTTTCGTGAGCGATACGTGAGGCCTGTTGCATGATTTTTGAATCTTCTTAGGCAAAAAGTGTTAGATTTAATCTGACAAGGTTAGATTCTCATGTAGATGTTGGCTCTAATCTCGAGTCAACATAGGCTATGTGGTTCAGGGAGACCGTAATGGCATGACACCGTTGTGCTTAAATATTAATATCGGGTAAACTAGGAAAGGGTTCGTGCTAATTGTTTATCTCGGGAGAAGGGAGAAGAAAGAACAAAAGGGAAGTTTATGGGGTCACATGGGAACAAAAAAAAGGGTGAGATGGCGGGTACAAAAAGAAGCTCAAAACCAAAGGAGAAAAGGCGTTTCCAAAGAAGTAAAAGAAGGCCAAACAACAATGTCTAATCCGGCCAATAACACCAAAGGTGAAAAACAAAGGAACACCACCAATGGAGCCAAAGAGAAGAAGTCCCCCAAGATGATCAAAGAAGGTGAAAAGAGAAGTGAAAGAGTACAAGGGCAAATGCCTCGGAAAAGGGTATCTTAGGAAATGTAATATGGTTTAGACTAAGGTAGGAAGTGATTAGGTGCTTGTGTAGATGAGAATTTATCCTTGTATCCATCGGTTAGTTTTTACCCTTAGCATTTTGCATTAAGAAGATTCCTTTCATTGAGTGATCCTTCCTAAACACTTAAGCCTTTTCACTTCAAGTTCACTTTTAGCTCGTGAACCTTACCATTAGCCAAATGAGTTGAATGATGAACATAAGCATGATTCACGGTTTTTATCTTTAATAAATGTAAAATGGATAGGATGATTTGATTGTGTGTGTATGTTGAGATTGAATGCATTGCATTTCAAGATGAGTGTGGCTAACACTTTGAATTAGAATGAATTTGATTTGAATCTTAGAACTTTAAACATGGACGTTGATTTGATCTCTTTTAATGGCACTTTGAACACCCATTTTAAAACCTCACTTTCTTGTTTGTCTTTGTTTGCTTGAGGACAAGGAAAAAGGCAGATGGGGGAAACACGTTGGGGATCTTCTCGGGAAATCTATGGAGTTCTAACAAAAAATCAAACTTGCAAAAGTTCAGACAAACGAGGCTAGACGATTTTCCCTAAACTGAATCACTGGTTTTAACGACCTAACTATAACAAGAAAGATCGGTCTATGAATGCAAACTTCGCAGGTATACTATCGTATCATTGATATACTCATATATTTCGCATATTTAGCTTGCATTTAGAATAGGTTTTCATATATATATATATATTGCATAATAGCCTAGTTTGCATCATTTATCTTGCATATTTGCATAGTTTTCAGGTTGTTTTGTACTTGGAGCTGTGGAGAATATGCTGGAGCCTGATGGACATTCAAAAGGATAGCTTGGGAATCCATGGAAACACTTAGAAGAATTTGGACAATAACATTGGAGCCGAGATTGGGTAAGCGATCGAGCAAAATGGGTCAATCTAGGAGAGATCGGCCAAGACCAAACGCTTGCACGTACGGAAGGAGGAGATAGCAAAAAGATCGACCGAACCACTCGATTCACATTTGATCGACCAGACGATCGAGTGGGCGACGCCGATTCGGAGTCTAGATCGGGTAGAAGATCGACTGTCCAACTCGATTTCTTCTACCCAGGCGCCAACCTTATCTTTTAGCTGCTTTTGTAATTTTGTGGGGCGATAAGACATGTCAATCCTATTTTGGGGATCCCCATCCATCATTCCTCGTCATCACTTTTCCCCTTTAGGTCTAGCCACCGATTGTTTCTCTCCATTTTTCATGTTCTAAGTTTTCTTGTTTAGAAAAACCTTAATCTTGCGTTTTAATCTAAGTACTTCTAGTTTTTCTGTGTTAAATCTTCCTCTTAGATCAAACTAAACATGTTGAATCCCTCAAAACCAATGTTTATGAGTGGTTCGAACATTAGGAGTGAGTAGTCCTCCAAGGTTTTACGGTTTGGGTGATTAAGGCGTTTAAGGGTTTAAGCTTTGGTCTTTTCTTGCTCTCCAGTTATTCTCTTCTTGGATTTGGGCGTTTAAACCCTAGAGGATCTTGAGAAAGACCTCTTTGATCTTAGGGATTTCCTTGTCCTAGAAAGATCTAGGAGATCCCTTAAATCCAAATCCAAGAAACTAGATTCATCCCTTCCCAAACGCCATGGATGCTTGGGGGGTTAGTTA
>JAHZTW010000004.1:70473463-70556999 GCA_020283515.1 Alliaria petiolata | reverse complement strand
TTAATCTTTTAGCTTAAAATCCATCTAGTTGCTTATTTCTTTCATTAAAACTTTATAAATTCTTAGAGTTGTGTTCGAGCCATTATTAGTATTTTAGAAATTCCCTAGTAGCTTATTTTGCACCCTGGTAACTAGTTTGAAATAATTAGAATTTTATTTCTAGTTTTTAAAAATCATTTCCTTAGCTAGAAATTTCCAGTTTTGTCTGTCTTTAGATTTCTATTTTATAAAATTAGTAGCTGTCTCTTTTAATTCCTTAAAAGTCTTCTTCTAGCTAGTTAACATCCCAGTAGGGATTTTAAAATAGTTTTCATAATTTTTTAGTAGTTGCAATCAGTTTTCACAGATTTTACCCTCAAATATTCGGATTTCACTTAGATTTACAAAACTCGTGTATTCTTGGTATCTTTTCAAACAATCCAAGTTGGATTGACCCTGAAGTATTGCAATGACAATGCTAAGATTTAGGATTTGATAATCACCCTAAAAACCATGTTTATCAAATGGCGCCGTTGCCAAATTGGGTCTAGTTTGAAATTACTAAGATTTGGAGCTTAGTAGTGCCTAAGTCTTTATTTTTACTTTGATTACTAATCTATCTACCTTACTACTTGTATCCTCAGGTACATGAATCTGCGTTCTAGAGGTGAAGACAACCTAGTACAACCTCTAGACAACATTCATCAATTTGGTAGTGCAAGACTAAGAAGGCAAAGAGAGCAAGCACAAGACTTTGAAGAGATTGTGCAATCGAGTATTGTTGATTTTGAGGGTATGGTTGAGCAAGATCAAGATGCGGCTCCTCCTCACCATGCTTCTGCTGGAAGGGGTAATGGAAACCCCAACCTCGCCCAAAGACCACCAAGGATCATAGGTGCGGGTGATGCACCAAACACTCATCACAATCGTTTTGGCATCACCCCTCCTCCGGTGCAAAACAATAACTTTGAGATAAAGCCAGGCTTTATCTCAATCGTTCAGAACAGCAAATTCCACGGTCTTGCAATGGAGGATCCCCTAGATCATTTGGATAACTTCGAACAAGTATGTGGGATGATAAAAATCAATGGCATCTGAGAAGACAGCTTCAAGCTTCGGTTGTTCCTGTTCTCTCTTGGGGACAAGGCTCGCCATTGGGAAAAGACTCTTCCTCAATGCACCATCACATCTTGGGCAGATTGCAAAAAGGCCTTTCTCTCCAAGTTCTTCTTTTCTACAAGAACGGCTCGGCTAAGAAGTGAAATAAGTGGTTTGCACAAAGGCAAAACGAGACCTTTAGTGAAGCCATAGAAAGATTCAAGGACTCCACCATTGCATGTCCTCATCACGGTTTTACAGAGGAGACACTTCTCAGCACCATCTATAGAGGAGATTTGCCAAAGATCCGTCTACTACTTGATACCGCAAGCAAAGGTAACTTCCTTGGACAAGAAGTGACCGAGGGTATGGAGCTCATAGAGAACTTGGCGTTGAGTGATGGCAACTACTCTGAGGACTATGACCGAGCACCAAGAGGTAATGAGCTGGAGTCACATAAGAAGGAGCTGAATTCCCTTCATGAGAAGATTGACAAGATGATGCTTGGAAGCCAAAAACAAGTACACTTTGTGGGTGAAGCTTCAGATGTGTTTGAAGAGGGATGTCAAGAGGACTTTGAGGAAGCCAACTGGGTAGGAGTACAATACTACACCAAGCAACATGGCTATAACCAGAGGTATCAAGGCAACAACAACCTCTCATACCGAAGCACCAATGTGGAAAACCCCAAGGATCAAGTATACCCACCACAACAAGGAAAACCCATTGTTCCTTTCAACAAAGGTGGGTTTACTCAAAACAATGGGTTTCATGGTCAGAGGCAAGGCAACTTCCAAGGCCAACAGCAGCAAGGGAACAAGAGTTATCCTCCTGGCTTCATGCCACAGCAGCAACAAGTTCAAGCTCCACTTCAAGATACGGTGCAAGCTATGTTCCAACAATTCCTACAAGGCCAAGCATCTATACAAGCATCTAACAATGAGAAGTTTGTGGACATCAACAATAGGCTGGATTCTTCTCTTACTGAGGTCTCTACACAAATCTCAAACTTGAACAACAAGTTTCGTCAGCTGGAGAAAGGAAAAGCAAGTACAAGCGGACAATGTAGCTTACCCGGCAAGTGTGAGCAAAACCCTAAGGAGTATGTAAATGCGATCACTTTGAGGAGTGGGAAACAGCTACCACCACGGTCTCTGCTTGAAGACAATGAGGACATTGTGGTTCAAGAGGGGGGGGGGAATGATCAAGAGATCACCTTTGACAATGTCGACATTGCAAGGCCAAAGAAGGGTAAGGAAGCAGTTTTGGAGAAACAAGCTGAGGAAGTTAGCAAGGAGAAAGAAGCTTTCATTCCTCCACCCTATAAACAAAAGCTTCCCT
This sequence comes from Alliaria petiolata, assembly GCA_020283515.1. Classification (NCBI taxonomy): domain Eukaryota; kingdom Viridiplantae; phylum Streptophyta; class Magnoliopsida; order Brassicales; family Brassicaceae; genus Alliaria; species Alliaria petiolata. Next base: position 70,554,581 of record JAHZTW010000004.1, on the reverse strand, counting down.
TCCCTGGACGTTTCAAGAAGCAGATGATTGAAAAGCATAGAGCCTTGTTTGAGAAGCATTTGAAGAACGTTGAGCTGAAACTGCCTTTGATAGATTGTTTGGCTATGGTACCAAAGTATGCAAAGTTCTTGAAAGATACACTTGCCAAGAGAGTTAAAGAGGGTGAAGGAGAGGTTATGGTATTGAGTCAAGAGTGCAGTGCCATCATCCACAAGGAGATAGCTCCAAATAAGCTTGGAGATCCGGGCTCATTCACCATACCTTGTGCTCTAGGACCTCTGAAGTTTGAGTGATCTAGGGGCAAGCATTAATCTTATGCCTCACTCCGTGGCCAAGAAGCTAGGCTTTACCAAGTTTAAAGAGTGCAGAATCTCGCTCATTCTTGCTGATCAAAGTATAAGGCTTCCGGTAGGCATGCTTGAAGATCTACCCGTGAGGATTAGCAACGTGAATGTGCCCACAGATTTTGTAATTCTTGAAATGGATGAGGAACCAAGAGACCCTCTAATCCTTGGTAGACCCTTTCTAGCAACTGCCGGTGCCATAATAGACGTGAAGAATGGCAAGATTTCTCTGCACTTAGGCAAGGACATCAAGCTTAACTTTGATATCAATGAGGTTTAAAAGAAACCGACAATTGGTGGACAAGTTTTCTACATAGAAGCTATGGATCTTTTAGCTGATGAATTGCTTGAGGAATTGGGTCAAGAGGATCATCTACTGCTGGCTTTGACAAAGGAGTGTGGAGAGTATGGCTACCTAAGTGATCAGACCCAAGAGTATGTTCCCATCTTTGATTCTCGCAAAATTGTCAAGGAGATCGACTGTGAGATCGAGCAACTTACTCAAACCAAGGAAGCGATCGACAGCAAGATCGACCAGTCTGCTCGATTCAGAGAAGAGATCGACTTTGTGACTCGATCTCCTGCCCAGTTTGATAGAGAACGACAAATTGAATCGAGGGAGTATACTCGATCCAACCTAGATCGAGTGGTAGATAGAACAGATGACTCGATCTCTGCGGTACAGACGCTTAAAGAGGGGAGCTTGGAGGCTAATAACTCGGGATCTAAGGAGGCAAATGAGGACAGCAACCTCAACACAAGTCAAGAGGAGGACTGGAGTGAGCTGCTAGCCCCAAAGGTGGACCTCAAGCAGCTTCCAATTGGCCTACGGTACGCTTTCTTAGGGGCTAATGATACATATCCGGTCATTGTTAATGATAATCTAAGTGATGATTAGTTGGACTCACTCCTTAAGGAGTTGAGAAAGTACAAAAAGGCCATTGGGTACTCTCTAAATGACATCAAGGGCCTCTCTCCATTGCTTTGTACTCATAGGATTCATCTAGATGATGGAAGCACTTCATCCATTGAACACTAAAGACGTTTGAACCGGAATTTGAAAGAAGTGGTCAAGAAGAAAATCCTAAAACTTTTAGAAGCTAACGTGATATACCCTATAAGTGACAACACTTGGATCTCCCCGGTTCATGTGGTGCCTAAAAAGGGTGGTATCACGGTTGTAAGAAATGAAAATGATGAACTAATACCTTCTAGGACCATCACCGGTCATAAGATGTGTATAAATTATCGAAAACTTAACAAGGCCACTAGGAAGGACCACTTCCCACTCCCATTCATTGACCAAATGCTAGAAAGATTAGCGAATCACCCCTATTACTGTTTTCTAGATGGTTATAGTCGCTTCTTTCAAATCTCCATTCACCCTAATGATCAAGAGAAAACAACCTTCACTTGTCCGTATGGAACTTATGCATATAGGAGAATGCCTTTTGGTTTATGCAATACTCCTGCCACATTCCAAAGATGCATGATGTCTATATTTTTCGACTTGATTGAGGAGATGGTTGAGGTCTTCATGGATGAGTTTTTCCGTGTATGGCTCTTCCTTTGCTCTTTGTTTGTCTAACTTGTGTAGGGTACTCAAGAGGTGTGAGGAGACCAATCTCGTGCTCAATTGGGAGAAGTGTAACTTCATGGTCAGAGACGGGATTGTCCTTGGCCACAAGATATCAGAAAAGGGTATTGAAGTGGATAGAGCAAAGGTTGAAGTTATGGTCACTTGGCGCCTCCGGTGAACGTGAAGGGGATAAGAAGTTTCTCAGGGCATGCTGGCTTCTACAGGAGGTTTATCAAGGATTTCTCCAAGATAGCACGTCCACTTACAAGGTTATTGTGCAAGGAAACCGAGTTCATCTTTGATGGAGAATGTCTACAAGCCTTTAAGACCAACAAGGAAGCCTTAGTGCCTATAGTGCAAGCTCCGGATTGGGATTTGCGCTTTAAGATTATGTGCGATGCAAGTGACTATGTTGTGGGTGCTGTCTTAGGTCAGAGGAAGGACAAGAAGTTGCATGTCATCTATTATGCAAGTCGTACCTTGGATGACACGCAAGTGAAGTATGCTACCATCGAGAAAGAGCTTCTAGCCGTGGTCTTTGCTTTTGAGAAGTTTCGGTCTTACTTGGTGGGTTCTAAGGTCATAGTACACTGACCATGCTGCATTGAGGTATATATACTCCAAGAAAGACACCAAACCAAGACTCCTAAGATGGATCCTTCTCTTGCAAGAGTTTGATATGGAGATCAAAGACAAGAAGGGCATAGAAAATGGTGTAGCGGATCATCTTTCAAGGATGAGGGTTGATGAAGACTTGCCTATGGATGATTCACTCCCTGAGGAGCATCTTATGATGGTTAACACCAAGGTTTGTGCAAGGCTAGACGAGAAGCTTGAAGAAGTTTTGAGTTTGAAGGAGGATCTTCCATGGTATGCGGATATTGTTAACTTCTTGGCTTGTGGAGAAGAGCCCACTCACTTGGACCACTACCACAAGAATAAATTAATGAGGGACATCTCTCACTACTTTTGGGATGATCCTTATCTATACAAGAGGTGTGTGGACAACCTATACCGAAGATGTGTCACAAAGGAAGAAGCAAGAGACATTCTTCTCCATTGCCACGGTATGACTTATGGTGGGCATTTTGCATCTTTCAAGACGGCTACAAAGGTTCTCCAAGCTGGGTTTTGGTGGCCTATACTCTTTAAGGACGCACATGAGTTCATAAAAGCATGTGAAGTTTGCCAAAGGGCTGGGAACATAACCAAGAGAAACGAGATGCCACAAGTGCCTATCTTTGAAGTGGAAGTCTTTGACGCTTGGGGAATTGACTTCATGGGACCTTTCCCTTCTTCATATGGCAACAAATATATCTTGGTGGGTGTGGATTATGTCTCCAAGTGGGTAGAGGCTATATAGCAAGTTCTACAAATGATGCCAAGGTTGTGATCAAGCTCTTCAAGTCCATAATCTTTCCAAGATTTGGAGTTCCAAGGGTAGTGATAAGTGATGGTGGAAGCCACTTTATCAACAAGGTTTTTTAGAAACTTTTGAGGAAGCATGGAGTTAGACACAAGGTAGCCACGCCATATCACCCTTAAACCAGTGGCCATGTGGAGGTTTCAAATCGGCAAATCAAGACCATCCTAGAGAGAACCGCGGGTGTGACTAGGAAGGATTGGGCGAGCAAGCTTGATGAAGTACTTTGGGCATATAGGACAGCCTTCAAGACACCAATAGGAACCACGCCTTTCAACCTCCTCTATGGCAAGGCTTGCCACCTCCCTGTGGAGTTAGAGCACAAGGATCTTTGGGCTGTGAAGCAGTTAAAATTCACTCTCAAGACAGCCCAAGAGAGAAGACTTGTGCAACTTAATGAGCTAGATGAGTTGAGGTTGGATGCTTATGAAAGCGCCAAGATCTACGAGGAGAGGACCAAAGCCTTTCATGACAAGAAGCTGGTGCTTAAGGAGCTGAAAGTGGGAAGCCTGGTTCTGCTCTATGATAACATGCATATTTTACCCGTTTTTACTATCATAAGTGAGTGCTTTAATAAACATTTCACTAAGGTTTTGATGCATAAACACTAGATTTCGAGTATTTGGTTGTTCAAGACTCTTTTCAGGTAAACTTAGCAAAAGACGCATATTTTGGAGCAAAATGGACAACTCCGGAAACAGTGCTCGAGGACAGAAGTTCAACATCAAACGAAGGCCTTTCCACCACGAGATCAAGCTCATATTTGGAGACAAGGAAGCCTTATCAGCTGTCTTTCACCACGAAGTGATTTGAGGACAATCCCACGGTTGGATCTCAAGTTATGGAAGAAGCAAGAAGGCCCGTCAAGCACCCGGAAGGACAAGCTGGCCGCGCCACGGCCGACCCAGACGACCAGTGGCCGCGCCACGGCCGGTCGCTCGAGCGGCCAGGCCATTCGCATTTCCCGAGCCCATTTGAAGCCCAACTTGAACCCGCAGCCGTCTTATGCAAGCCAAGACCTAATCCACGACCTAGGACACTTGAAGACCTATATATACTCGTTGTTTAGGGTTTTTTCTAGGAGAGCAACTTATCACGAAATACTCTAAGTCATAGATTTCTTTTGGTGGCCGCGAGTCTCTGATTCGCGGTTTGCCTTTGTTCTTCAAGGGAGATTGATTTATTCTTGAACCCTTTTTGTTTCTCATCGATTTATACAAGTTATGCATTCATCAATCACGTTTTCTGTCTCTACTTTCATGTCTGAGTAGTTTACTTTCGTTGGGTGTTCTTTAAGGGGATCTATGGGGAATTTCATTAACTGTTGTTGAACTGTTTGTTTAGGCCGTAGACTAGGATTTTCTGTCTCACTTTATTCATTCTTATTGCATGAGTCTAGCATCATGAACTATATTCTGATCACAGGATCTTGAGAGTGACTAACGTCCTGAATCTCAGATCTAGACCAATATAGGGTAGAAAGCATCCTTTAAAAGATGTCTGAATGTTTATCGTCCCGATCTTATTGCGTGTTAGTCTAGGACGCAGGATATGAGAATATACCTGCGGACTAGAAGTTCGCAGATCGACCTTGCTTGATAAAGTTAGGTTGTTAAAACCAGTGAATCAGTTTAGGGAAAATCGCCTAGTCTCGTTTGCTTAGCTTTTGCGTGTTTGATTCCTAGTTAGAACCCCATAGATTTCCCGAGAAGATTCCCAACGTATCGCATCCCATCTGCTTTTAGATCGAGATTTATGTACTTCAATATTTACTTTTCCTCCACTGCTTGCCTGATTTCCTTTTTACAAGTCTTTAAGTTTATTTTCCTTTTCCCGTTGGTTATAGAAGAGATTGACAACCTTCTCTATATAAGACGTGATACTGCTTTCTTTTATTTATGTAAAAACCGTGACACTTACCCCAAAACCCCAGTTCCCTGCGTCTTTGGTTGCCCTGATTCTTCTGTTTTGCAGTTGACCTCCTCCATGTGGATCGATACCCTAAGTACTACAACGCACGCTGTGCACTTGCAGCTTAGGGTCCTACAAATTCAAAGCTCGACGAGTCCCCAAAGAAATCCTCCAATCTCGGACGACTATTTAGACCCCATCACTCTACAACTCACGTTTGAAGATGTTCCCCGGGAAGCTCAAGTCTAGATGGTGTTGTCCGTTCGAGATAAAAGAAGTGTTACCGTATGAGGCAGTTACTTTGATTGGCACGGGCGGAGAAAGATTCACCGTGAACGGGCATAGGGTCAAGCCCTACATGGCGAGTGATTGCAGCAAAGAGAGCACCCAATTGCTCCTCCAAGACCCCCATTAGCCTAACCAAGTAAAGTCGAGCTAAACGACGTTAAACAAGCGCACTTGGGAGGCATTCCCATGGCTATCATTGTACACATTTTTGATTATTTTTTGCTTCAGTTTTATGCTTTTAAGTTTAAGTGTGTAGGAAAAAAAGATAAGGGAACCAGAGGCCACAATCTTGGATTTGACAAGGATAAGAAAGGAGAAGCAGAGGCAGAAGATCGAGCGTTGGATCGACGAGGTCTTGCTCGATCTACACTGAATCGAGTCAGTGAATCGAGTAAAGACACTCGATCTAGAAGAAATCGAGTAGACGATCGAGCGCACCGGTCAATTTCGAGAGGATGACCCACCCGTGTGTTAACATGCATTTATGATTAGGGTGTGTATCGACTGGAGTCACTCGATCGTCGAAGCTAAGATCGACCAAAGGATCGATCAATTCACTCGATCTCTGCCATATCGACCTTGTGATCGCCCCAGAAGCTCGATCTAGGAAGCATGCCAAAACCATGAGGGATCTTGAAACAGAGTCACACTCGATCCAAGACTCGATCTGAACCAAATTGAGCCTCCAATCGAGCAAGCAACTCGATCCCAGAAAAAAATGGGCATGAGATCGAGTGATAGATCGAGCGGTTTCACTCGATCTCATGCCAAGGTTGGTTTGAATTTTTACCTCCTCTTTCTCCTTCCCTCCCATTTTGAATTTGAATTGTGGTCAAAGCTGGCTTCTTTGACCATGGAATACCGTGTATTGACCACAATTCAATTCCCATTTGCATGCATAAGCCCAGGATTTTCCTTCTTTATAAAACCCCACATCCACTCTCTCCACTCCTTGGATACAAACCGATTTTTGCAAAATAGAGAGAGAGTGTTAGTTTTTAGTTTTGAAAAGAAGAAGAGCATCTTATTCCCATCAAATTTCAAAGGTACTACGGCACCAAGGAAGAGAAGCAGAGCTATGGTAGCACAAGAGGAGGCCCATCAAGTTGTGGAAGAGACGGTCAAGTGGAGCAAGGAAGAGAAGAAAACAAGAAAGAGGCTAGAGAGGTTGCGATTTGAGCCTACAAAGTTTGCAAGTAGGGATCTCTTGCAAAAATTGGGGTTGCTAGAGGGGTTTGATGAGCTACTTAGAGACATGGGACTTGCTTGCTTGGCAAGGATGGACTGCCCAATATACCCTGAAGCCACGCTCCACTTCCTCTCTACTTTAGACCTCGCATATGAAGATCCGAGTATCCAAACTCCAACCGAGGGGCATGTCACGTTCAAAATAAGGAAGCAAGCCTATCACCTCTCCATCCATGAGCTTTGCCAAGCCTATGGTCTAAACGCTGCAGCCACACCAGTGGAGTTCCCAGAGTTCAATTCCGCGAATGCTCTTTAGGATTTGATAAGCGATGGGGAATACAAGTCCAACACCGCCAAGATCAAGAAGGTGTGGAACCCCTTGTTGAGATACACCCTCAAGCTGCTTGCCAACACATTCAGTGGGAGATCCACAACCCCCATGGTAACAAGAAACGAACTATGCTTCCTATTCCAAGGAGTGAAGAAGATCTTATGCGATAGTGAGGAGAATGACAATCCGATGGTTGATGATCTTGGGGAAGATGTGAACTACGGATGCATCTTGGCTTCCTCCTTGGTGAAGTATAAAGTGTTGGCAATTAGGTGTAAGGCTAGCTCAGCTCTCATTGGTGGTTTCCTCACGCCTTTGTTCATTCAAGCCGGGGTGCCTCTCGCGGATTTTCAGCCTTGTGTGGAGCGTGCTTACATGGATGAAACCTACATGAGCCACACCGACTCCTTGGGACCTTCTCCAGCACCATGCTTATATGCCTACTTGTTCCACAATGAGAAACAAGAGAAGAAGACGTGCATCTTGCCTAACCCGGAAGAAGCCTTGGTGGATAGTGTGGGCAACATAGAATTTTTGCCAAGTGATGAAGAATGCTATCCTCCTGTTGGAAGCACAGCAGCTCCACCTCAGCTTGCCCACTCAGCCTCGGACTCCCCTGCCACGGATGATGATATGCCTTCAAAATTCGAACTTTCAAATCTAGACTATGAGCCACGCACCAAGGCGCAGAAGTTTCTTGCTTCGGTTGTAGAAATCCAATGCAAGGTGAACAAGTGGCAAGGCAAGATGATTAAGAAGCTTGTGAAGAAAATCAAGGTGATTCAAGGAGAGAGCTCATCAGGGATGACTTTGAGTGAGGAGGTTAGCCAAGCCGGTGAAACGGTGAGGAGGCACTCAACCGGAGGTGTACAGATCTGTGAGCCACGAGAAGGTGATAGAGCTGGACGTCTTTCTCTACATGAAGACCAAATTAGGAGCAAGGGCAAATGAATACAAGAAGAAACTCCAAGAAAGAGCAGGAGGACCGGAGCAACCTCAAGCTCCGGTCATGCCTAGCTCCGAGGTACCAAACAACAACCCTTGTACATATCATGCATTTTTATTTCTTTTAGTTTTTGCTTTGTGTTTTGATTCTCTCTTGGACTTGTGTGACACTTAGACGTTGTCATTCAAGTTTGGGGGAGAGTGTGTAATTTGACATGTTTTATTTGGATCTTATTTTGTGTTTCCATCCTTGAGTCTCATCTAAGTGCATAGAAAAATACAAAAATATCATAAAATTTTCAAAGATTTCAAAAAAAATTCATGTAGCTTGCATTTACATTTTAGGATTGAGTCTAAAATTTTTATCATTTAGGTTGCTTGCATTTGCATTGTGAGAAATGATGAGCTTATCTTTGTAAATTTTTAACCTTTGTAATCAATTCAATACCCTAGTTAGTAGTTCTTTGATGCTTGTGAATAAGTTTGAAAGTAAGTAAGAACCATGCTTGGATCACCTCATTTGTCACTAGTTTTTGGTTAAAATATGACTTGAATTTGCCATCCAACTCTAATTACTTAAAACCGAATTTTGACATATAATTATCATGCTTGCATTGAAATTAAATTCATGGATTTAAAATACTTGAGCTTTCTTATCCACTTTGCCACCCTTATGCTAGCTCAAGTAGCACCCCTACTATAAACCAACCTCCTTTGAAGCCAACTGTTCTTGTGTGATCATTTGTGAGGTCTTTATTTTGATTGAACTTAGCATAAAGTGTTAGGTTTGGGACGACAAGTATAGACTTTCATGTAGATTCTAGCCTCGCGTTTTGGGGCTAACTTTAGGCTTAGGATTTGGAGGGGGGGGGGGGTTTGTTGACCGGTGTACTATTTGAGGTTTGGTGGAAAAGTTGAAAAGAAAGAGATGGTGAATAATGGGCTTGGTGAAAATAAGGGGAAACATTGGTTTAAAATGGAGTGTCTTGTGTATAGAGAAGAATAGCTCATGGTAAAAAAGGAGGAAAATGCTAGGTAGCCTTAAGAAATAGAGAAGAGCCGAAAAGGCCCAAATTCAAAAAAAAAAAATATATATATATATATATATGAAGGCTACCTAGAGTTGAAAAGAAGAGCTAAGTGAATAAGTGAAGACTACTCCATTCGCCGAGAATAATAGGTTGAAGAAGTTCCCCTTAGAGCTTTAAAAAGAAGAAGTGTGTTTGAAATTCAAAGGATTTATCAAGGCACAAAGAGCGTTGAGAAAAAGGGTAGACTTTGGAGGGTTGAGTGAGCTAAAAAAAAAAAAATGAGAGGGATTTAGGATCATTGATAGCATTTCGGGTAGATGATAGTCTATTCTTGTATGCATCACTTGTTTCTTACCTTTAGTACTTTGCATATAGTTCAATCTTTTTGAGTGTCACCCTTACTTAAACGCAAAACCGGATGAATTGAGATCATTTTTATCTCAAAACCCAGTCCCTTAGCCAAATGAGTTTACTTGCCTTGCAATGTCATGATTCACGGTTTCACGCTTACTGAATGTTAAAGAGTTGGTTTGATAGGGAGGCTTGTTTTGATTGAATTCTTAGTGCACTTGAATGTTGAAATGGGCATGGCTAACTCTTTTGGAGTAGGAAGTATTCACATGCATTCTAGAATTAAGAACTAGGATATTGAGTTGATTATTATTGTTAACTATCTTGGATATTGAGCTCCCACCTTTAAACCTCTCTCTCGGATTTGTCTTTGTTTGCTTGAGGACAAGGCAAGTTTGGGGGAGTTGATATACTCATATATTTCACATATTTAGCTTGCATTTATAATAGATTTTCATATATATATATTTATATATATATATATTGCATAATAGCCTAATTTGCATCATTTATCTCATTTTAGGTCCTAGAACACTTTGCATTAGCATTTGCATAGTTTCTTCAATATTTGCATATTTTTCAGGTTGTTTTGTACTTGGAGCTGTGGAGAATATGCTGGAGCCTGATGGACGTTCAAAAGGACAGCTTGGGAATCCATGGAAACACTTAGAAGAATTCGGACAAGAACATTGGAGCCGAGATCGGGTAAGCGATCGAGCAAAATGGGTCGATCTAGGAGAGATCGGCCAGACGATCGAGTACCCAACCCGATTTAGCTAGACGATCGAGGAGAGGATCGACCAAGACCAAACGCTTGCACGTACGGAAGGAGGAGCGAGCAAAAAGATCGACCGAACCACTCGATTCACATTTGATCGACCAGACGATCGAGTGGGCGACGCCGATTCAGAGTCTAGATCGGGTAGAAGATCGACTGTCCAACTCGATTTCTTCTACCCAGGCGCCAACCTTATATTTTAGCTACTTTTGTAATTTTATGGGGGTGCCAATTTTGAATGGATGGGGATAAGACACGTCAACCCTATTTTGGGGATCCCCATCCATCATTCCTTATCATCACTTTTCCCCTTTAGGTCTAGCCACCGATTTTTTCTCTCCATTTTTCATGTTCTAAGTTTTCTTGTTTAGAAAAACCTTAATCTTGCGTTTTAATCTAAGTACTTCTAGTTTTTCTGTGTTAAATCTTCCTCTTAGCTCAAACTAAACATGTTGAATCCCTCAAAACAATTGTTTATGAGTGGTTCGAACATGAGGAGTGAGTAATCCTCCAAGGTTTTACGGTTTGGGGTGATTAAGAGGTTTAAGGGTTTAAGCTTTGGTCTTTTCTTGCTCTTCATTCATTTTCTTCTTGGATTTGGGCATTTAAAGCCTAGAGGATCTTGAGAAATACCTCTTTGATCTTAGGGATTTCCTTGTCCTAGAAAGATTTAGGAGATCCACTAAATCCAAATCCAAGAGACTAACCCACGTTTTGAGATTTATGCTTTATGTTCTTCATCTTTTCTTTCCACCACGAACCATGGGTTAGGAGGAAAGGGTGAGGAAAGGATTCATTCCCAACACCATGGATGAATCTAGTTTAGCTTCTCAAGGCTTAGAGAAAGCACAAAATGTGTAGATCCATGTTATCAAAAACCAAGGTTTAAATCTTGAACCTCCTTAAACATGATCCCCAACCGTGAATCCATCTTTAGCATTTAAAAACATATAAATCATCTTCTTTTAGTTTAAAGTTTTAATCTTTTAGCTTAAAATCCATCTAGTTGCTTATTTCTTTCATTAAAACTTTATAAATTCTTAGAGTTGTGTTCGAGCCATTATTAGTATTTTAGAAATTCCCTAGTAGCTTATTTAGCACCATGGTAACTAGTTTGAAATAATTAGAATTTTATTTATAGTTTTTAAAAATCATTTCCTTAGCTAGAAATTTCCAGTTTTGTCTGTCTTTAGATTTCTATTTTATAAAATTAGTAGCTGTCTCTTTTAATTCCTTAAAAGTCTTCTGCTAGCTAATTAACATCCCAGTAGGGATTTTAAAATAGTTTTCATATTTTTTTAGTAGTTGCAATCAGTTTTAACAGATTTTAGCCCCAAATATTAGGATTTCACTTAGATTTACAAAACTCTTGTATTCTTGGTATCCTTTCAAACAACCCAAGTTGGATTGACCCTGAAGTATTGCAATGACAATGCTAAGCTTTAGGATTTGATAATCACCCTAAAAACCATGTTTATCAATCATGCGTCCAATGCAAACACGCAATAATGATCGAGACAATAAGCGTTCACGACAGCTTCCTAGCTATGCATAAGCATCCCAGAAATACTGCGCTCTACCCAACTAGGTTCAGATCTGAAATTCAGCACGACTGTGGCTTTTCCAAAATCCTAAAATCAGATATCTAGTTCATGACGCTAGACTCATGCAATAAGAACAAGTTTGATAAGAAAGAAAACCCTAATCTTCAGCCTAAACGATTGGTTTAAAAACTGTTAATGAAATTCTCCATAGATCCCCTTAAAGAACACCCAACAAAAATAAACTACTTAGACATGAAAGGAGGAGTAGAAAACGTGATTGATGAATGCATAACTTGTATAAATCGATGAGAAGTAAAGGGGGTTCAAGAAGAAATCAATCTCCCTTGAAGAACAAAGTGAAACCGCGAATACGAGATTTGCGGCCACCGAAAGAGAAAAAGAGTTTTGTGACTTAGGTCTAAACAACGAGTATATATAGGTCTTCAAGTCTCCTTGGGCGTCATTTAGGTCTTAGCTTGCATAAGACTGCGGCGAGATTAAGTTGGGCTTCAAATGGGCTCGAGAACCGTAAAGTGGCTGGCCAGCCGAGCGACTAGTCATCTGGTCGGGCCATGGCGCGGCCAGCTTGGTCGTCCGGGTGCTTGATGGACCTTCTTGCTTCTTCTATAACTTGAGATCCAACTATTGGATTGTTTTCAAACCACTTCGAGGTGAAAGACAGCTGATAAGGCTATCTTGTTTCCAAATATGAGCTTGATCTTGTGGTGGGAAGGCCTTCGTCTGATGTTGAACTTATGTCCTCGAGCACTATTTCCGGAAATGTCCATTTTGCTCCAAAATATGTGTCTTTTGCTAAGATTACCTGAAAAGAGTTTTGAACAACCAAATACTCGAAATCTAGTGTTTATGCATTAAAACCTTAGTGAGATGCTTATTAAAACACTCACTAATGATAGTAAAAAGGGGTAAAATATGCATGTTATCAATTTAGTATAGGTTTTGGTCTATTTTATGCATTCATTCACTAATTTTTGTCTCATTTTCATTCATATTAGTTTTAGGATAGACATTGCATATTTTGCATGTCTGGAGTGCTTGCCAGTTACTTTTGGAGCTTGTGGAGGTTCTATGGAATTTAAGAGAAGTGATAGTAGGATTTTTACTAGTCAATTACTCAATCCCGTTCATGTCATTGTAGGTACTTGAGGATCAATCCAATCGGGTTTGATTGTGACAATAAGAATGCATAAATCATGATTAGACCCTCAAATCCTATAAAAGAGATGAAGATAAACATGAATAAAGAGATAGGGAAAGAAAGATTAACAAAGACAAATACTAAATTGCATAAACTCAATAAAAAGTCTTACAAAATTACTTAAAAACAAAAGAGGAAGGTTTTCTAAGCAAGAACTAAAGATTAAAAGATAGTTAGGAAAAATTAGGTTATTTGCTATTGATAGTGAACAGTGGATGAACCGGGCAACCCGGAACAAACCGGGTATTGACCCGTTTTAAGGGTGAAACTTGGGCAGCGTATCGAGCTTGCTAGGTCGATATGCAGCTCGATACGCTGCTAAAACTTTCTTCGCATGTCGTTGATAACATGCATATTTTACCCGTTTCTACTATCATAAGAGAGTGCTTTAATAAGCATTTCACTAAGGTTTTGATGCATAAACACTAGATTTCGAGTATTTGGTTGTTCAAGACTCTTTTTAGGTAAACTTAGCAAAAGACGCATATTTTGGAGCAAAATGGACAATTCCGGAAATAGTGCTCGAGGACAGAATTTCAACATCAAACGAAGGCCTTTCCACCACGAGATCAAGCTCATATTTGAAGACAAGGAGACAAGGAAGCCTTATCAGCTGTCTTTCGCCACGAAGTGATTTGAGGACAATCCCACGGTTGGATCTCAAGTTATGGAAGAAGCAAGAAGGCCCGTCAAGCACCCGGAAGAACAAGCTGGCCGCGCCACGGCCGACCCAGACAACCAGTGGCCGCGCCACGGCCGGTCGCTCGAGCGGCCAGGCCATTTGCATTTCCCGATCCCATTTGAAGCCCAACTTGAACCTGCAGCCGTCTTATGCAAGCCAAGACCTAATCCACGACCTAGGACACTTGAAGACTATATATACTCGTTGTTTAGGGTTTTTTTCAAAAGAGCAACTTATCATGAAATACTCATAGATTTCTTTTGGTGGTTGCGAGTCTCTGATTCGCGGTTTGCCTTTGTTCTTCAAGGGAGATTGATTTATTCTTGAACCCTTTTTGTTTCTCATCGATTTATACAAGTTATGCATTCATCAATCACGTTTTCTGTCTCTACTTTCATGTCTGAGTAGTTTACTTTCGTTGGGTGTTCTTTAAGGGGATCTATGGGGAATTTCATTAACTGTTGTTGAACCGATTGTTTAGGCCGAAGATTAGGATTTTCTGTCTCACCTTATTCGTTCTTATTGCATGAGTCTGGCGTCATGAACTATATTCTGATCGCAGGGTCTTGAGAACGACGAATGTCCTGAATCTCAGATCTAGACCAAAATAGGGTAGAGAGCATCCTTTAAAAGATGTCTGAATGTTTATTGTCCCGATCCTATTGCGTGTTCGTCTAGTACGCAGGATATGAAAGTATACCTGTGGAATGGAAGTTCGCAGATCGACCTAGTTTGATAAAGTTAGGTTGTTAAAACCAGTGAATCAGTTTGGGGAAAATCGCCTAGTCTCGCTTGCTTAACTTTTGTGTGTTTGATTTCTAGTTAGAACCCCATAGATTTCCCGAGAAGATTCCCAACGTGTTCGCCCCATCTGCTTTTACATCGAGATTTACGCACTTCAATATTTACTTTTCCTGCACTGCTTGCTTGATTTCCTTTTTACAAGTTCTTAAGTTTGATTTCCTTTTCCCGTTGGTCATAGAAGAGATTGACAACCTCCTCTATATAAGACGTGATACTGCTTTCTTTATTTTCTGCAAAAACCGTGACACTTACCCCCAAACCCCAATTCTCTGCGTCTTTGGTTGCCCTGATTCTTCTGTTTTGCAGTTGACCTCCTCCCTGTGGATCGATACCCTAAGTACTACAACGCACGCTGTGCACTTGCAGCTTAGGGTCCTACAAATTCAAAGCTCGACGAGTCCCCAAAGAAATCCTCCAATCTCGGACGACTATTTAGACCCCATCAAGCTTTTGGCGCCGTTGCCGGGGAGGTTGCGTTTCGCTGTCCAAAGCAAAGGTCACGATCACAACTCAAAGACATTCTTTTTCTCTAACTTTTAGATTTCTTTCTATGAGTTTCAGAAACCCTAAAACCGTGGAGGATCCCACGAACCAAGAACAACACGAGCCCGGACCCCCAGAAGTTGATATCGCCCCCGAAGCTCGCGTCCCACGCGACCCGCGACTTGCTGGCCAAAGAAAAGACCCGAGGGTCGATCACCTGGACGCAGAGGTCGAGCAAACCCGCCAGCTTGACGAACTCATAGACTCGATCAATGATATGGTAGTGTATCAAGCGGGCTGCACTGAAGCTGTCTATGGGCATATAGACGAAATTCAAGCCGAACTTCTCGCCAAGATGGAAGCTCTGTCTAGGGAGGTGAAGCTGCATAAGGAGCAAGCAGCCAGCAACGCAGTCCAGCTGAAGAATATCTCTGATGCACTCGAATATCGCAGGCCTATCCTCGAGCAAAGCATGGAAGACATCCGCGCCTTAAATGAAAAGGTTGAAGAGACGAATGACTCTATCCATGTCAATAGAGATCGAGCCGAAGCTGACATCCTTCAACTCATAGAAGACCAAAGACGATCTGAGGACAAAGCAGAGGGGACCGACGATAGGCTCGAAAGCATCTTCAACTGCCTGAAAAGGAAGACGGCGGCAATAAAGAGGCTGACCAAGGAACAACAGAGAATTGGCAAGGCAGTCTCTTCGATGAACATTGGCAGAACCAGGGAAATAACTCGAAAAGGCACACCGGACCGGAGCCCGAACCCAGCCACGTTTGCACCATGCAACGCAGTCGAACCCATCGCCAAAACAAGGTTCTCAAGCCCTGAAACGAGCTTCACTACCAGCAGCTCGAGTGATTCAAACTACGAGTTTGAAGAGACATATTCGACCGGGCCGTCGAGGTATTCATCTCAAGAACTTCTCGAGGAAGAGACATCCTTCCGATCGACTGCTGGGAACAATGTCGTCCACTCAAGACCAATCACAACGCACATTCGGAGGGAAAAGCTTATGGAGTTCTATGCGAAAGTCAAAAAACTCCCTGCGGAAACGTTGTTCGAGGAAGCCTGGAAAGATCAGGGCTTGGCAGACTTCTTTCAAGATAGCTTGGAAAACAAGATCGATATTGAAGTCTACTTTAATCAAGCGAGACATTCAGCCGCCAAGAACGCTATCAGAATGGCTCCAACGAAGAAGTATGAGTGGCACCAGAGCCAAATCGAGCCGTTGGCACTCGAAGAATTCAACAAAGTGGTGCGAGAACTCCCTCCTGAAATGGATTTCGTGGAAGCCTGGAGAGATCACCTGATCGGACATTTCATCTGCGAAAGCAGGGAGACAGTGTCTAACATCCAAAACCTTTTCAATCTCGCCAGAACCGGAAGCCAAATTAGAAACCTACACAAGATCAAAGGCCACGAACAGTACCTCACAACTTGCAGCATCCGAGGTGACACTTTCAGCAATGCCTTATGCGATTCGGGATCATGCATAGGCATTATGCCGGCCAGTGTAGCGCATAAACTCGGCGTGAAATGCATTTTCCCAACCGAGATCAAGATTGGATTGGCGGACCAATCCTTTACAACCCCGAGAGGAGTCATTTATGATCTCCCGGTCATCATTGACAATTGTAGGATCCCGGTAGACTTCTACATAGTCAAAACTCGCCAAGAAGAAGCTGCACCTCTCATCTTGGGATGGCCTTTCTTAGCCACTGCAGGAGCCATCATGGATTGGCCAAACAGGCGAGTTTCGTTCGCCAACATTGACGGGAAGAAGTTTTATCCCGCGGTACCTTACACCATGGAGAAACATCTTCTTGAGAAGGATGAAGATGCTATCATGGAGAGACTTGAGGAGCCCTTATCAGAAGAGGCCGCGCAGAAGGCAAAGAGACCTTGCCTAAGGTCGAACTCCACCTCCAACTAAGCTCCCAAACTACCAAAGTCTAGCTAAAAGACTTTAAACAAGAGCGGCTCAATGGGAGACAACCCATTTTAGGTATTCTCTTTCTCATCTCTTTAACCATACTAATCTTTAGTTTTGGTTTTTTCTTAGTTTATAGCATTTACATAAACCCCAAAAGCACAATAAAATCAGAAAAGACCAAAAACATGAAGAAGGAGACCCGAAGAACACTCACCGGGCGACAAACCGCCCGTGGGCCGGCCAGAAGGAGCCTGGCCGCGCCACGAGCCACGATGGCGCGGAGAGAAGACGCCTGGCAGCGGCCGTGACAACCCGTCGCGCGGCCGGCCGTCGTCTGCTACACTTCCCGTCCCGACCTCACCAAACCGGACCTCCTTCAACCTGTTTCAAGCCTTTCAAGTATCCTCCTTGATTCAATGGCCTGAACACGACCTAAAGACCGCAAAGATCACTTCCACAACCGCGGCACATTGCTGTTGCATCAAAGACGGCGAGACAATACAACACTCCATCCAAGTCAAGTTAAGTCAATGATCCATCTCTCTACTCATTTCTTCCAGCACGTTCATCAGACTTGTATCCATGAAGAAGAAGAAGAATACAACGGTTATAGTGGAATAAAACCGTTGTGCAAGCTCCAAAAGGAAGAAGATGCAACTTCCTTCACCAAACCGCGAAGAGGAAAGTTCTCGAAGACTAGCTTCTCTCTTCCGCGACCAAGACCTTTACCGAAGCCAAGTAAGGATTTCATATGGCATTGAAGTTCATACTAGCAACACCTGTCTTCCGGGATCCCGAACAGATCACTGGATAGGCCAGCATAGATCCAAACTTCAAGTCAAGTTTCTGAGGTGACGTAATCTTCAAGACGCAAGGACGGAAGATTTTCCATCTCTCATTCACGGTGTTATCAAAGGTCAAGGAACCAAGACAAGTACTCAACAACCAAGGTACCTTTGAAAACACCTTTGATCCATTAAGGTCATCCAGCATGTCATCCAATTGTGGTATAGGATAATGATACTTGATAGTAATCTTGTTTATAGCTTGGCTATCCACACACATCCTCATCGAGCCATCTTTCTTTGGAACAAGTAGAGCTGGAACATAACAAGGACTCATGCTCTCTCTCACATAACCCCTTGCAATAAGCTCTTCTACTTGCCTCTGCAACTCCTTAGCTTCTTCTGGATTACGTCAATAGGCTGGACGATTTGGTAGAGGTGCACCAGGTAACAAATCAATTTGATGCTCAATACCTCTAATAGGAGGTAATTGATATGAAGGTTTTTAGGTCTGCTTCAATGACCCAACACTGTTAACCGAATGCAGTATAGCGTATGGGGTATCAATCCAATTTGGGAGTGTTAGTGAACAGATCGGTCATAACGGGTTATAAGTCAAGCTCGAAATGGGTAAAGATTGAGACTTTACTACTGAAAACTATTAAAGGATAGATCTTGTGTCACTCAAGACCATAAATGAAATGACAGTAAAGGTATTAAGCAGAAACTAGAGAATTAAACAGTAAAAAGATGAGCTTTCAAGATAAAAGAAGGATCAAGATGGGTTTTATGAACTAGGTGACTCTCAGATTGTTTTGTCAAGCTAAAGCTTTTGGATCACATCAAGACTTGGTCTTTTGATGGTAATTCTTAGGTAAAGGGATCCTCAAATCGTTTAGTCCATGGTGTTTGGGTCTAAACTCTTTGAATCTCTATCACCATGGACTTGCTTCGCGCATAGCGGTACAATAGAAGAAACAAGCATCTACAACGTCCCATAAGGAACCGTAAGACCCTTAGACAGATGGTTAGTCTTAGCCTAAGGAATCAAACTCTTGTTCATGGATCCGACTAAGAAAGCACGTGGCGTTCGTGTCAAGCCGCCTCTGGACTTTAGGCTAGATGGCCAAACTAGACTAAGCTTTGGGAATGATAAACAAGAAAGAATCTAACTTTATGTTTTAGCTAAGCAAGAAATGTAAACCCGAGAGTTCCTTGGTCCTTTCAACCCATCAAAATCCTAAAAAGACTACTCGCTCGCCATTTGAGAAACCTCAAGATCCATAAGGATAAGAAGGTGACTCATGGCTTGCAAGATAGTCTAAAATAATAAAAGGAAGAAGCTTTCTTGAAATACACTAAGCAATAATACTTAAAACTTCAAGATTGCATAAAAATCAAAGCTTTGAAACAAGCTTCAATGGTGAAAATACAAAATAGCTCTCGGTTTGAAAGAGAAAACAGAAAAGCAAAACTAGAAAGCGTGATGATAAGGATAAGAGTGGAGGAGAGAGTATTTATACATAAAAGAGGAAAAACCTAAAATGTTGGGACCACTTTCCCGAAATGATAATATTTTGGCTTTTAGCGTTTCGGGCTTACGTCGTGATGAACAAGCCGAAACGCTAACTCTTCTGATTCTTTGGGCATGCTCTATATCGGGCAAGTGTTTCGGGATCATGTCGTGAAGGCTTGCCTTTCTTGGTACTTGAATCAGGTACTCCCCGTTGCCTTGCTCCGATATCCGTCTTCATGGAACTCTTTTGCTGGATCTTCCTTCCGGGGTGCTTCTTTCGGGACTAAGTCGCAGCTACTCGTCGAGGGTCATCTTGCGCTTGTCCATATCGGCTACGAGGTTGTGATCCATGCTCGATATTGCCTACTTGTCCTCCATTCGAGATCTCCTTTCTTGGTTTCTTCTTCGGACCATCCTAAGCACCTGAGAAAACACTCCAAACATGGAAGACTATGCAAAAACCGAACCTAATGCATCTATCCTAACATGAGTGAAAACGTGATGAAAACTAAGACTAAAGTGCAAGAATGAAGTCCTAACTATCATGAAACATGTACTAAAAACATGCAATTTACAGAGATATCAACACCCCCAAACTTGTCTTTTTGCTTATCCTCAAGCAAAAGCCAACCGGAGGGGTGAGGTGTTAAAATAAAAAGTGTAAGTTTGAATCCAAAACGCCATTTAAAGGAAATCAACTCAATGTCTAAGTTAAGGTTTCTAGGATGCAAGTTGAATTCTACCTATCCAGAAAGCGTTAGCCACACTCATCACAATAATCAAGCAAAATAAATCCCAAGTTAGATGCACATTCAAATTCCCAACTCCCTTTCACATTCATTATGAAATTTAAAACGTGGATCTCATTCATGCCTGTCAACTAACTCACTTGGTTCAGGATAAGGTCACGAGCTAAATATGAACTCGTAATGCGAACAGGTTAAGTGTTTAATGGGATCACTCTTGAAAGGAACCTTCTTAATGGAAAATGCTAAGGGTAAAAACCAATGGATGCATACAAGGTTAGACTACCATCTACCCATAACATCTATTTCGTTTCATACCCTAGTCTATATTGCTCCCTCCTAAGCTACCCTTCTTCTTGGTATTTCGCCTTATTCCCGTTATGACTTCTCGCTATTACCTTTCCTGGTCATTTTGGGGAACTTCTTCTTTGTTGGAGATCAGTTTCGGCTTCCTGGCTTCTTTGTTGCGTTCCTTTGTGTTTCACCTTTGGTGTTTTTGGCCGGATTTGGACTTTGTTGATTGACCTTCTTTTGCTTTCTTTTGGAATCACCTTTTTGCTCTTTTGTTTTCAAGCCTTTTTGGTGTCGCCATCTCCCTTATACGTGTCCCCGTCTGACTCAGTGGTTTTCTTTTCTTTCCTTTTCTGTAAATGTATCACCAATCGGAACTCACCCCCTTTTCCTAGTCTAACCAGCAATATCGGCTTCAAATTTCGGTATCAAGCCGATTTCAGTGTCTAAACCACCTATCCTAGTGTTGACTCGAGATGTGAGCCAACGTCTACATGGAAATCTAACCTTGTCGGCCTAAACCCAACACTTTTTGCCTAAGAAGATTCGAAAATGGTGCAAAGGCCTCACATGCTCTCACAAAAGTGTTTATGGCTTTAAAACAAAGGTTAAGGCTTTGGGTGTGGTCTGGTACTTGGACTAGCAGAAGAGTGGTAAAAAGGAAAAGAAAGTCCAAGTGAAATCCATGATTTATTTGACAAACACAAACGAGATAATTAAAATTTTCAAATTAACGGTTCAAGTTCATTAGGGAAATGGTTCAAGTCGCAATGCATCAAGCTAAAACCAAATTTCACAAGAAAAATTCCAAATGTGGTGATACCTTAAGCTCAGTCTAATTCAAAATGCATCAAACAAACAAGAACTAAGACATTGAGTTCATGACTTAAAAATGGCTATTTACAAGGATTCATCATACTTATCACCCTATGCGAATGCTTATGAAACCTAAATGAATGCATCTAGACTCAATCCTAATATGGAAATGCGACTACATGAATATTTTTGTGGAACAAATTTTTCAAAATTTTTCAATTTTTTGTTTTTTGTGTATTTCTATGCAAGTTTTACGAATGCAATGGTTGATCTAAATGATGCATAACTACGTACTCCCCCAAACTTAAATCACACAGTCCCTGTGTGATAGAAGAGAGGAAGAATACGGTCCTAAGATGATGCAAGAATGTTCAAACAAAAAGCAGAAAAATAAAGAAAAAGAAATGCTTATATACAACGGTTTGGGAGTGGTACCTCACTGTTCGGTATGATGCGAGGACGTGGTGTCCTCACTGGTCGAGAAGGAAGGATTGTCTGATTCTGGTATCGGGGACTGGCTCGCACGCCTCTTCCTCGATATACTCTCCTCCTGGCAGGAATGCCTTGCTGGCTTGCTATGGTCGTGTTCTCTTGGCAGGAACGAGAAGGAATGCCTCTCATGGGGAGTTTGGCTGTCTGCTTCGTCTGATTCCTCTTCTTCGTTCCCTTCTGCTTCTTCTGGAGACATATCGGCTTCAAACCGTGGCGATGATGTCGAGCCCGTCAGCTTCGAGGTGAGTGACTTGATTTGCCTTTCCAGGCCTTTCACGTGGCCTTTGATTCCCTTCACCGTGGAGACTAGCTTACTGATCTAACGGTCTTGCCACTTGCAGTACCGCTGGAGCACATTGATCCTATCGTGAGCCGCCTTGAGAGTTCGGTGTGGTCCACTGGTGATTGGATCGAAATGATAGCGATCTGCCCCATATATAGGGAAACCAAACTCGTCGGTAGGGCCATCATAGCCGTCTTCACTCTCATCTTCTTCCTCAGCAACCATACCGGCTCCTTCCCGATATTCCTCCTCGTAGTCCTAATTGAAATCAGCTCCGTATGGGGAAAGATGCTCATCCTGTGGGTCGAAATCCAGATTCCTTGGTTCCCTTATCGTGGTCAAGTACGGGTTCAGCAAGAACAGTACTGCAGCTTGTCCTTATGGGCCAGTGAATTAATATCGGTGTCCATGTCGATATGGCTTCCCGAAAAACTGGCATTTCTTCAGATATGCTATATCTATCCACCGGATCCCGTGAGTTGGCTCCTCGAGATCAATGCCAGCCCCTTTCGGGATGGCAGATACAACTCCTCCACAGCCTATCTGAGGCCTATCGCTCGGTGTGGATATCATCCATGACTTGTAATGGAGAAGCTCCTTCAGCAATATCGTGATCAACCCGGTGCTTCTTCTGCTTCCCTTCAGTTCAAACTCGTTCCGCGTCTCTTGAATGATTTCCACCAGACCGTCATCCATTATCTCCAGCTCCTTAGTCAGGACAGCTCCACATTCCTTTCTTGCAAAGAAAGTATGTGCAATAGCTCTTTGCACATACCTCAAGGCTGGATGCCTTATTCTGGTGTTCTTGTTCATGCCGGGCATGTACGTTCCCACTCCGATGTGCATCCACAGTGCTTCCAGCTCCTCCCTTTCAATGTTGAGGGTCATCTCGCGCATATCGCCTTGGCTAAACCCGAATATCGACTCCAGCTTCCCGAAATGTCATTCGGTGAGTGTCGCTTCCATACCTGAAGCGGATGTGAACATCACCGACTTCCTCCTGGGTAATTTCTCCAAAAGCGTAGAAGGTTACCTCCAGTGTTGCAAGGAACTGGAAGGTTCCCTCATCATGGGACGCATAAGCGTTTTCCATGAATCGCTTCAAACCCATTGCATTAAAGAGGATCTGGCAGTCTTCGTAGATGCCCAATTCGATCATAGTTTCCTCATGGGGGTAGCGTGTGGCCTTGAACTCCATTCGCCTGAATGCTGCACGCATTTCGGCTAGAGTGTGTCGGGAACTCCTCCTTCCCGATGCACGTGTGGGTGAACGTACCATAGCCGTTCGGCTGGATTCTCTGACTGGTCTCTTCCCTTCTCTCTTCTCCGTTTGGTATTCCCTTGATCTCCCAAGAATAGCTCCGCTTCTTGTTGCTCCTACCATTGTACCTATCAATCAAAAACACTCGAAAGTGTGTAAGTACAAGGAAAAACTCTAAGAACAGGGATTATCTTGCATGTATGTTTAAACTTAAGGCAACTCTATTCATGACTAAAGAGACCCAAGCAAACATATCCGAGTTATTACTAGATCGGGAAAAGCCTAAACCGTGAAGAATAAAGAGTATCCTTATGAGTTGTTCTTCACAGATTCAGATTTTTAGGCAAGCTTGCGTTAGACAAAAAGGTGGAAAAAGGGATTTCTAGAATCTCAACACTTCAAAATAGTTTTAGCCGTGAAGCTATTCTCACAAATAGATGTGCCGATATTCAGAAAATCCTACAAAAAACCTAAGCTTTTACGCAAAACTGTCTTAAAAATGTTTCTCCATCTATTCTCAAATCCCTAATGCAGCGAATCTAAACAATCCTAAGAGATAATCAACCATATCGTTTTAGATCAAAAATTACCTTAGAACGATATTTGCAAAAACCATGGAAGAAAGCACAGATTCGAGTTTGCGAAATTAAAAGCTCAAAGACAGATTTCTAGGATTGAGAGTGATGGGGAATGAAAACAAGAGAGGCGAGGGTCTTTATAAAGAGGAGACAAGGGGAGAAAAGGGTTTGACTAGGGTTTTTTGGTTTGGGGAATAGTTGTCGGTTAACCCCAACGAAGTGTTCATGCCTTATCCAGAAAAGTGGGCCATTAATTTGAGCGCTTTTCTCGGATTGGCCAAGTCTAATTACCCTATTACCTGGACGACCATATCGGGTTGACTCCGATATGGTGTGATTGACGTTACGGATATCGGCTGGTTCCCGATATGTGACCACAGCGAAGGTTTTCTAGCTTAGGCTTCGTTCTATATTGGCTACACACCGTTGTGCCTGCTCGACAGAGAATGCCTAGGGACAATATCAGGGTGTTATCCCGATATTATATCTTGTTGTTGTGCTAGACAACTCCTCATAGGTTTAGCTCCTCTTATACGCAAGTGACCCCACCCTATCTTTCATGGGATCCTGAAAACATTAAACTAGACTAGAAAAAGCATTAATATGTACATGGATAAGCTTGGGGTGCCTCCCAAGAGCGCTTTGTTTTGAGTCACTTAGCTTGACTTTTCTTGATCAGTTTTCAGTGTGAAAGTGGGAAACGAACACCCCTCGATCTTGTAGGAGGATTACTTTCCTTAATCATAGAGATGAAATCAGCCAGAGATACATTGGATGTTCCCTCTTTGCTTACCTTAGAACCCTTTTGAATGGTCAAATCGGTGTCTTTTATCACCTTAAGGTAAGCAAAGGGTCTGACCTTTCCTTTGCATTTCAGCTTGTATCTTATCTCACCATCAGCAGAGAGGACAGGTTTGAGAGTCATACCTTCAAGAAGATCACCAAGGGTTGGTCATTTCTCATAGAATTTCTTGCAAGTGATCACCTCTTTTGGTGTTTCACGGACTTCTTTTGGCTGATCCTCGAACATAGCGTTGAGCGAGACTCCATCAAAGCTGGCTCCATCGTAGCATACTTCCATTGATGGGTCTTGAGTTTTCCCAATCGGCTTCTTCAGCACAAGAGAGTATGCATGATCTTTTTCGTCGATCTTCTTCCCCTTTGTGTCAAAATGCATCACCAAGCTCCCGGTTAGCCTTAGATCAACCTTCCCGCTTCTACAATCAAACATACAACCGGCTGAGGCTAGGAAAGGTCTTCCTAACAGGAGGGTTTCCTTGACATCTTGGTCTATTTCTATCACCAGAAAGTCGCTTCGCAGAAGCACATTTCCAATCATAAGAGGTAGGTCTAGTAGCTTTCCAACCGTCTTCTTTTTACTTCCATCGGCCAGTGATAACGGCTTCTTGCAGTTGGTATAGGTATCATACCCGAGACGCTTAGCCGTGGCGAGACTCATAACGTTAATGCTTGCTCCGAGATCACACAGACAGTCTTCAAAGGTGATTCCTCCGAGTGTGCATGGAAGAGTGAATGATCCTGGATCTTCGAGCTTCTTCACTACTAAGGTTTCTTCCTTAGGTTTCTCTTCACGAGCTGCTGCATTCCTTCCTATGGTTGCCATTGCATCGACATAGAGCTTGTCCTTCAAAGCTACTAGGAAAGCTGGAATAGGCTTGGTGCTGTCAGCATTGTTGAATAGATCATCAACCTTCTTCAAGGTTTCGATCAATTCGACCTCTTGTTCCTCTATTAGCCGCTTCTTGTGCCTCTGAGGGTATGACATTGGTGGTTTGTAGACTCGCAGGAATGGTGCTTTTGGGGGAACAGTGGTTGCTTTCTCTTCAGAGGCTTCCAAATTTTTCGAACTCCCTCCCCTTCTTAGGATATCGATGTCCTCATCGACTTGAGCCCGTTTCGGAGAAGTGATTTCGGGTAGATCCCGTTTTTCCTCGTCGAAAGTGGTGATTATTTGGCAATATTCCTTTGGATTCATGACGGATTTTCCAGGAAGGTTGCTTATTTGTCTTGTAGATGCAATTCCTTTGTTGTTCTCCAATGCTTTAACGCGAGTGGTTAAGGCTTCAATATTCCCGGATAGTTCCGTGTTGACACCATCTATCTTGTTATGCACTTCAGCAAAACGTTTGTGTATATCCGCTTGGATATACGTTTGACCTTGGAGTAGTTGCTTAAGGGTGCCTTCCAAGTCAAAACCAGCTTGAGCAGGTGGATTTCCTTGTTGTTGTTGAAAGCCAGGAGGTGCAACAGCTTGTTATCGTGGCTGGTAGCCGTTTTGATTCTAGAACCGTGGTACAAAGCCTTGTTGGTTCGTGTATGTCACGAATTGTTTTGCTCCTCCTGCTTGTTGTTGTGGGTATGCCTGGTCCTGTGGGTTGGCGATGTTTGTTCTCCGGTAGGACAGGTTGTTGTTTGGTCTCCAATTGTTGTAACCTCCTTGAGCGTTGATGTAGTTAACATCTTCGTACTGAACGTCCTCTCCTTCTTGAACTTGAGTGAGATCTTCCACGTAATGTATTTCCTTTTGAGCTTGGACAAGTAGTAACTTGTCAAGTTTCTCATTTAGCTCCTTGATCACTTTCCGGCTTCCATCTACTTCTTCTTTGGAACCTTGGTTGGATCTGTCATAGTCTTCGTGGTAAGAAGAGTCACTTTGAGCTAGATTTTCGACCAGAGCAAGACCATCGTCAACATCTTTGGCTAAGAAACTGCCATTGCTCGCCGTATCGAGAAGCATCCGAATTTTAGGAATGACACCACGGTAGAGAGTGCTGAGGAGTGATTCTTGACTGAATCCATGGTGGAGACACAGAGTAGTATATCCCTTGAATCGCTCCCAGGCTTCACCGAAGGTCTCATTGGATTTCTGAGTGAATCCGCTTATCTCGTTCCTCAATCAGGCTGTCCTCGATGTAGAAAAGAACTTCATCAGAAAAGCTTTTTTTGCAGTCTGCCCATGAGGTAATGGTTCCGTGGGGCAGTGTTTTCTCCCAGGCGTGTGCTTTGTCTCCCAATGATAAGGGAAACAATCGCAGCTTGAAACCGTCTTCGCTTACACCGTTGATCTTGGTCATGGCGCATACTCGGTCGAACTGGTCGAGATGATTAAGTGGGTCTTCCAAGGGCAGACCGAAGAATCGGTTGTTCTGCACCATGGTGATGAGACCGCTCTTGATCTCGAAATTATTATTTTGGACCGGTGGTGGCTGAATACCATGTCGGCTTGCTGTCGTCGCATCTTTTGACACATTACAACAAGCAATAACAACGAGTTTGTATACGTTCACAATGCTCTGTGAGTATGCAATTCGCACTTCACGACGCAATTGCTCGTTTTTCCTAGATCCGGTTAATAGATTAAACACGTTAATAGTTCTATCAATCCTAAGATCCGAGGCTAGATCGCGAGTTTAGCCTACTTGCAATAAGAACAACGATAAACGAAAAACGATCTAAAAGTATTAAAAATTTCTAATTTATCATCCTAACAATCAAAACTTGAAATCCCCTTTTGTGAACCCTTAAACCCAACTAGATTACTACTCGCACATGGTTATGCAAGACACAATCATGGGTAAAGAGTAAAAGAGTGTTCAAGAATAGATCTACCTCCCTTAAGAACAAAAAAGTAACAAAAATGAGTAGATTTGAGTATTTATAGGTCTTGAGGCGTCACTTAGGGTTCTCTCGGGTTTGATAAAGGGTTTGATGGGATTGCAAACGGACCTCGGGAATCGTTATTAGATGTGGCCGCGCGAGCAAGAACTCACGGCGCGGCCAAGTGAGGTATGGTTGTGGCGCGGTGGAGACGCCTCTGGCCGCGTGGTAGAAGGTTATTGGCGCGGTGAGATCACTTGTTTATCAAATCTTCAGTTCTTCTCTTGCTTCTCCCGCGAGACTGTATGACATGCTTTCAGTAAAAACGTCATAACTCCAGATCTAACGGTTAGTTTGCCTTCAAAATACTTGGGTATGAAAGCTAACATTCTACTATATCTTACGTCCAAATATGAGGAAGATCGCATGGTGGAAAATTATTGATAGGATGTTGAACTTCTGACAGCCCGAATATGTCCAAAATGTCATTTTCTTCCATTTTGCTCCGTTTTACATCATTTTTGCTAAGTTTTCCTGAAAGGATTCTTGACAATACAAATACTCAAAAATTACTATTTATGCATGTAAAAATGAGTGAAACACTTGATAAAGAATTAACTTATGATATAAAAAATGGGTCAAATTTGAGTGTTATCAGCATGCCAATGATTAAAGGTAAATCCTCCAGAACAATGAGTTGCTAAGTAGTGGTAAATTCCAAGTTGATGTTAAAGGATAAATTAGTTGATTGACTTTTATCTCGGGATATATATTGTACCCTCTGCATGTTGCTGATCTCGGGCGAGATGGCGCAATCCAGGGGTCCTTCCATACAGAGATAGATAAGCCCTTTTTATACCAGAGATCGAGCGGATATAATACTCTTCTAACAATATGATGGAGAGTATGAGCGAATAGGATCCAAGGGGCTTGCATTTCTCAAGTATCGCCCTTTGAAAACCATCACAAATAGAGACTTCGGGTAATCAATAAGACGCCAATGGTGTTTGGCTAGTAGAGACGCATTGAAATCCTCGATAACCCTAAACCCAAGTCCTCCTTCGGATTTATATCTACATAGTTTCTTCCACGCCAACCAATGTAATCCGCACATATGTCCACTAGTACTCCACCAAAACTGTGAAACTGTAATAGTGAGTTTCGTAGTGATCGTCTTTGGCAAGCGAAAGCATATGTCAGCATTGCTGATGCTACATACTTGATCAACACCTCTCCTCCCCCCCCCTTAAGATAACAGTCGGGGGGTCCATCTATTTACCCATTTGTGTTGCCGCTCGATGAGAAAGTTGATTTTTTTGTCTTAGCTCCACCTAAACTCTATAGAATTCCCAAATATGTTCCCATCCCTGGACATTCAAGATCCCTAATGTTTCGTGTATTTGTGCATGTACTGTCATGTCCACTGTGTGGCCAAATTGCACCAAGAATTTTGCAAAATTTATTTGATGTCATGACACTGACTCATATTGTTTCAGCATATTGAGTAGTATATGTGTTTCCTCCTTAGTTGCCTTACAAAAATAGACTATCATCCGCCAAAAACATATGTGAGATCGACATGCCTGTTTTACTTTCATTCCCGTAGTCAATTTTTCTTGTTCCGCTTTCTACAAATTTGCTATTTATACATCCGTACATATATTAAAAAGATAGGGAGATAGAGGGTCGCCCTGTCTAAATCCCCTCTGTGGTGTTATATTGCTTATGACTGTTGATGAGAAACTTATATTGTACAGACTTGATACCCCACATCTTCCACGTTATCCATTTTTTCGCAAAACTCATTTTCCGGAGCAGGTGCTCTATTAAAGGCCATTTGAGGTGGTCATACGCTTTGCTCATATTTGTCTTCACCGCCATATACTCGCCTTTGCATGATTTGTTAGTTCGTAAACCATGGAAATTCTCATGTGTTATTAATATATTATATGATATGAGCCTCCTAGCCACAAAGGCGGACTGAGTTTCCGAGATAAGCCTAACTAGCAACTAACGCAATCTTTGACACATGACTCAGGAAATAATTTTACTTCCCACATTACATAGACATGGGCTGCAGTTCCATCATTCTGGTTGGCCACTTTGTTTTTGAAATGAGACAAATATAAGTCATATTTAATATGTAATCAAAAACTCCCGAAATTATATCATTGTTAACCATTTCTACCACCTCATGTTTAATTATATGTCATGATCGTTGGAAAAATAAAGTCGTCATCCCATCCAATCCTAGGGCTTTTTTGGAATGCATCATGAATAACGATGATCTGACCTCTTCCTCCGTTACCCGTTTTGTTCAGCCCTCATTATCACATTTTGTTATCTCCGCTCTTACTTCCTCGAGAGCCTCCACAAAAGATGTGGAGGATTTGGATGTACATAATTCGTCAAAATAGTCCACCGCAACCTTTTCTTCTTTACTCTCACCAGCCACCCAGACTCCCTCATTGTTATGCAATCCCACAATTCCATTTATAGTTATGCGTTGCTTCGTCGTTGCGTGATAGAACTTTGTGTTTAGATCTCCATTTGTATGCGATAAATTCTTATTTTTTGTTGCCAGAATTGTTGCTCATCTCTGCACGCCTCTTTAAGTTTCCAATTTATGTCAACGAGTTCCTCCCGGGTGCGAGAATCATCACCCTGAATTTCTTCTAACGCACGTTGTAGTTCTGTTATCTTATCTTTCCCATTTGGTTGATTTCTCTGCCTCCATCTGGAAATTTTGTGTCGACAATTGCCGATTTTGCCTACTAATGTGGGGAGCCTCGGTGATATAAGACTTGGTGGTGAGGCTTGTGGCAGGCGGAAGATGGGATCCATAAGCTGGCTTTCACGCTCTCTCTTATATATCGATGGGTGGAGATGGTAGAACAAGACTTGAATCCACAAGACTTGAGCCGAGATGGTGTCAAACAAGCTGGCTTTAAAAAATCTCTCTTGTTGGACGATAGAGGAGAAGTGATGATGGATCGAACGGCACCACAAAGAGATGGAAGATCTATGGTACTGCACAAACACTTAGAATCCACACGCTAAGAACAAGCAAGGTTTAAGACAAGCGGCGGCTTGAGCTTAAGATGAATAACTGCGTTATTTTATTAAAATCAAGGGTAACCAAAGATACAATTCTGCAGGGGGGCTTTATAAACAGCTCGTCAGCTAGCCCTAGGGCCGAAAAATAAAACAAAATGACACCACAAAGCTAAACAAAACGCAAAAGGCAAAAATACATCAAAAATAGAAAGTTCACTTAAACTAAAAAGAAAAGAAAACTAAGCCTATTCTCTGTGGCCTTCTTATGGGACTCGAACATGGAGCTATTGGACGTGCTAAGTACCACTTGGATAAGTCATTTTACCTACACAAATTGTTAAAATTGAATATACCTGGTTTTGGCGCGCAATGGTCTGAAATGCTTTTATCGCGGTTGAGTCTGGTCCTGGTCTGGTCCATGCTGGTTTCTTGGTGATTCCATCTTCTTGAAGTCCAGTGAAGTCGAGATGATAGAAGTCTTCAAGTGTTTTCCCGTGGTTAGCTCTTAAAACGTCTTCTTACTCCATTTGCTCTATATCGGCTTCATGACTTGTTTTCGCAGCATCTTGAGGCTCGAACGTGGTCTCTATGAGATTATGGTTGTTTTGAACTCCATTGCAAGCCAAGTAAATAGACTTACTTTGCAACCTTGCAAAATCCTCCAATATGTCCATTTCGTGTACATTGAGGTTCTTATTGAGGTTGCCTTGCGGTGGTGGGATTCTGAACGTGTCTCCTAATTCCATTGTGTTCACGAGGGTCTCCACAGCTGCATTGAACCCTTCTCTAAGTCTCCTAGTCTTGGAACGAGTCATTGGTGAAGTCTTAACCACCGGTACATGCTCTAAGGCCTGAGTTGGGTTGATGTCTTCATCACTCGGTTTCATTTTTCCTTTGCCAATCACACGATATGGAATCCATTAATCCATCTTTGCCAATCCACCGTTTATCAAAACGAAATTGTTTATGTCGCTTAGGTATTTTTGGCTTGTATCGTTGCCATTATTGGCCGATGATCGGATCCCACGATTCGCAAATACTCCACATATGAGTGTGGAAATTTGTCATGTCAATCTTCCGTTGCTAAGGCCCTGTCTAATCTGCACCAGACTAATTGTCTACTTCTTCTTTCCCACCGCGATAGTTTATTTCCACGGTTTGGAAAGTCCAAAAACTCGCAATTGTTGATCATGACGTTCAAATCGACAAAGGTATATGCTTATCGAAGTGTACCGCCCTGTTTTCATGATTCTCCCTTATCTCATTAAAATCTCCTATTAAAAACCACGCGTCCGTCCTATTTAATCATGTTCTCCTAAGTTTTTTCCAGACTTGATTTCTAAACTTTGGAATTGTTTCATCGTATATAAATGGTAAATATATCGTTTATCCTTCACAAATTGCCTTAATATCAATAATCCGTTTATTTGAAAAACATCTTTAACATCATAATCATTATTATAAAATAAAGATAGTCCGCCATTGGATCCACACGGTTCAACCATGTACAACTTTTTATAACCAAAATAAAATTGAAATTGCTATATAAAAGAAAAACATTGTTCGTTTTCTGAAAGAAATAGAAACTATAATTTAAATTTCTTCTAAACCTCCCGCAAATAACTTATTGTATATAGATTACTAACACCCTGCCAATTCCATCTGAGTATCCGTATTGATGTTCTTATATAGACGATCCCGAATCAGAGTTCGGTTTAGGATATGTTTCCCTTGTTCCGTCTGAATGTCAGCTCCCAGAAGAAAGTTATGATTTCAATGGAGAATTTTTTTGTTTATGTGTTGACTAAGATAAAACTAAAAAAAATTAGTTGATATATATTAGTGATAGATAGTAAATTTATAAGAGAATTTTGCTTTAGAGATCTTATAAATATAAAATTATGATAGATCGTTAATTAATATTAATTAAAAAGTGTCAAATTTGTTTTATATATTTTGTGATTATAATATTTAAATCTTAATTTTTTATAACAACTATTATTTATATCTATATTTTAAATAAATTTTTATGTTTTTTTTCATTTCTAATTTTGTAATTGCTCATCCACAATAGTGCGCAACCGCAAACGTTTGTGGAAATAATGTTTTGATTTTGAAGGATATGAAGCGGTATGAAATGAGAAAAATATTTTATTGTAATTGTTAACCCTGCAAATTTTGGGACGGGCTCGCGGTTTCCAGCCGTACCCGTTTCGGATTTTCCGTCTCGTTTCCGTTTAAAAAAATTTCTATTCGAGACCATTTATTTTTTTTTCAAACGGGTACGGGAAAGGAACAGGAATGAGATCGGGTATCCGAACTTCCCGAGTTTCTCAAAATTTCTCAGATTTTCCCAAATTTTCCCAAATTTTCCCGAATTTTCTCGAATTATCCAAAATAATTACTCGTTTGGGAAAATATTTTACTTAAGGAAATTTCTCGAACCCATCATGTTCCCGTTCTGTTCCTATGGATTCTCTTTTAAGAATTGTTTTTTAATTCCCAAATTTTCCGTTCTTGTTCTGTATCCGTAAATTTCCATCCCGATTTTCAAAATTTTCAGGGCTAATAATTGTTGTCAAACGTCAACTATTATAATCTGCAAAAGATACGTTTGCAAATGTTAGTGCAAAAACCAATCAAACTTTAAGTCAAGTAATCAACCACCTGATCACAGTGTAAATTCCTAATTGCTGAGATGGCTTATAAACATAAAAGTTATAAAAAAAAAAAAAACTTTTATCTTCCCCCTTAACCAACCCTAATTGTTATAATTTTCTTTTTCCTTTTTTTTTTTTATTTGGTGATAACAAAACTCTTCTTCTCTTCTTTTTTTTTTTCCTTGGATGATTCTTCCTTCTTCTAGGGTCTCATTATCAATTTCACTCCAATTTGGTGACAGTCTCATCGCTGCCTTGATCGTCCTTGACTTTCTTGGAAGTCTAGGATTTTTTTCTTTTTCTACCGTATTACTTCTCGAGGTATGATGATGATTCTCCTTGTATTCACTCACCTTCACGTTTCTGGTTCTCTTTTCGTTTAGCCGTTCGATTGAATGCTGCAGCTTGTGAGAAGCATGCTAATTGATTTCTGTTGCGTTCCCTTAAAGAAATTAGGTTAACGTTTCGACTCAATTTTTGGTCTGTAGCACAAAACTTGCCGATCGTTTTGTCTTCGCTTCAAGTGGGTTCCCAGATTTCAGAACTTGCTTTATAAATTTGGATCCTTTCTCTTTCTACTGACTGGGTACAATTTCAATTTTATTGACACAATTACTTTCGACGGATTATGGAAAACAATGTCCTTTTCTTCTCTTCTCTTTTGTTTCTTGTATTTTTTTTCTGTTAATCTGCTATCAAAATGCCTACGCCGTCTTATAATCGAATATTGGATGAAACTTGTATCTTTGTTGATCATAGTTTTGGTATGTCTTATGCAGAGAAGATATCTCGAGTTTATCTGGGCCATGGTTGCTGTAGATTCCTCTTTTCCTAGCCATAGTAGCTCTTCTTCTAATAGAAGGAAGAATGTAACTGCTTTGGAACCAAATCTCTTTACAGTCTACAGTTCTGATGTTTCCATCTCCCGAGAAGCAGCTCAAAATTACTCTTGTGACAGGTTTCGCTTTGTAGTTATCGTGTTTCTTAGTTGTGAATTGTGATGTATTAAGTTGGATGGTCAATTTAAAAGTAAACTGTGATTTTGCTTGTCAGCTGTGACGATTTTGCTACCGTATCTTCGGCTTGTTGCGGCTTTGATGAACTGTGTGGTATGGATTCAGCGTTAGAGATGAGCTGCAGGTCCAATGGAGAATGCCGTGAGGGTCAAGAGGCTTGTGGTAGTGGTACAGCATCATGTCTAGACAAGAGTCTTCCAGGATATACCGTGTATGCGAGCGGGTGGATGTACGGTAATCAGCAAGGCCAGATGTGTGGCCCGTATACCCAACAACAGCTACTTGATGGGCTAACCACTGGTTTTTTACCTGAGGATCTTCTTGTATATCCAATTATCAATGGTTATATGCAAAATTCGGTACCACTTAAGTACTTCAAGCAGTTTCCTGAACATATCGCCACTGGCTTAGCATATCTACAAAGTGGAACGATAAGTGTGGTCCCTCATGTTAGTAATAATGCCACTGTCCATCAACATGAGACTCAAACGAAGCATACAACTTCTTCTACTCATTTGATTTCTAATCAGACATTGCCTACACAGACCAATTCTAATGGTTCTGTCTCAGATCAGCAAATGATAAACCAGGAGGAAGCAAATTTGCTAGCTTCATTCCTCTCATTGGTAACTTCCTTTCACGGTGAAAACTCTATTTAAAAATTCATCAGCTCACACAAGATGTTTCTTTAATTGTATTTAATTGTTGGTGTTTCTGTCAGGGAAGTGAACATGCTTGCTGGTTTCTTGTTGATGCTGAGGGTAGAAATCATGGACCACATTCTTTATCGGAGCTCTATAGTTGGCAGCAGCATGGATATGTTTCAGATACAGCGCTGGTAAGCTGTAAAGAATATAGACTTACAAAACATTTTTGAAAGATTGTGATTAGTTGAGTTTCGTGCAGTCACAATGATGCCTCTTTGTAGCCTTGTGCCTAGCTTATGAGGGGGGAATTGTGTGATTTTCTTTCTAGTTTTGCATTTACATCTCAAATGTTTTAGAATACTTGGTGTACATATGTATCTTCCCTTTTATCTCACGTTTTAAGAGTTTCGTTTTGCAGATACGTGATAGTGAAAATAAGTTAAGACCAATCACATTAGCATTGTTAATTGCTGTATGGAGGGAGAAATGTGGTAGTGCTAATTGTGACGAGCCAGTGTCTGGGGTGAGCTTCATATCCGAAGTTTCTGAAGAACTCTCTTCTCAGCTTCAGAGTGGAATAATGAAAATAGCTAGAAGAGCTCTACTCGATGAAATTATCAGCAGTGTGATTTCAGACTTTCTTAAGGCCAAGAAAAGAGACGAGCATCTGCATCTCAAGTCTGGTCCACCTAATTCTGCTGACCATGTTGTTGAATCCATATCGGTAACACTTTTTTGTATTTGCACAATTTTTATGCACATACATTCAAATATAAACTTCAGGGGCTATCAATGAATCATACTAATTTAGGAACATTTTGTTTGAGCAGTCTCAAGTTATCATTGAATCGTAAGCTAATTTAGTAACATTTTGGTTGAGCAGTCTCAAGTTATCAATGCAGAGAAAATTGCTGTCTCAACCACTGAAGTAACAGGATGTAAGAACATATTGAATGAGAGGGGTCATAGTCGTATATCTGCGGAGTCGCTCAAAGAAACTAAATCTGTTGGAAGCACTGAGAACTTTCAGACATCTTGCTCAGCTGTATCTAGAATACTTTACAACCATTGCATGCAAATCATGTGGAACGCTGTCTTTTATGATACCGTGGCAACTTATTCATCATCTTGGAGAAAGAACAACCTTTGGTCTCGTTCTCCTAATATCTCAACTGCTGTTAGCTACTGCAAGGGTTCCCAGACCAATTATTCAGACAAACCTGAAGCAGTTGAGAGTGTGAGCTTGTTTAATTTTTTCCACGACTTTGTTTGACTTTGGTCATTTTTCTTATTAGCTTTGGTCAGTAGTGAGATTAAATGTCATTTTTAATGTTTTGCAGTTTACTTGTAGGGTGGATTCCTCTTCCTGCAAAACTGCTTACTTTAATGAACATGACTTAGCTTCCAATGCAGCCAGTTTTCGTGAAGTTTCATCTAGAAAAGAAACTTTACCCGACAGTGATGGAATAAAAAGCGCCATAGCAAGCATCTCAGAACATGTAGAAAATGAGCTCTTTTTGTCTCTTCAAACTCACCTGACTGATTATACTGGCATTCTCATTGAAGATGGAGCAAATAATGCATCTAGTACTGTCCGAGATGGCAAAGCGCATGAGGTAAGAAGACATGAAATTTCATTGTAGGCATATTTGGATTTGAATCTATCCTTTCTCGTTATGTTCTTGTTTGTGACATGCTAGCGTGTGGGTGCTGAGTTCACATTGTTGCAAATTGCTGCAGGAAAACCTGTCATCTTTTCATGGTTCCCAGTGTAATCTGGAAGGGTCTGGTGAAAAGAAGAATGATTTAAATGTGGTTCCTGCTGGGTTGCGTTTTTCCAGTGATATCAGTGATTCTCAGAGACTGTTGCAAGTGGGAGAAGCCTCTGAGCAAATCACATCTGAGGATATTATTGCCAATATATTTATTACAACATTGGAGACAGTGGACAGTACTGTTAATATTCAACTTGATACTCTGGATATTCATGAACCACCACCACCTGGATGTGAAAGCAACATTGAAATGCCATTCCTGCGCTGTAAGTTTCAGCCTGCAAGGTCCAAGGAATCAATTCCTGAGATTGAAGAATATGTTGCGACGGCTTTATGTAGACAGAAGTTGCATAATGTTGTTATGAAAGATTGGAAATCACTGTTCATGAAGTGTTCTCTTAACGAATTCCTTGCTTCACGGAAAGGAAGCCATCAACTTGCTCGTAAAGAAACATTGGCCCTGAAGAAGATCAAAACTGTTACTCGGAACAAAAAGCTAGTACAGTCTAATATCTCGAATCAGACAACAGAGAAGCCAAGGAAAGCATGTGTCAGATCTTCTAAAAAAAATCTCGTTAAACAATCTAAGAAACTGACTACAGATTCTCATTCCATGAAAGCAGCCCTTAAAGTCGATACACCCAGTATAGATTTGTCAGTTCGGAAACCAAGTCAACAGAAGATTAGGAATGCTGACCGGCAGGATCAAAGTATGTAATTTTCACCCTTTTTCATCCGAATTAGAGAAACTTTACTTTTACCTTTTATTGTTCTTTTTTTATTATTATTCAGGTATCTTAAAGAACTCAACGAAGTTTCAGAAAGACACGGTTGGTAAAGATGCTCTTAGCAAGGTGATCTGTGAGAAAAACCAAGATGTTGGAATGGCAGATGAATTTGATGATGAAATTCTTATAACAAGACTAAGAAGTAAGTTTTCTATATACTATATAGGTGTGATTCTATTTTGATGCCAGGCTTTATCTCATTCTTTTTTTTGTTTTCGTTTGATATTCTTTTTGGTGTATATCTCTGTTAGGGATATCAAGGAATAAAACAAAAGAGTTAAGAGAAGGTACAAATGCTGCAAAATCCTGTGAGGAGATTTCAATGTCTGCTGAGGAATCTGGAGAAACCGTTGACTGCCAAGATCATGAGGAAAATATTACAAATAACTCTTCTCGAAAAGTGCAGAAAGGTAAAAAAAACTCCTCTATTTGTTTCCTACACAACTTCCTGTATCGGAGCTCTTGAGCTTCTTTACCATGCGCCCCAAGCCCTACTGATTTTATCCTTCTGAAAAGCAGCTCATGTATCGAACCTAAAAAGAAAGAATATGTCAGATGTCAGAGTCCAAGGTACTAAATCTTGCAATGGAGCAGTCAGAGGTCTTACTGATATTTCTGGAAAGGGAGCTGATAGAGAAAGCCTGGGTTTTGAAACTGGGGATAAGGTTTCTCCTCAACGCCCCAGCAAGAGACGGAAAAGTAAGATCTCTTTGATTTGTTTCCCAGCTTTTGAGAACGCCTCCTGCAATTGCTTTACTAATTTACTATATCCAGAAGATGCTGCTGCAGAAAAAAAGATTGTGGAGAAGTCTGCGTGCAGTGTATCACAGAAGTCCTGTAAGTGTAAGTTTCTAACGTCATACTTTGTTGTTGTTTCATACTTTAGTTTCTTAAAGGGATATCTGGCTATTTGATTGCATGGGCCCCAGGATTTAACAATGCAGTACTTTCTTTCATGAAGCATCACAATCATCAACGCCAAAGAGGAAGCACTCGTTGGATGAAAAAGTCCCCGGTGTACCTTCATGTCGGAAATTATCATTTTCTTCCAAGGATTCTGAGGGTGCTGTTGTTAAGGAAGGCTCTCATGTTAGAAATGAAGAAAAGCTTCCCTGCAACACATCAACTAAGCTGCAAAAAGGCAATTTATTTTTCAGTTTGTAGGTTTCATGGTTTTAAACTGTATTCTGTTATAGATTGTTTACCTCAAACTACTTGTATTTGGTTGGTTTGTGTAGTAGGTTCGAAGAAATTGACGCTTAGAAAGAAGCTACTACCCAAACATACAACAGAGCTTTCTCCCATCAAGGATTTGACAATGGATGATGGCAGCCCTACGCCGATTACATTAAAACCATTGGCAAAAACAAGACCGAAAGAAAGTAATAAAAGGGTGTTAATGTCAATGCCAGAGTCTGATGGATGTGCACGCACATCTATTAATGGCTGGCATTGGCGTGCATGGTCATTAAAGGCTAGTCCTGAAGAGAGAGCCCGTGTTAGAGGAAGTTCTTGCGTACACATACAACATTTTGGTTCCAAAATCAGTTCGACTCAAAATGTTCTTTCTGCAAGAACTAATAGGGTAAAAATGCGTAATCTTCTAGCTGCTGCAGATGGTGCTGACGTCTTAAAAATTTCTCAGTTGAAGGTGAATAAACAAATACCAGTTTTCTCTTTGAGTAACATATCCGTGTAGTCTTAATATCTTACTTTTTCTATTTGTAATGTCGGTGACAGGCTAGGAAAAAGCGTTTGCGATTTCAACAAAGCAAGATTCATGATTGGGGTCTTGTCGCACTTGAACCAATTGATGCTGAGGACTTTGTGATCGAATATGTGGGAGAGTTGATACGTTCTTCTGTAAGTATGACTTGCTTGATCATGTGTTCCATTGAATTATTTTGTGGTGGGTATGTGGTAGTAGTTCTGTACAGTATCTTAGCTTCAATACTGTTATGCGCTCTCTTTTATTTTGATCGTGATTATGGTTCAATATGTCAATCTCACAGATATCTGAGATACGAGAACGCCAATATGAAAAGATGGGAATTGGAAGCAGTTATCTTTTCAGGCTTGACGATGGCTATGTGGTTAGTCACCTGTGCAATACATTAAATCTTATCTAGTTTTTGTTTTTAAATTTTTTAATGACACTTCTGAATCACTTGTTGCTTACAATGGGTCTTAGGTTGATGCCACAAAGCGCGGTGGCATAGCAAGGTTTATAAACCATTCATGCGAGGTAATTGTCAGCACGGTTTTGTATCAGTGGCTAGTTTGTTTTGAGTTTTGTGGATTAAGGGTCTTATACAAGACATTGTGCTTATGCAGCCTAACTGTTACACCAAGATTATTAGCGTGGACGGTAAGAAAAAGATATTTATCTATGCTAAACGGCATATAGACGCTGGTGAAGAAATAAGTTACAACTACAAATTCCCGCTGGAGGACAACAAAATCCCTTGTAACTGTGGAGCTCCAAAGTAAGTTGCATCAGTTTCATATTTTTCTTTTTTCTTGATTTTGTTACTTCCTTCTTATATCAGGCTGTTGCGTATCTTAGAGTATGTTGATTTTCTTAATTGAATGGTGGTTGATGTGTTATTGCCTTAGTTTAAGTATGTATTGCTTTTGTGAGCAGGTGCCGTGGATCGCTAAACTAGGAGGGACTTGGTTTGTAGAGGGAACGTTCAGGTGCGTACAACTTTTAGATATTTGGTTAAAGATGTGAATTAGTGAGGAAGTAACTTAAACTTGATTTTTTTAATGAGCAAAACTTGACTTGTTTAGGGTGTTTTTGGGCTGGCGTGGAGAGAAGGATGAATCTCCCTTTTGGAGTATACATCTCCCGAAGCAGATGAGTCTCTCCTTTCTTTCAATTCAGGCTGTAACTATTTTATCTCCCACATACTAACACTAGAAATAGCTTCATTTTTTTTCTCTTTTTTTGGGGATATATACCTTTTTTTTTGTCCTTGTTGTCGTCAACCAAACGAGATATAAACAAGGCCAAGTTAATAAATCTAATTTATGATTAGAACGAACTTAATTCCTTATGAATCTTTATTGTGTTCGTGCAACAAAACAGAAGGTTATTATTGTTCTCCACTTTTTAGCTGCCCATTTAAAAAATAAATAAATGCCAACTTATACAAATTAGATATCTTTGTTGGTTTTTCATTTGAGCAGAAAGAAAGGACGAGAGAAATGATCATTGTTATGGCTAAAATGAACAAGAAGAGGTTTATTTCTAAGCGTTTAGCATTTTATTGATAATCTTTTGGGCTGCGTTAATATATCATGTTAGATATTTATTTCATATTTTTTAATCTTTTTGTTTTGGTCTGCAGGAATTGTAAAAAAAAAGAATAGCAAACTCTATTCCATTTCCTCAACTCCGTTGTCCTTGGTATGGTACGTCTGATGTATATATATATATATGTATTTAGTTTCCCTATTTTCATTTCTTACTATTACAATTTATTGGTCACTTTTACATGAAAGGCATCATGTTTTAGATGATTTGGTGATTTTAGTTTTACTAAACGGAGAAGAAACCCAAAATGGTCAGGCCTATTTTGGAGGACAAAGAGAATTTTTTGACGATTTGGTTAATTTGGGTTTCTACTTTTGCTCTTTCTGGTTAGAAGGTAATGTTGGTTGTTTATGTTGGGGATGTGTTCCCTTTCCCCTGAAGTTGAGTTTGCCAAAGAACAATTTATTCATCGATTTATTGTTGTTGGGATACCAAATTTGACTTTAAAAAGTCTGTGGTTTTAAGAATTATGTATTATGGAAATCAAATCAATCCTATCATTAAAACTTGAATACAATATTAGAATATACAGAATATATGGTATGAGTTGGGGGTAAGAAATTGCCTTTTGTACCTTCAACGTGTTTAGAGTAGTTTCGAAGGAGTGATGCGTGCGTTGAATCTGCATTGAATATTCTTAGTAATATTCATTTTAATTTTACGTGGAACAATGAATGATTCTTAGAGGTCTTGGTTTTACGGATTGGATTAGTTCTTAAGAAGTTGTTGATGTACCTCGTTGAAACAACTAATTGGACATATTTGTTTTGCCGACCCACTCATCCGAACACCAGATTATACTTTGGAAATGCCGACCGAAGATATGACTTGGTGAATAAAAACAAATTGTGTGTTCCTTTTCTTGTTTATCTTCATATTACTAATATATAATTTATATTTGTCTTTCCAAATAAACATCATTAGTAATTTATTTATTTTTCCAAACCAAGACCATGATTGGTCTTGGTTTTACGGATTAGTTCTTAAGAATTTGATTTTTTGATGTACCTCGTTGAAACAACTAAATCAATCATGTATAAAAACAACAATTGAAAATACTAGTTTTGCTGACCCACTCATCCGAACACCAGATCATATTTGGGAAAAGCCGACCGAAGATATGACTTGGTGAATAAAAATAGATTGTGTTCGTTTTCTGGTTTATCTTCATATTACTAATTTATAATTTAATAGAATAAGATCATATGCGGGTTTTGAATAAAATATTTTAAACTGGTAAACAATTATTTGAAAATAGTATAATTTTTAATTTTTTAAATTTTCTTTTTTGATATTTTAATTTTTCTTTTAGTAATAGTAAATGATCATACAATTTTCTTAATTTAAATGAAAAACATAAAAAAAACTTAATTTTCGTTTTCTTAATATTTTATTTACCTTTTTGATTTTTTTTTTCCTTTTAGTATAAGTAATCTATTATAAAATTTCCTTAACCTAATTGGAAACATAATATAAACTTAGTTTTTCTTTTTTTTTTTACTTTTAAAACTAATTTTTAAATTTATGTAAATATTATAAAACTTATTTTTCTTTTTCTTAATTTTTTTATTTACCTTTTTGATTTCTTTTTCTTTTTAGTATTAGTAATCTATTATACAATTTCCTTAATCTAATTGGAAAATATAAAATAAACTTTTTTTTTAAACTAATTTTTAGATTTATGTGAATATTATGTTAAAATTTAATTGGTTGAATTTTTTAATACGTGTCAAAATCTAATCGATTAATTTGTCATGTGTCACGATCATGTGAATTATCCTACTTTTATCATAATTAGATTTATCATAATTAAAATATACACACCGAGTTTCTAATAATCAACTTTAAAATCCATTAAGATATTAATAAAACAAATAGAATACAAAATCGGATCACTATTCAAAAACATATATAAAAACACAAAATCAAAACCTTAAAATTATTTATTTATTTTAATTCTCATTTGTTTTCAATTAAAATGTTCAAAACACAGAATCTGTTGCGTGTCCTAAGCAACATTAACCATACTTTTCATTTATATTGCACATTATCAATTATCTTTTTCTGTTCGCACATTATCAACTATATTTTTTTAAGATATATTTTAATCAAAACACGTGTCAAAATTTTATCGATTAATTTGCCACGTGTCACGATCATGTTAATTAGCAACTTTAACGCATCCTACTTTATATAATAAGATTTATCTTTCCAAATAACATCATTAGTAAATTTTAATAATTTTATATTTTAGATTATATAAAATTACCTATTTTGATTTATTTTTAAAATTAGTGATAACGATATATTTCTCGTGGGAAAATATAGCACGAGGCTTTAGTTTGGGATGCATATGGTGTTATATGAGAAAATAAATCGTTATCCTTTAAAATTATGTGAATGTTTCAATAGATTTAGAAAGCTTCTCTCTCTTTCCCCACTCTAGAATACTCACAAACAAAAAGCGATTTCATCTCTTTGTTTCTGATTAATATCAGATCTCTGTTTCGCTTAGTTCAGATTTCTTTTCGTTTATTGCAATTTTTTTTGTGTATACTATGACATTTTGCATGTTTTCAGGCTTTTTCCGATTAATCATCAGAAGTTATCAAATTCTGAAGCTTTTTGTAAAGATACATTTTCATTGGTTTATGGTCGTTTCTTTGTTCATGGGAAATAATTAAAGTAATTTCCCTCTAGGTCACCTAAAAAAAATACTGTACCCCATGACACCCCCTATAACTTAATTTCTCCCCATGGCATTCTACTATAATTTCTGACAATTTTACCCCTATAATTGAACTGTGCAAGAGTGCACATAGCACTTAACACCGTCCACAGTATACAAACATTTATCATGGTCATTACTTCAGCCAGTATTGTTTGAATTTGAGGCATAAGACTTTGGTATACTAATAAAAGTTATTTTTCTCTCACTAGTATGTGTTACTACATGAGGAATTTCAGTATTGTAAGCTCATAAATAAAGGGTGGTCATCCCTAATTTCTTGCAAGTGGTTTGATTGCAATTCTACCACGACATCCTGATAGCCGACGGTAGTTGTCAAATAACATACAAATAACTTTGCAGCTTTTTTAATTTATGGTAGATCATATTGCCTACCTTTTCTTTTTTGACCAATCATCGACCTTATTGTTAACTCTTGGTGCTCGTACGATTTGTATTGATCTCGAGCCTTTCGGAAAAATTTACAAAAATAGTTGTGTTTGTCGAGCATATTAATCAAACGGACAACTATTTCTTCTTCAAGTTCTCATGATGGTTTTAGTCGTGACATAGTATTGATACAATTGGAGACCTCATTTTTATTGTCAAAGATCAACATTTGTAAAAATTTAGGTGGTCATGCATGGGTATTAGAGATCATATATGGTTGTAAATTTGACTATTTATTTGGAAAGCTGGAGGTCCATTTCCAGATGTGACATTGTGATATATATTTGCTCCTATTGACGTCAAGCCTAGCAAAGAGTTGTAGACTCGTACGTTGTTACGAAATAGGATACTTTTGGTGTGTAGTTCTTTGAGAAAAGGTGCGTCTTTCACTTGTAGAAGTTTGACATGTCCTTGTTGACAACATACAGTGTAAATAGGCTCTCATGTATTGATATCATTTCCAGTTCTCTCTGAATACTATACCAAAGCTTTGCAGCATGTGCATTCTAGGATTAGATTTTGTTCTGCCAATAAAGCTGAAACATGTGGAGAGTGAGTGTTATTTGGGTAGATTTTGTTCTCATATTAAGTGGTTTAAAAAAAACATATGGTGTTATATTTTTGGAATTTCCGGTGGGACAGACAAGGGAACTATTCCTTACTAAACCAAAATTGGTGATTTAGTAGCAATGTGTGGCAAAGTAGATTTGTTACCTATATGTCTTTCTGCAATATATATATATTTTTTTTAAACTAGGTTTCGGTTAGAGAAATTTATCAAATATTGGACATTTTGTATATTCGACATTTAGTCCACTTTTGTTGTTTTTCAAGCTTCTCACGTTGATCCTCATTTCTCATTCAAATTAAGTTTGCTTTTGACATGAATATACAATTGCTCCACTCTTTCCAGCTTTCCTTCTTCGTTCCATCTTCTCTGAAAGTTTGAAATTCAACCGAACACTCTTTTTATTACTTCTTCTATTTTCTGAAATTGTAGGAAATGATGAAAGGAGCTATGGGATCGTGTTGATTATATACGAGGCTATGTCTATTTTCATTTTGCAGGAATGGAAACAAGAAGGTTTGGATCGCAAGGAAGATCTTACGACCACCAGCCTTTGTAACTGGAATGCCAAATCCTCAGCAACTCCTCACTCGGTGCCTCGGTGGTCGCCAGAACCATGGCTGACGGTCTTCTGTAGGCCAATGTCTTCAGCCAGTTGTTATGGTCTTTTGTAACTTCTCATCTCTCTCTCTGATTACATCGTTCTTGGGCTCGTTGAAAAGCTGATTCAGGCGT
Source organism: Alliaria petiolata (assembly GCA_020283515.1). Classification (NCBI taxonomy): domain Eukaryota; kingdom Viridiplantae; phylum Streptophyta; class Magnoliopsida; order Brassicales; family Brassicaceae; genus Alliaria; species Alliaria petiolata. Next base: position 70,509,609 of record JAHZTW010000004.1, on the reverse strand, counting down.
TTTCTTTTTATTGGTTTGAAAGAGTTGGGCTAAAACGTAAAAGACCTAACTTTCCCTACGTTTCGATCATTTTTCAGTGACCTTAAAACCATTAATATATCAGCTTATAATCATAGAGCATCTCAATATTTTTAATATAATTTAGTTGTTTAAATTTTAGTATATTATCGCATAAAGACAAGATCTTTCAAGGTATCATTTGAGAAACTCCCGTCATCCTTTCTCTTTTTTTTTTATCCCACACAATAAAATATTATTATTTTCTCTCCATTTTGTAAGAGACTCATACTCTTGGGCTCTTATATCAAATCCTAAACCATTTTTCAGTGACCTCCAATGTTTTTACGGATAAATGAACATGACAACACAAGACTCAGAGAAATCACAGTCAAATTACATCTACAGCTGCATAAATTTTGCACCGTAACAGTAACGATCTAGTCCCCAAAAAAAAAAACGGTAAACTAATTTGTCACAGTTTTTTCTTCTATAAATATGAGGGAAACAAGAGATGAGTAGTATAGATAATGAGGTCATCTATAGGAAGTATACAAACTCTTATGCCAAAGCAATCAGGAAAACTACAGATGAAGCTTTCTTTCCGTAACAACGAGACTGATGACGTTTCTCTAACTTGCTCTCTGTTGTATCGTTTCTATGGCACATGTCTTATCCTACATTACATTACAAGCCAAACCTGTTGATCAGGTTGTTGGTCTAGTGGTCATCGATGAGCCTCGTCCCACTGGAAGAACTCCTGAAAAAGCATCTTCTGGTTCTTCCTCTTCTGATAGAGCTGCACATCAGAGTTTTTGTATTTCATTCCATAACTAATCTCAAACTGTTTTGATCAAGATACGTCATACTTGGTTACTTACCGGTAATGTCTTCACCAGCCTGAGCTCCAGCAATACCAATGCAGGAGTACAAAGAGTCCTCGTCAACTTTCAATTGATTATAAGCAACGTATATGTCCTCAATCGAAGCAGCTTCATATAATGAAGTAAGTTCTTTAATGCATGACAGTTCCTAAGATCCACAACAAACCCATCAGAAGAAGTCGAGTCAGAAACGACACATCATAAAAACTTTTCCTTTCTTCCTTTGTTTTAAGAACATGCGAGTGAGCCTCACCTTCCTTGGAACAGAGGAGGCCTGCAAGTGAGCTAATAGATTAAGCCAATAGGCATTGGACTTGAGCTCAGCTTCATGTCTCATAAGAAGAGTTCGCTTTGCCTGTTGATTTACAAACAACACTCCTTTCCATTAACAAAGAAAACCAAGCTAACAAGAGCTGAGCTGAGAGGGGAAAAGAGACAACTAACCCGATCCAACTCCCTAGGAGCAATTTGGTTGCTATGCAAGCCTCTAAGAACGCTCTTGCAGGCATCAACCGCTTTGTATACCTGGAAAGGGCATTGACAAACTTTGTGAAGAAAACTGTTGACGACAGCACCGCGCATCTATTGTAAGCAAGAGACAAAGACTGCACCTTGCCGGGCGTTGAAGTCACAGATATCACATACCACCCAAGATTCAACCTATCAAATAGGTTTAGCTCAAATGATACGTCATATGTCAGTCCAAGAGAATCTCTTACTGTCGTGAATAGCCTGCAATGACGCAGAAAATTCTCCTTCAGCTATGGATGGAAGTGATAAACGTATCAGGAAGAAAAAGCATATCTAAAATAGGTACATAAACACAGCTTCATTCTGAAATAAAAAACAATCAGATGTATAAACATGCATTATCTTAACCAAAATATTTTTTTTATTTTTTTGACACATGATAAAGCTTTCATTTTCTAAACAGTGCTTGTGGCGGTTAGTTTCTAAGAAAATTATGGATATGAACCAAATCAGACATTACAATTTACAATAGCATCAAAGGACTCGGCTTTCAAATAATATGACACTGTTCAACAATAAGTTACCTTGAGTTTATGATTTCTGCCAGAAGACCCATTGCAATTCCAAAGAAAAGAGGGTGGGCACGAAGCTTTCTTTGCAACTCCATGTCTCTTCCATCTAGCAACTGGTCCTCCGATTTCAAAAGTCCATCTGCAATTTCATTATGCTTAAATGAAATATTGGAAACTACTTATCTCACTCAGAGCTAACCGCTAAACTTCAGTAGGACTATTGAAGATAAATTTCTCGTATATGAGATAAGCTCAAAACCAAGACCTACACACGAAGTTCATACAATTCCAACACAATTTGACTTCTAGTTTTAAGTCTGTTCCCTTAAGGTGTAACTTACCATGAACAACAGGAAGCTTGCTAACAGATTCAAAAAGGTCATCCCCGTCAACTGTAAAGCCCCAGCGATTTGGTGCTGGTCCCGCAATGTATGCACATGCTCTCTCATCAGTATCCTTCAAGAACACCTGTCCAGGTATAAATATGTCAATACATCCTGCTTAAATCACATATCTTAGAACATGGGAAGACCAAAGAGAAGAACTGGAAAATCCCTGCATTACTGCTTTGCTCCTAACCTGTTGAAATTGCAAGCCTGCTGTTGGTTGGCGAAACACGATAGGCTCAGATCCTAGTAGTTTCGCAGAATCATGGTTAGCTTTTACTGTACCAAGATAATCAAGGATGCAACGCTCAATTTCCTCCTCTGAGAAGTCCCCCACAATGCTTATCTGAAGGAAACCACAGAGAATTTAGTGAAAATCAAATAAAATTAACATTACTCAAGCAAATATCAGCTTTCAAGTTTGAGATATCACCTCCATATTGTCCCCAACAAAATGACGCATGACAGCGTCTTTCACGGTTTCTAGATTTAAGTTCTGTAATGACTTAGGTGTCGGTTCAATAAAGCGCTCATCACCGTTAAGCATCGCTGTCATGAGTTTATGAGCAGTCGCACGCTCCAAGCTTTTAGGAATTGATCGATAGTATGAAAGATATAGCTGCCGTGCTCGATCAAATGCATCTTCCAACCAAACACTATGCTGCATGCCAGAGAATCACCACTCTTTATCAGCAAAAAAATTGGAAAAGAGGAAATAGAACAAGCGGAACAGAAAGCACTCTTGACCAGCAAATTAATAAAAAACAAGCGTTAGAGATGTTGCACAGCATTTGTTATAACCTAATACCTCAAGCACCATGTGAAGCAACTGAAAAGCTGCTTGCATTCCATTGTCCCTCAGTGTAAATCGGAACTCCATGGCAATGAACTCCTCAGTTGACTCCAACGAGCAGTTTATTAGATGATTTACACAGAAAAGCTCCACCTAGACGAAAATCACATAGCTTTCAGATTAGTTCATATCCCATTTTTAGTACTAGAAAACAAAATCATAATACAGTTGTCAACAGCTTCACTTGCCTGCTCCCTTGAAAAGTCTCCAACTCGACCACCCTCGCTGAGTGTACGAACACCAACAACCACAGCTCCTTTGGAATCAGAAGTTTCAGCAGCTCGTCCACCACCAACAATAAGCCGCATCACACCTGCCCGAGATTCGGTCTTTGATATCTATATTGAAAAAGAAAAATTTCAAGGGAAAGGTCTATATTTACATACAACGATACAAGATGACTTGTTTGACTTTTGAGCGGTTCAAACTTAAACATGGATGGTACATATAGTAAATGTTTAGTTCGACTTTTTGTCTTCCATCGACATATAGTAAATGTTTTCCTGCATTTAATCATCGCAACGATGAAGAAAGAACGGTGCCAAGAGAAAAAAAAAACGACTGCCATCTTCGGTTAAAAAGAGCTTATTTTCTACCACCGTTGTTATTTATTTACTTGCTCTCCTCCGTGTCAATTGAACCATAGTTTGAAGCGTTTCTATGTAGTTTCTTTTCCTAGGAGCTCATAATTACTTATCAAATAACATGCTTTCTGCTAAATTTTAAAGACATTTTTTATAGAATGTTAAAACTGCAATTTGTTCTGCAGACAGCACAAGACAATACAAAATTTGAAGAAAATATTAGTGTAGAAAGAAAATCATATCAACATGGAGATTCTTAGAATAGAAAGCAATGGGTAAAGGATGAAAGACGAACCTTAAAATTTACAGGTATTCCATTAGATAAGCGAAGCTGAGTAATTCCAGTCTCTTTGTCATGCAATCTGGTTACGACTGACCCAGGAATAGGGACAAAACATGGATTTCGCTGAAAAGTTAACTCTTGCAATTGTAATTGAGAGATTAATTCTTTTGGCACCTCTAGCTGCAAGGATGAAGGCACAAAGCTGATTAAGAACTATAAACTTGAATTAAGCAAAGTTAAAGTCAAAGAAGATGTTACGAAAGAAAGAACACCTCAGGCTCAGCTTCAATGGGTGCTAATAATCCTGATTAGACAGAATCCAATATTTCACCGGGAGTTATATTGAAATCACTCTCACCAACCCCATCACCATGCACCTTTGTGGGAACACAAGCAACTATTGCTGCAGGAAGAGGTGCAGTGGGCTTCCCAAAATCAGAGATAAATTCTAAAACCTTGGCGCCAACAGTGTTTACCTGAACAAGAAGCCATCATAACAAAAGAAGAACAAATAAATAAAAATAATAGGATGATATGCAGAAAGTGTAGAAAATCCATTAGTTATTGAGTGAGCATTTTGTTAATAAACACCAGAATTTTGAAATCAACAGCCACTTTTTGTGTCACGTTCTACAAGTAAAGCTATTAAGACAAGTGGAACTGCAAAACTTACCTCTTCAAGCGTAACAGTCCCAGCTACAGCAACCAAGGTCTCGTGTCCTTGCGTCTGATCCATAACCGTGTGACCTAGTGCATCACTTTCCATTATAAAGTCCAGGTTATCAACAGACGACACATTATCAATCATAGCTGCAAGATGTTCACTATCTTTTAGAAGAGCATCCATGTAACGTGTAAGTTCACCCTTGGTAACACCAAATTCTTTGAGTCTTCGAACCTAGAAGTAGAATTACATGTTAAACAAAGCTGAACGAATTCTCGTAAGCAAATTAAACTTGACAAATAGCTTCTAACAGTTCTTTAGCTTATCTCTGCAACCAATCCATTTGTCATCAAGTCCAAATGATCAGTCCAACCAAACATATATAAATAGAAATAACGATGAAAAAAAATGAGAACAAACAATAAGCAAACCTCTTGGACAGCAACTTTTACTGCATTTTGCCAATTTTTGGGCTCTGCGGTGACAGTAAGAGTCGTAACAGTGCATCCTTCCCTTCCCGAATCACTATGGTCCAGTTCAACTGATGTAAATGGTGGGTTTGAACTCTGAAAGGTACAATAATAAGATCACCAAATTTATGAAGAGTACTAAGTCTCCTGACAAGTGACAATGGACGTGATTCCTAAAACCTTCAATAAATAATATAGCTTGATCCATGAACTGAAACAGATTTTTAACTCTTCATTTTCAAAGTTTTATATTTTAACAACCAATTAGAGACCCCACTTTTTAAAAAAATTGAGAGATTTAGAAGTTATCTTTTTTCTACAAAATGCAACGCAGAATGCGCAATACAAGAAAATGAGAACAGTTATTTTCTTCTACAACATCTTAACACCCTCATACCTTGTATCTCGTATTAATTCGGAAATGCAGAGCAGAGAGAAATATTCTTTTCATCAGAACATTTCGCAGGTCTCCAAATGTCTGAACCTTGTTAACAGGTATCTGCAGGAAGACCAAAAGAATTGTAACATTTCATAAAACTACCACCCTAACTTGCTTGTATCATATTAAGATTTCTGAAATAAAGTAAACAGAGAAATCAAAAGATTATAACAGAAAACCTTGCAGAACATGTTGATTGCAAAATTTTGAAGAAGCTCATGCTTAAATATCTGTGGAGGCTTTAGATCAACACTGGTTCCAGGAAGCGACCAATTATGCTCAACTGGGGGGCGAATTGCATGTCTCTCTCTCTTAATGATCTTGGATTGATCAGCAGTACTTGTTCTCTCTTGGGAAAAGGTTCCACCAAGTCCAGCTGGCAGCTTTGGAACAAGAAAATTAGCCATGGCACCGAAGGCACCAGGAGTAGGAGAAGTGGGTGTTGCCTCATTATCCAAACCAGTTTTTCCAAACACAGCCTGTGCAAGAGCGATTTTCCGGTCAATATAGACTATGCAGCATCAATTCAATATTTATTTACTAAAGACAAAAAGGCAATGCAAAAGAAATGTAAGATAATATCCTACTTCAATATGGTGGACTATCCGAGGTATGTTGTCAATGTCTCCCACAATATATAGTGTGGCATTCGCTGGGAAGTACCATCGTTCATGAAATTTCCTAATTTTGTCAACATCCCACTTCTTAATCTGCTCTTCCAATCCAATAGGGAACCTTCTACCCAGCTTGTTCTCAGAATGTAGATGTTGCAACAACTAGTGTCAAGATATAAAACAGAATGTGTCACTGATTATTCACCAAAAACTGGACAAAAGAAAGAACTGTTCTACTGACATATAGAAAACTGTTCTGCTGACATATAAAAAACTATTCTTCATGAATACCTGGCAATCAACACGATACTCAATTGTATTCATCATCTGAAGTTCTGAAAGTATGGCCCGCCTCTCTTTTTCAACTCGAGAAGAGAGGAATTTTGGGTGAAAAGCTATCTGTAATCATTAGAGAAATAAGATTTTGTCCGCCAAATGAATCATAATACATGAAACAAAGAGGGATTCTGATTTTTGGTACAGAAAAAAACTCAGAACATAATCAATGGAAAGCATCATCTTAGATAGCAAAATCAAGGATGTATACCTCATTCAAGGCATCGAGCACAGATTGAAAGAGGTCGTCCTCAGAGTCCTGAAAAGTTCCAACACCTCCATTAATACGAAAATAGTATTCTTTGTCCGACTCTATCAACATGATTAGCGAGCCAATAAGGACACATTCTCCAAGTTATCACAATTACATATACAGGCAAACAAAGAAACTTACTTCAAGGTCCATAAACAAATAAAGATCAACACCAAACACACTATGTTTGCTTATAAAGAAATAATATTCCGTAATTTAATGCTACAACTATAAGCACCATATTTGTTATAGCAAATACAGAGGCAACAAAAACCTGTGAAATTGAACTAACCATTAGAATCTACATCAATAAGTACAAAAATCGGTGTACAAGATAACAAACCTTTGTGTGGGTTGGAGAATGAATATGAAATACTGTATGGTGGAAATCGGTGTAGGCATTAGAGCGGGCACCTGTACCAAGAAGTTTCTCACGTTTCTTGCTCCCAAGAAATGCAACATGTTCTATCATATGAGCAATCCCTTGTTCATCATCTTCCTCATCAATCGATCCTACATGAACTTCCATGTGTGCCTCAAATCTAGCATATGAAAAAATTTCACCACAAACGTAAGAAATCAGAGGAAGACCTGAGAGGATCCCATCATATCCTAAAGAGCTATAATGGGAATGAGGTACAAATAACCTCCATTTAACTATTTTCTTTGTTGCTTTTTCTAGAAAAATAAATGATTATACCGATATTATGCAAGGGAAACCATGTTAATTATCTCATTCTGATGCTGAAGCAACCATTTAGAGTATCACGAGTAGACCAACTTGAAGCATTCTACCCAATTTACCTGTTTGGTGGAACTTTGTTCGGCAAAATAAGATACCGAAGCCCATTTTTCAATTGTCCCCGGTGCAACTTCGGATGAGAAGGAAGTTCATAACCAAGAAACGCTTCTACCTCCGCCTGATCTATTTCAGGGGGCAATAAATCAATGTCTTGTCTCTCCGCAACAATGCCATCTGGCCAGGCTGTACCGGCAGCATGTGGCTCATCTGGTCCAACTGTTGCATTAACAATCTGAGAATGTTTGTTCTGAAAAGTTGGGCACATGTTCGAATCAGTTAAACACAATAGTTCAAAAAAGACGCAAGACTAGAACATAGAAGGGAAATGATGTATAGCTTACGAACCAGAGAAGACGTTAAACGAGAGCTTGACAAACTAAAGGAAGTCCTGTCCACAAAGGCTCTATGTAATGATCTTTTGATCCCGGGTTGAGTCTTTTTACAGGTGAGACAGAAACTACGTCCCTGAGAAAGTGATGTCTCAGTAATTCGCTGTCCCAAAACAACGTTCCTCTTCCAACGTCCACTATTCGTCGTAGTTTGTTTCGCCCTTTGAACAGCACAAAATTTCAACCAAAAATTAAGAATCACAGTGCTCCAAATTTTCAGGAGACGAGCAAATATAACTAAATTCAACAGCTGAGAGAACAAAAAAACAAGAATCAGTGGCTATATTTCGAAGTAAGAACTAATTTCAGTTTCCACGAATTCAGAAACAACAACAAAGATGTTAGTTTTCTCATAAACATCTCCATCTGAAAATCTAAATCTCCGTATAGATAGAAGACGAAGCTTAAGATTAAGAAGACGTACCGAAGACCGATATAGGGAATTAAAGACTGAGCTTTCACGAAAACACGATTCGGCGGCGGATTAATCCTAATTTTATTCCGGCTATCTTTTATAAATCCAGAGCGGCGGCTATCTCGAGAGTTTAAAGGAGCTAGGATCGGAGAGAACTTAACGCCCGAGAAAACAGAGGAGGAAGATGAGGCCATCGAATCGGCTGCGATGAATTGACGAGACCTAAGAATCCGTCAGTACTTGCTAAAGTATCGTTGTCGTGAGAGAGGAATAAAGAGAGTCCGTCGCCGGAGGAATCTGGGTTTACGGGTTGTCGTGTTGTAGATGACTGTTCCGGAGCTCGTATCGGGAACGACGAGCTCTCTTGTGAGCCTGACGATGCCTTTTCGGAGATGGGAATAGCCGAGGAACGTGAGGTTTCGAATCGTGAAGGATTAATGTGAAGTTCACATTATCGTTTGGCCGTCGGAAGGAGATAGAGCAGACGACGTCGTTTTTGAGATTTTTTTTTATAAAGAAAACAAAACGTCGCCGTTTGATATTAGGGGTTTTTTTTTTTTTTGAAATTTGGTGATTTGCCATGGATCTGGGCTAAGAGTGTCAAAATAAATTTAAATTACTAAGTTAGAAATTTGGATCTTAATAGATAACTAGTTGTTTTCCCCGCACCTTGTGTGGGGTTAAGTTTATTTTTCAAAAATTAATGTTTGCTACGTTCTGATTTTAGGATTGTTAAGACTTGCAAACGTGTTGAATCTTTCCACCGGATCCAATTTAACCGAGCGGTCGCTTCGTGAAATTCTAACGCATATTCGCGGAGTGTCGTGAATAATTAACGAACCAGATATGCTATTGTGTGTTTGTTTGCATCGTAGAAATACAAAAGATATCCATTCAGAGTTCTTATAAGGTAGACAATCTTTAAGGAGTTTAATTTTTGGGACCCTTAATTTTTTTTTAAGAATTCAACAACTAAATAGATTGATAAAATCCAAACCTCATATATATAGCAAAGATAAAATCATACCGTGTGAGATAGATTGATGTTCCTACAAAAAAAAGGAGGACTAACTCCTACAAACTCTTAGAAAACATTCAACGCACTTTGATTTATTCAAGGCTTTCACCAAGCTCAACTACAATTATCTGAATCCACTGGTTTTCAGTAATAAGCATACCTCGGGGCCCTACAAACCAACAGAAAGCAGTGTTGCTAGGTAAGTTAGTAAAGTAAAGGTTCCCTATGATCCTAACATGGGAATCTGCACGTTCAAGGATAGTAAGGGTAGATTTCAAGGTCCAACGCCAATATTTTTCCTTCATTCGTAGCAGAAAAAAAAATTAAAAGAAATTTTATAGTTTGCCTAGCAATCTACTTGATAGTGAACAGAAAAAAAAACAAACCTTTCTTTCCAATGCTCTTTTCATATATATTGAGTCACTCACCAGTAAGTCAACATGATTACTGCAGTAATCACATATACGGGACCGAGACGATTTTGTTAGCTAACATCAAGAAACAGAAGAAAACACAAAGACAACATATTCAATAAAGATTGCTATGAAATCTCTTCTTTAAAACATCTTGATGCTCGAAACCGAAGAAATCCTTTGGTTTTATTACTACAGACAGAAAACAGAAATAAAGGTTTAAAACTTGCAGTCAAAATGAATTATAAATCATGTTTTGTTACTCTACAATTAAAAACACGAGAAAGGTTTCAAACCTTGCAAGCAAAATGAATCAGACTTATCATTCATAGATCCCCGTATATGATATTCATCGTAAACATCTTCTCTAACCCTCTTCATCTTTTTGCTTTCCACCGGAAAGCAAATTACAAAACCAAAGATGCACGCTTGCCTAACCAAGTTCAGTACCATGAAAACAATCGAAGTTCAGGAAAGCACATTCAGAAATTTCCCCTCTTAAAAGCGAACAGAAATTAAATTTATAGTCGAAAATCAGTAGATAAAGCCAACTTCATGGCTCCTTACGAAGATGATAAAGCGTCGATAAAATGGAAAAGTGGATGGGCGTTTCTTTTCTTCCCCTGTCTCGATAAAAAACACATAATAAATTAGGTATAAAAACTATAAACAATGTTTGTAAAATTAAAAACAAATTAAATCAAATTAAACAAAAGTACAGACGCTAAAAAAAATTAGAATCACCTTTTAGAAGTTTTTGCTTCCGACATGTAGAGAAAGATACAATTACAAAGCTAAGTTTGAAAAACTGCAGCTTAAACAATGCTAAACAGAACATACAAAAAAAATCGAAAAACAACCAAAAGAATTCATAAAAATATTAAAAAAAAAACACCACAAGAAAATTACTAACCAGGATTAGGGAAATCCCACCAGGATTATCCATTGAAATATTATCTTCTTCTCCATTCATTCGACCTGCCTTAACCACATAAAATTAAAAACAAATAAAGTTTTCAAAGATTAAAAAAAAAATCTCAGGCCATAGAGAATCCAAGAATATAATAAACACCTTTGTGCTTTCGATCCTTCTCCTCCCTCGTTTGAAGACCTTCTCCTCAAAAATCTTAAAGAAAAAAGGAAAAACGTAATCACACGATTAGATTGAGAACCACAAAAATGCCTAAAACAATCTTATATTTAAGATATAAAAATCAAAAAATCAACCAAAAATTTAATTTTCAAACACAATAAAAAATCAGAACATAACTATATGATGAACAATGAATATGGACGACCTTGTGACACTCATCGTCTTCAACATACGGATGTAAAAAATCCAGAACACCAATTGGTTCAGAAGTTAGAACACAAAATCATCTACACACAAATACATGGACACGCGATTACAAATGCAGAGTTGGAGTCGAAAAACTTCCTGCACTTCACCATACACAGCTTCAACTTCTGTTTCGAAAACATCACAATCAATCGAGCAATTCCCAAAACCAATAATGATTTCGTTTTGCTATATTATCAAAAATCACATATGCATTTAATATTATTTCCATCGTTTGCCTTCATCTTCCTTCTCCCATGTTCTCTTCCCTAACATCCAATTATGAACAAAGCCATGATTCTAAGCCCTACCGGTTCGTTTTACCCGGTTTCTCTTCTTCCAAATCTCTATGCGGCGACACCAACTGCATGGAGCAGCTTCTCCTCCATTAAGCAAAGGCCATCGACTCAAACGTCAACCTCGCTTTTCACGACGGTCACTCCACCCAAAAACTCGCTTGTGAAGGTTACTCATCCGTTCACATCTTTGACGTAAGTTAATCATTGCATGCAAATCTAGACTCCACAGAAACCAAACTCAACAAACAACCTCTTCTCAAACTCAACGTTGTCAAAGTCAAATATTCTCCACCTCCATTGCTCGTAATCTCCTAGGAAGAGCTTGGATATTACCTAGTATACTTTTCACAATGAAGTTTAGAATAAAATCGTCTTCTTACTCCGCTCTAGCCTCCCTTATCGAGCAACTAAATTTGTAGAACAAATCAACTTTTCTTCTCCTGTCAATGACATGCCGTATTTCATTAGATCCCAACCCTCGAATGGAGCTCTCTCATTCATTCTCACAAAATATTACGCAATTACCCTTAATGAAAAGCCCTAATAATTTCCTTAACATTAAATATTAAAAAAAAACGTCTAATCTTACTTAAAAATAAAAACGGCCGACCTTAATAATATTTAGGTTTTCGGCCAACCCTAATTTGATTGCTTAATGCATGATATCATGCTTTCTACTATATATATACATCTTTGGGTCTCTCAATTCATTCGTATAACAACAATACGAGAGAGACCAACATCCAAGGGAACACGTGCATTTATCACAAACGATAAACAAACACATCACCTTAGCGAACCCCGAACTGGCATCACAAACCCACTTGGAACGAAAATCCATTAGCGAATAACTACGACGTTTACAAACATGATAAATCAATAAATAATTGAGACTAAATATCTAACAATTGGATTTATTAAAATATGATCCCTCCTCACCTTTTCTCTATGCCCGAGAATATTTTATATTGGATAAACAAAATCAAATTTTCGACAAACATAAACAAAACATATATTAAAAATTCATAAGAACTACGAAAAAAAATTGCATTCTTCGAGTAGCACCACATCAAGGCCATACCATAGGAAAGAAGCAATCAGATAAAAAAAAGTAAAAATAAACAATCAAAAATAACTGTTACATCTTCTGAGTACCATCGATATCAAGTCACATGGACCTTATGAATCCAGATTTGTTGAACACACAGTGTAAACAAAACAAACGAAGACATGAGACGGCAAAATTGAACAAAAACAACCAATTTGACTTGCGACCAGCTATCCCCATCCGATCACAACACCGCCTTCACGAATGCTATAAACATATATATAAATATCAAAACATCAACGATCGATTCAAATAATAAACACGAATAACTACGGAGAAGCGAAAAAATAGTATATCCTAAATATAAAAGATAATAAATACTCAATAACAAAACTAAACCCAAAACGATATAAGATTGAAATAACATGCAATTATGCGTTTGTATATATATATAGGCTCTTCGAGGGCTAGGGTTTTTTTTAATTCCAATATTATTTTTTTTATCCTGGATAAAAGCGATATTACCTGCAGTCGACGGAAGAGGCTGACAAAAAAAAAATTTTTAGGGTTTTCTGAATCGTAAGGTCTGGCTTTATTTAAAAATCAAGATTAATATATTTGTAAACACAGTTTTCATGAGGAAGATATCGTTGTTTATATTTTATTTTTTAATCTTTTTATATTATTATATAACAACTCATAGGTATAACATTACGGATAACAACGCATACATCCATTTGAGAAAATAATCTTTTAAAGAAAATGTTATATTAACACGTCTGGCTTAAACTGCGAATAGTTCTATTATCCTTTTAGGTATTAAACCCGCTCTATAGTTTGTTTTCATCTAAAAACCAAACAGATGAACCAATCCATTATCCTATAAAAAGTATAGTAAGAACTTTCTTTAAACGCTCAATTTTTTTTTTTTTATATTCTTTTTGGATACAGTTTTTTCCTTCTCAGATGAGAAGAACACAATCATCTAGTTTCTAAGAAAAAAATGTTAGAAATGGTCAATAAATTTCTGAACTAATTAGACTTCTTTGAGACCGCAATAAGGCATTTAGTTTTTGTTCTTATTGCTTCTTGAGGTAACACTATGCAGTTGCAATCACAATTTTGACAAAGAAATTCAAAAGCATAAGCCACATGATTCCGTTCTACACCGACACAAGTAAAATCCCATTTTTTGTTATGACCCACCAAAACAATCATCTAAAAACCCCAAAATGCAGAATAATGCAAAACATTGTTATCAAAAGTTACCAGAGACTCTTTCATTAAGTAAAGAAACGCCGACCTCCTCTACCACTATAGCCGCATGTGCCTTAATATTTTGAAAGTCACCAACAATTCCAGAAAGGTTACAACATAATTATTAAAAATCAACATATTTTACACAATTTTGTTTTTCAGATGTGTGAAAAACTGTTATTGATCTCGTGTACATCAATTTTGCATAGAAATTAATAGCAAATAATACTAAATCAGAGATTTCCTGCTTTTTCAACAAAGTTGATTTTCTAATCCCTCACTTGTTTTTTAGGTTCCGAGTTTTTTTTTCTGCTCAAAGCTATTTCCCCCTATTACTGAGGAGAAAAATGCAGGCTATGCTCAATGTAGGTGGTGATCTCCTCAAACTCGTTCCCAAGTCGCCTCTCAACTGAAGTGGATGCACGTATTGCTTATGACACAAACACCATTATTCGTAAAGTAGTTTCTATATCATATATAATATAACCAGATTATTTGTTTCGTATATTTTTAATTCTCTGACATGTGTGATGATGTTACTGATCATAAATTTTTCTCTTGGCAAATGAAAGGGAAGCTTGTTAAGGAACATAAGACCCGACTCTAGAGAATCTATATAAAAAAAACAAAATATTGATACCAAAAGAGAAGAAACTGTAAAGAAAGAAGGAAAAAATTAATTAAATGAGATTTATTGATTATAAACCCATGTTTCTTCGCATTCTTATTACATAGTCACCAAATACAACAATCTTACCTCAAAGTTGAGATTTTTAAGAATCAAATCCAGCGTAAACACCACTCTCTCTTAACTGTCTTTTCTCTTCTTCAACGTATTTCTTCCTCTACTCGCTTGGCCCAAAGCTCTCTTCTTCTTTTCTTTCTGTGAAAAAGAAAGATTCTTCCTATCACTCTGCAACTATGCATTCGCAATCACTCGCCATCTACAATGGCAACTCTTGTAGCTTCTCGTTCTCGATAACTCTCTTTCACTTGCTCTGATCGTTGCTTGTCTTTTTTTGTAGCCCATGACCTCCCCATGCAAAGGAACATTTGGAAGACCAACAGCTTTGTAACTGTGTTGTTGCAGAGATTCATAGTCGAAAGCTTACTGATCTTTCTCTTCTTGTCCTTTCTCTTCTTCACATTATCCGTATTATCCGCGTTAGAGTTAGAAACGATGATCCCTCGAATAAGTCTTCATCATCATCACCACCCCTATCGCATCATACCTTTCTTCATGGTAAGGAATGTTATAACTCTGACAAAAAAAACGAATCTCCACTAATCCAATTTACAAAATAGGTGGTTTTTAAAAGCAACGATCTAATATACATAGTTGAAGCTTATGTTGCAAGTAATCTAATAAAACAAAGAGTGCATATCTATATACAGAACACAAATGCACCTAAGCAATCGCTGATGCACATACAACAATGTGAGTTCCGTATTTGGGATGATTTTTTTTTTTTCAGAGAACCAATTTATAGCTTAAGTTCTTAGGCATATCCTTACAAACATCACTATTAAACGCCAGTCTTAGCTGTCTGTTGATGCACTTGCCATTGGTTTCAGCATCAATCAACAACAGAGGAATACCGTAAGAAAATAGAAAAATTGACTCAAATCTTTCAAAGAAGCTCATCTTAAATTATAAAGGCATAGACGCCAATGCCTACTCCAAGGTCACAAGCTTTATTGGTGATTATCTGTTACCAAGACCGGAATCTAATCGGTAAAAAGAAAGGTTGATACCTTTTGAGCACAAAAAGTTCAAACTTCTAAAGAAAACCACTGAAGAAAATAGATGTAGCAATCTGCAGATCGATCCAAACCTACATCTCATACCGAAGCATGTATTTTTAACTCCTTCATTGATCAAAACGAAAGTGAGAAATTAGATAAAATATTAATGACAACGTAAAACACATATGAAGACCAACGGACCATTTTTTTATAAACAAAAGAACGTATACCAGAATTATATCTACATGCTCTGAAACCATGATCGTTGAATCCTAACAAAGTATAGAAAAAAAATCAGAACCTTAAAACAAACTAAGAAAAATAGACAAATTGTTATCACGCATGTATATATGTTGTTCATCTATGTTTACTGGAATTTCAGACTTCCTTCACCGCCACTTCCTTCACTTCCCGGTGATGTTACGACCATCAAACTCCTTTCTGTTCTTCTCTTCAATACTATCCCTCATAAATTTCTCGTCCTTGAAGATCACACATATGAATCCCCTCGAGAAACACTGCAAGCTAGATAAATAAACTATATTTCGTATAGAAAAAACCCTAAAAACCAAATTAAATCCTTAGCCGTTCAACAAAAGTAATATGTTTAAATGTTTTCAAAACAAATTATGAACTAAATATAAAATAAAATAAAATAAAAATAGAAGATATAGAAGGAAGCTATGAACCTAATATATTATAAAAAAAAATGTACCATGTGAATGATGCTTCCGATATGAACAGTGAGATGAAATCCATAACTATTTGAAAAAGAATATATAAAATCGATACTGCACCAAGGCTAAAACCGACAGCCAACAAAAGTACTTTCTCCATTTGGAGATTTTCTCCATGATCTAAAAAAAATAGTCTCATATCAAATTCAAAGAGAACAAATAAATAGCAACAAAGAAACCAACATCTCTCATATAGAAAACACATAAAACTCATAATAATTAAAGAACACGAGAAAAAAAAACTAAGATAAGTTTTTTAGGTTAGCGGGTAAACAATGAAAGGCATAAAAGTGTACATATAGCACAAAGGACGAATACATGCATTACGTAAATAAATTAGGTTTAGCCGAAATTTTAATTATTAGATTTATCGGCAGACAGATTAAAATTAATTTAAAATAATAATTAGGGCTTTTCATTAAGGTTATTAAGATAANAGGGGACTCTTCGTTTTCTCGAGGGGACTCTTCGATTTCTCGAGTGGACTCTTCGTTTCCAATCCATAATTCAGCCGTAAACAATCCTTAAATCAGCTGTAAACAATCTATAAGTCAGCCGTAAGCAATCCATAAGTCAGCCGTAAACAATCCACAATTACCAAAACCAGATCCATCATATATCGGAGAAGGATGAACGAAAATGAAAAAGAACGAGGAAGACGATGACGAATTGGATGTTCAAAATTTAAGTTCTGGATATCTCTGTTGATGTGAAGAACAAGGTGAAGAACAATGACGACGAGAAAGACGATGACGGCGACGAGGAAGACGAAGACGTTGTTTCGTATTTCTCTGTTGATGTGAAGAACAACGATGGCGAGAAATACGATGACGACGACGAGGAAGAGAAAGACGATGTTTCGTATTTCTCTGTTGATGATGACATGAAAATATGCATCCGACGTCATTTTTTAATTGATGAAGTGGCAAGTAAGCCACCAAGCGATCACGTATATCAACTGTGTTAAACCAGCCATCAAACAAAACTTTAAGTCAGTCGTAACATGAATACTATTACAGTAATTAAAAAAACGAAAAAAACGGCTGCCAAATTCAGCCGTAACTCAACTGAAAATCTTTAGCTCAGCCGTATCGTTTGATAAGTCAGCCGTCAAAACATGCTATTGTAGTAATTAATCTTTCGCTACTAAATCAGCCGTAATTAGGCCGAGTTTTTCGCTAACCCAGCTCATTACGGCTGAGTTATGACACTTACACGAAAATCAGCCGTAACGAAGCAATAACTCAGCCAGCCGGAGAAAGTTAATTCAGCCGTGTCGAGACAATAACTCAGCCAAATTTTGACAAATCAACCATCGGTTTATAACTCAGTCGTAATTTATGGCTGGGTTATCTCGTAAGTCAGCCGTTTTCTCATAACTCAAACATACTTCGTTAACTCAGCCGTAACTTATGTCTGAGTTATCTCGTAAGTCACCGTTAGCTCATAACTCAACCATTTTTCTTAAATCAGCCGCAACATATCGTAACTCAGCCGTGATTGCCGCTGTAGCGCTTTACGCCTGAGTTCATTAATACACGTCAACGATTTCTGACGTGGCGGCGCGTTTTTTCTGATGTGGAATTAAAAAGTAATGGCATTATTTGTAATTACGTTTTTTTCTATAACATGTAACAAGGGCACGTTGGGTATGGAAAATATAGGCGAAATATGATAGTAATAAAAAAAAATTTTGTATGTTTCTGGTCATTTCACCTAATTTGTATGATATCTGAGTAAACTTCCCTAATTTTTTTACTTTTAGTTAATAATCATAGTAATATATTTTTATTACACTAAAATAAGAAAGCAAGTTATAAAAACTAAATTAAGCAAAAATAATAAACCAAAACATTAACTAAAAAATCTAATAAGGTAATCTACGTCTTCTACCAAATTCATTTTTGATGGTGTCACGCAAAGCTTCCATCGCTCTATCACCGGTCGGCTCATACGGAATATGTCCACCATGATCATCATCACAACCATTACTCATCACCTACTTCTTCTCCTTCTTCTTCTTCATCACCATGAGCACGATATTCTTCTGTGTTTTGCCACCGTAAAAAATCAGAATCCTCTCGATGTGAATCACGTATGAAGTTGTATAATGCCATCGTCGCTGTTACAAGCTTAATCCACTTAGTCAAACCATGCTTTGGATGCTTACGATCCAAAATCCTCCATTTTGCTTTCCATACTCCAAATGTTCGCTCAATCACTGAACGCAGACCCGAATGCTTTCTGTTAAACAAATCTCGAGTGTTTGTTGGTGGTCCTCCTCTAGCAAATTGATCAAGATGATAGCGTATCCTACGATGTGGACCCATATACCCTATCCTGGTGGGATATCTGGAGTCAACTAGATAGTACTTTCCATTAGGCGGATGTGGAAAAGAAGGTTCATTCTTCGCAAAATGAGTCAATACCTTTGTATCATGTGCTCTACCAGGTACACACCGATATAAGCGTATATGAACTTCATATCAAAGTTACATATAGCAAGAACATTCATTGTAGGCTCCCGCTTTCTACCTCTATATACATCTGCAGTTCGACTAGGAGGACGAATTGAGACATGAGTTCCATCAAGTGCTCCAATGCAATCTTTAAATGGCCAATATTGATCATCATTACTCAAAACAGCTCTTGTAAACTCACCTTCTTATGGGTTTAGTGTATCTGCTGCAAACTTGAGGAGAATACTCAAAACGTCATCAAGTTTCCTTTTCATTGTATCCAATGACCGTTGATATCTTTCAGCTATAACCCTCATAGTTTTATTGACACTAAAACATGACATGATTGCTGCTGTAACTTATGAATGCAAAACACGTTCCAAGAAAAAGACGTA
The DNA here is from genome assembly GCA_020283515.1 of Alliaria petiolata. Lineage (NCBI taxonomy): Eukaryota > Viridiplantae > Streptophyta > Magnoliopsida > Brassicales > Brassicaceae > Alliaria > Alliaria petiolata. Next base: position 70,490,486 of record JAHZTW010000004.1, on the reverse strand, counting down.
TCAAAAGTCATCAAAAGTCACCATCACGCAAAATACTACGTAACTTATGAATGCAAAACACGTTCCAAAAAAAAAGTATCAAAAGTCATCAAAAGTCACCATCATGCAAAATATTACGTAACATTTTCTTGCAAAAGTCATTCAATAGATAAATAAGTACCATAATCCAAAAGTCATCATCAAAAGCATTAGAGCATAAACAAAAAAAAAAGCACAAACAAAAGTCATACATATAGATATGTTCCAGTCCTATGGTCCAAGTAGCAAATCTTGTCTTCAACATTAGAAAACGTTACAAAACCCTTGCGGTTTGCTTCACTAGCTAGAAGATGATCAAGTGATGCTCGGTGAAATGGAGACCACTTCCTCACTCCAGGCAATTCATTAAGAACCTCTACTACACGCTCAACACTAGAAGCATATTCACGCTCACAGTTCTCCAACATCTGTTATATTCTTCTGCGCAAGAATTGTATTGCATGCAACATATGTCTCTATAATTACATCTTTCTCTTTACGTCTTTTTTTAACTCTTGCATTTCCAGACTGGGTTTTTGTCTCAACAACTTGGGTTTGTTGTGTCTCTGGCATATCTATATCCACAGAATCGGCTTCATCCTCATAATCTCCATCTACCTGAGAATCTAAACTAGGCTCTCCTTGTTGGGCACTCCATCCTTCTACTCCATTCACTGTAATAGCACCAAATTCATCTTCATACACATCCATATTAGGAATCAATTTGTTTATGTATTTCCTAGCACCAGGCCATTCCTATATAACAAAGTTAAACAAGAAAGATTAGCCAAAAGTACTAAACCTGAATGAAATAACAAAGAGCAAGCTCGGCCTTAGAATCTAACATCATAGACTGATTGATACATTTCTTTAGCTTATGCAGTCTTTTTACCATAAAGTTTCTCAAAGCACATCTTAGAAAATATTATTTCTTACTCGAATCAAAGACACTAGCAATAATCAGAAACCTATTGATGTGCTTCAATCCTTCGCAATACTTGTCAAATTTTGCCCTTATGTCATCGGCCTTTGCCTTCAACTCCTTGTCTAAACTATTGCTCAAAGTAATTAGATTTTTCTCTCTATAGTCACTATATCGCTATAACACTTATAATAGCAAACAGAAGTAGATGATGCGACAACCAAAGTAGAATTGTAGAAAGTGATTAGAAACCTTTCTAACATCTCCACTTCATTCTAATCGTGTATATTAGGCGGTGTAATCCTTCTTTTACCATTGTCTACTTCCATAAAGTAGTCATTGTCGAGCTTGTCTTCAGCTTCCATTTTATCGAATGTCAACATGAACTTCATAGCTTGTAGCAACATTAAATAGGTTGAATTACACCTTGTTTTGATATCCAAAGGCAAACTACCCCTAGTCATCTTTCTTGGCTCAACCCTCATTTCAAACGATTTGAATCTAGTAGTAGACGATCTCACATAATGTACTACATTATGAATGGTTGCGACATTATCACCCAACTCAAGCAAACTTTTCTTGACAATCAAATCCCCTATATATTATTTGAGAAACATTTTTAGAGAGTATCCTTATTTTTAAAAATATTTATAGTGGTGCCATTTTGCTGATATGTCACCACCACATTCATTCTCACCAACCCTCTAAAAAATACTTATTTCAAAATAAACTAATTCCCTTATATGCTATTATCCATTTTTTATTTTTAATATAACCAAGCAATTTACAATTCATTTTCTGTTATGATTCATTTCCAAAAAAAATTCATAACTAATAATTTTATACAAAATAATTAAAATAAATAAAAAATTTACAAATAATTTATGATATACATAAATATATAATATTTAATTTTTAATATAACCACAAAGATTATAATTCATTTTATGTTATGATTCATTTCCTAAAATTTTATACAAAATAATTAAACAAAATCGAAATTTACTATGATATAATATTATACACATTCAATTATTACTTTGCTTAATTTTGTTTTCTCTTATCAGAAAATATTTTTTTTAAACATACTATATTGTCAACATAAGAGCTTATTATATAAAAAAGACTAGACTAAAATATTTTACTATGGTTTATTTTTTAAATTATACAAAACTAAATAAATAATAAATTACTCACCCTGCGCAAGGTGCATGTTATCACCTAGTTGATAATATGGCACAACAGCTCATGTGCATAAAATCCCTATCTAAAACCACATGCTCATTGCCCACTAACCTGAATTATGTCTAAATTTTTTTTGAGAGGAGATGTGTTGGCAGTGGCATTGTCGACTGTGATGGTGAAGATCTTCTCTATTCCCCATTCAGCCAAATACTCACGAAGAACACTCGATATCGTCTTGTCTTTATGATATGTGATGTACTTAAACCCGATTATTAGCTTCCTCAACTGCCAGCTTGCATCAATGAAATGCACTATAACCACCATGTAACTAGCACATGTAGCCTGAGCAACCTATAAGTCAGTAGTAACAGACACTCGTTGCTTATAAGCTGCAATCTAATCCTTAAGAGTTGCTTTCCTTTTCACATACATCTCAACAATGTTTTTGGTAGCAGTTCTTCTTGAATGAGGCTTGCAGAGGTTAACTCGAATGCAGAAGTGTCTAAAAGCCATAATTTCAATGAATGCAAGTCACAATTCCCCCAACACAAGCATGTCATTAGAAGACTCTCTGAAAACAAGCTCATAAACTTTTGCATTCATTAGATTTTCTTCCGTATTAATGATTTTTGTATCTTTAGTTTGACTATTCTCCCATAAGCTTTTAGATCAAAATAACTAAGTAGAACTATGAAAGATAATGAAATGGGACGTCTCTAGTACTTTTGTGGTTTATTTTGGGTTGTGGCTGTGTTTAGGAGGCTAAAAAAAACATTTATAGATGTTTAGGGTGTCTAGGTTAAGTTTAGGTCAGAAAATGAATGTTGCTCACGTCACGAAAATCCTTGGGGTTGTGACTTTGGCTGAGGGATTTGAGTTTCTGGACCAAGGGACACTCCTCGGGTGACTGAAGAACATGCCCATCCCGAGGGATCAAGGCTACACATTCTTCTCTTCATCTCCTGATGGATAGGTATTCAATATATCGAGTGTATATCTGCAATCGTTGCACAGTGCCGGTCCAGTGAAAAACGATCGTTGCTCTAAATGGCTCCAAACCAACTCCATATGAAAGTTAACTCAACAATCTTTGTTGCTTCCAAGTTTCATCTCAATCCATCAACCGGAAGCCATCACACGAACATCATCTTTATGTTGGTTATGTTAAGTGGAAATGAAAAAAAAAAGCCTTTGGTTTTGAGTGACTTGGTTTATGCTCTTGACTTGAGAACATGGTTGGATCATGAATTGTGTTTTTTTGCTCTTTTTTGCATTATTTTTGATGATTTAACCTGTTAAGACTTTTAACTCTACAAGTACGAGAAAATTACTTCTAAACGCACAAAACCGTGTAATAATAATTGTAAAATATTATAAAAACCTTATGAAAAAACATGTAAAATATAGATTTATCAGTGCTCGTCAGCTATTCCTATAGAGAGATAAAACCAAATGCAATAGATCTCAAGGTATTTGGTTACGTCATTTCGGGCAAACCGTGTAATAATAGTTGTTACGTCAATTTGAAAAATAGCAAAAGAAAAAACCTAAAGGTTACACGATTGAATGGCACTTGAACATAATCTATAACATATTTTGGCCCCTAAGTTTAAGAGATGCTTTTAGCAAAAAAAAAGTTTAAGAAACGTAGGGACATCGATTCAAAAACTTTTTTTTTTTACTGGAATTATATTGGTTATGAAAGGATTACATGTTAGAATAGAAGCATAAGTAAACCACAAAGAGATCATAAAGATCAATCCGGAACCTACAAAGAAATGAGCATGGTTGTTTAGGACACATTGCTAATAGCATTCACTGTTTGTTCTGAATCTTTCATAGGACCACCAAAAGGATTCGCGCACAACAATTTACGGGCGGCTACTCTTTTAACGATAACTCGAAACCAAAACCTGGAATTCTCTGAAATTGATTAGTCTCCTTCTATAAATTGTTTTTGTCAAGTTTATCCCGTATGAGATAGGTTAAAAAAAACCCGTTCACTAAACCGTCGAATCAACGAAAACCACAAGAACCTTTCACCAAGATAATCGATCTGGAAAATTTCCTACCCGAAAACTTTATCTCCAGCTAAAAAAAGACATTTAACTAAGAAACATAAACTTAGTTCAAACAAGGGAAGTGAAAGCCCAAAAGAGAGAAACCTAAAAGCTCCAATGTGTAAATCGCAAACTGAGAAAAGAGATCTAAAGCAATGGTCAGATCGACCAACAGAAAAGAAAGACCAATTCAAAGTTAGGAGATAGGAGATGTGGAACGAGATGAATCGATTCAAAATCATATATAATTATAAAAAATAAATTTTTTTTTGTTCAACCGAAGATTTTCATTTAACTTAAAAGTTCACTACATTCAAACTTCTCAAAGCTTGTTTGCCTAACACTACAAGAAAACAAGGCAATTTCCGACGGAAGTTCCGACGGAATGTTATCCGTCGGAAATTTCCGACGGAATTGCGACGATATTGTGACAAAGTAATAAACCGTCGGAAATCCGTCGGTAATTTTCGACGGACAAGATTCCGTCGGAATTTCGTCTGTAATTTCCGACGATTTTCCGACAGAAAATATCCGTTGGCTAATTCCGACGGATTTCCGACGGAATTGCGACCATATTGTGACAAAGTAAGAGACCGTCGGAAATCCGTCGGTATTTTCCGACGGAATCATATCCGTCGGTATTTTCCGACGGAATCATATCCGTCGGAAATTCGTAAAAAGTTTCCGACGGATTTCCGACGGATTTCCGACGGATTTTACAGCCGTTTGAACATTATAGCCGTTATGTAGCCGTTGGATTATGTCAGAAATCCGTCGGAATTCCGTCGGAAATGTGCTGATATTTTTCTATAAATGCAAGTCCCCCTTCTCTCATTCACTAGAAGAACACCAAAAGAAAAAATATTTCATCTAAAATATTGAAAAATGTCTTCTTCAGATCCTTATAATTATTTTCGATCATGGATGGACAAGCCTCATCAAATTCCGGCAACGGGTCTTATCACGGAAGAGTACAAAGAAGGTTTGCAAGAATTCATGGGATTAGCGACGATGCAGCCGAAAGCAATAAAATCCGGTAAAATTTATTGTCCTTGTATAAAGTGTCGGAATCGTAGATTCATCGTGATAAGGGAAGTATGGTCACACCTGTATTGTAATGGATTTGTGGCGGGTTACAAGATTTGGTATTATCATGGAGAAAATGATACAATGGTGGATATTGCTAGTACTAGTGAACAATTTGTTGGAGATAGCTTAGAGGAACCTAGAACGGATCAGGTAGAAACTGTAGGTCATGTTCAGATGGTGAATGATGCGTTTCGTGAAAGTATACCATCGATTGCTGAGTATGGAGATAGAGGTGAAGAACCTAACTTAGAAGCTCGGAGGTTCTTTGATATGTTAGACGCTGCTAAACATCCGTTATATGATGGTTGTAGAAAGGGACATTCCCCTTTATCAGCTGCAACTAGGATGATGGGTATAAAGACGGATTACAATTTGAGTGAAGAGTGTGTGGATGCAATCGCAGATTTTGTGAAAGATATTTTGCCTGAAGATAATCTTGCACCTGAATCGTACTATGCGATACAGAAACTTGTTGGTGGCCTTGGATTGCCCTATCAAATGATAGATGTGTGCATCGACAACTGTATGCTCTACTGGAGAGAGGATGAAAACCGTTCGACATGTCGATTTTGTCGGAAACCTCGGTATAAGGAAACAAGTGGAAGAGTTCCAGTCCCACATAAACGAATGTGGTATTTGCCATTAACCGAGAGATTGAAGAGGTTATATCAATCAGAGCGCACAGCGGGGGCAATGAGATGGCATGCAGAGCATAACACAACAGATGGAAAAATTGATCATCCCTCAGATGCGAGAGCATGGAAACATTTTCAATCTGTGTATCCGAGTTTTGCGTATGAGGCAAGGAACGTCTACCTTGGATTATGTACTGATGGTTTCAATCCATTTGGAAAGCATGGGAGGCAATATTCATTGTGGCCGGTTATTGTTACACCTTACAATTTACCGCCAACTTTGTGCATGAGACGAGAGTTCTTGTTCCTTAGCATTCTCGTGCCTGGACCAGAGCATCCAAAGAGATCACTTGATGTGTTTCTCCAACCATTGATTTATGAGCTGCAAATGTTATGGGAGGATGGTGTTGAGGCGTTTGATGTTTCTTGTCAGCAGAACTTTCTCATGCGGTCAGTACTTATGTGGACTATTAGCGATTTTCCGGCATATGGGATGTTATCTGGATGGACAACGCATGGAAGGTTAGCATGCCCTTCTTGTCAAGATAACACAGATGCATTCCAATTGAAGCACGGAAGAAAAACGTGTTGGTTTGATTGTCATAGGCGATTTCTTCCAAGCGACCATATTTATCGTCGGAGCACAACGTTGTTTAGGAAGAACCGTCGAGTATTTGAGGGTCCACCTCCTCAGTTAGATGGAAATTATGCGTTGACTCAGTTCAGAGATTTTGGTGCAGAGAGGACCGTTGAATGTGGTGGTAACGGGCATTATCCTGTGAATGCTTGTGGGGACCTACATAATTGGCACAAGAAGAGTATTTTTTGGGACTTGCCTTATTGGAAGGACCATTTATTGAGGCATAATCTAGATGTGATGCACATTGAGAAGAATTTTTTCGAGAACATAATGAACACCGTTCTCAATGTCCAAGGGAAGACAAAGGACAACCTAAAGTCTAGATTGGACTTGCCAGAATTTTGTTCTCGTAGGGCGCTACATATTTCAGCGAATGGGAAGGCCCCGGTCCCTGCTTTTCGATTGGATGCACCTTCAAAGGATGTGTTTTTCGACTGGATTGCCGATAGAGTTAAATTTCCGGATGGATACTCATCCAATCTTCGTAACTGCATTGATCGTGGAGAAGGAAAGTTTTCTGGAATGAAGAGTCATGATTGTCATGTTGTGATGCAGCGTCTCCTTCCATTTGCTTTTGCCGGTCTTTTACCACGTAATGTCCATGAAGCAATTGCAGGTACAATTAAGAATTAAATATCTTATATATTTTTTTCAAGAATTTCATTAATATTAGTTTTAAATCGATCATTTCATAATATATTTCTCCTTAATGTAAACTTTGCAGGGATTGGTTCATTTTTTCGAGATATATCCGCGCGATCTCTTACAATAGACGGTATCCAAAACCTGGCGGACAGAATACCCGTAATACTTTGCAATCTAGAGAAGATATTTCCACCCTCCTTCTTTGATGTTATGGAACATCTACCAATTCATCTACCTCGAGAAGCAGAACTTGGGGGCCCTGTTCAGTATCGTTGGATGTATCCTTTCGAGCGGTATATGTTTCATCTCAAGAAGAAGGTGAAAAATTTAAGCAGAGTTGAGGGTTCTATTGTCGCGCAGAGCATCAATGAAGAAACCTCTAATTTTGCGGAGTTCTACTTTCCAACACAAGTTAAAACAAAGAGTCGAAGACCCGCTCGACATGATGACGGAGGCGAGAGACCAATATATCCGGTCTATGTTCCTAATATTTTCTGCCAGATTGGAAGACTTAGTGGAAAGGGGAAGAAGCGAAAGTTGTCAGCCGTTGAGCATAATCATTTGCATATGTATATTCTCACAAACTGCGACGAAGTTGAAGAATATGAGAGGTATTAAACCGAGCCCATTGAATATTTGATCTTCACATATATTCTGAAATAATTGATCATGTCATTTATATAATATATATAACATGTGTTGTTTACTTTCATAGGATCTATATGGCTCAAATGCGTTACAATCATCCACAGAAAACCGAGGAAGAGCTTATGAAGCTAAAACAAGAAGATTTTGGACGTTGGTTGCGATATTATGTAAGTGTAGAACTAATTATTTGATCTTAATTAACATATATATGTAAAATAAATGTTTTAATTATTACGAACTCATTTATGCAGGTTACGACAAAGTCCTCTGAAGGTCATTTATTTCCCACGTGGTTAGAAGAGTTAGTGCAATTTCCACTAACGGTCGCTCGGTCACATATGATGTATTGCACCCGGGGTTACGCTTTTAAGATTCTTCGAGATGATAGGAGCAGGCCGACTTCTGATTACGGGGTATCCACTCAATCCGGTGATCTTGTATACTATGGTGTCCTTCGCGAGATTTTAGAAGTTCATTATCCTGGAATGTTGGACTTGAGATGCGTTGCATTCTTATGCGATTGGTACGACCCATTAGATGGAAGTGGTGTGCGACACGACCAATTTGGTGTTACATCAGTACATGGAAGAAGACGACTCCAGACATATGATCCATTCATTCTTGCTTCACAAGCAGACCAGGTTAGTTTTATTAATTTCTGAATCTTTTAGAGATATAATTAATTTTTCATTTACATGATTTTGTTAATATTTAATTTTTATGGTGTATAGGTATGCTATATTCCCTATCCTCGAGTGAAAAACAAGCAAGACCCATGGATTACAGTGACACCGATTAACCCGAGAGGTAGAGTTTATGGGATATCTGAAAATGATCCTTTGCAACAAAATACTGTTGCTTTAGCTTCCATAGATCATTCCCTCGAAGTCGAGCTCGTAGTTGACTTCACTGTAGATGCGGACGATCGAATATTTGAGGATTCAGAGGAAGAAATTGATGAATTTGGAGAAGAATCTGATACGGCGTCTTTAGATGATTCATCAGAGTCAGGAGATTCAGAGTAGTTTTTTTTTTATCCTTGTATTGTAATAAACTTGTGTAAACATTTATTTTTATAAATTTAAAAGTACACATTTGTGATTTAAAAACCAAAAAAAAATATGAATCATACGTTTATAAACTTTAGTATGATTTGTAAAAAAATAGAGTGAAAACTTCATACACAAAACCACCTTTTAAAGATGCCGTCGGAAATCCGTGGGAAATTTCCGACGGATTTCCGACGGATATGAACATAAACATAATTTTACATGTACTCGGACATATTGGAGTTAAAACTTCATACCCTAAACCACAATTTAAAGAGGCCGTCGGAAATCCGTCGGAAATTTCCGACGGAATTCCGACGGCCTCTTTAAATTGTGGTTTAGGGTATGTTTTAACTCCAAATTTTTCAAAACTCCTATAATAACTTTTTTATATGGTTAACAAATGTACAATCTGATCTAAATGTAATCTAATACATAAATATTAATGTTTAGACAAAAATTTGAAATATGGTTAAGGAGTTAGATAAGTGTTAGTATATAGTAATGTAAATGTTTTGGAAAATTATATGTTTGTTGAATTTTATTTTCTAAAACAATTGGAAAAACAAATTGTTTTAAGAATCAACATATTTTGTTAATGCTACATGTTTAGTATTGTTTAAATAACAAATTTTGCATTTTTGAAACCCAAAACCCTAAATATACCCTAAAGCCGTCGGAAATCCGTCGAAAAACCGAAATCCGTCGAAAAATTTCGACGGATTTCCGACGGATCAAATTCAACGATCCGTGTGATGCGTTGACTAACCAATGGAAACGCATGCAACAAATTTCGGTATATTCGAAATCCGTCGGAAATCCGTCGGAATTTTCCGACGGATTTCCGACGGATTTCGATTTTTCGACGGATTTCCGACGGATTTCGAATATACCGACGGATTTCCGACGGATTTCGGGTTTTTCGAGAAGGCGCGTCCTCTGGCCGCGTATTGATTATTTTTAATGATTTTTGCTAAAATCCGACGGATTTGATCCGTCGGAAATCGTTATATATATTAAAAACCCTTTCTTTTTCCCCATTTCTTCTTCTTCTCTTCTCTTCTCTTCTCTCCTCTCTTTTCCGCCGGATTCCTCCGCTCCTCCTTCTCTCAGCCGCCGGATCCCGTCCAGTAGACACCTCCTTCTCTCCCAAAATCTTCTCCTTTCCTCCTAAAATCATGGAAAACTCGTAAGTCTTCTTAAACTTGTAAGTTTTTTTTAAGATTTTGGTGTGTAAATCGGGTTAGAGGGTTAGAAAACTTGATTGAAATAGAATTGTTGTTTGTTGCGTGATGTTAGAAGGTTAGAATTTAGTTTTTTAGATGTGAATCGGATTTTAGGGTGTTAGAAATTAGGGTTTTTAGATTTAAGGTTTTAATTAAATATTTTGTATCTTTTTTCTTTGATTTTAAAATTATATTTCATAATAAACGAAATTTCTTATAATTTCTTATAAGAAAGTTTTTATTTTCTTAAAAATAGAATTTTAAAGTTTTTCAAAAATTTATTTTAATAAAAACGAATATCTTATAATTTGAATAAGAAAGTTTTTATTTTCTTAAAAAAAAGAATTTTAGAGTTTTTAAAATTTTTAATTTAATAAATACGAATTTCTTATAATTTATATAAGAAAGTTTTTATTTTCTTTAAAATTGAATTTTGTAGTTTTTCAAAAATTTATTTTACTAAAAACGAATTTCTTATAATTTGCATAGGAAAGTTTTTATTTTCTTAAAAAAAAATTATTTTAGAGTTTTTAAAAATTGTAATTTAATAAATACGATTTTCTTATAATTTTTATTAGAAAGTTTTTATTTTCTTTAAAAACAAAATTTAAAAATTTTTAAAAAATTTAATATAATTTCTATAATAAAAAAACGAATTTCTTAAAATTGTTATTTAAGAAAGAAAGATTTTATTTTCTTTAAAAATTAAATTTTAAAATTTTTTAATGCTAATAATTTATAAAATTAAATTTTTTTGATACTTTGAAATTTCAAAATATAGTTTTTACTTTTGTTTTAATGCTAATGTTTATTTTTTTCTAATGTACAGAGAATTCCCGCAGCAACAAATCTCTGGTGGCCGTTCTCGTTCTCGTGGTGGCCGCTCTCGTTCTCGTCGTTCGACAGATACCGGATCTTCTGGTGATGTTCCGGAGTCCCAAGAATCCGCTGCCCGCAGTCGGATTTCTATCGAAGAACTTGTTCAACAGCCGAACCGGAAGCACTGCACCAAACTCGACCCGGAGTGCGAAGATGGTACATGGTAAGTTGTTGTCTAAAATTTTTAATATTTCTTCACCTTTAATTATTGTAAAATTTAAATATGTTTATAAAGTTTTTTAATCTACAATTTTTTCAGGTTCGGGTTGGACCCTGAGATCAACAAGACCATATTGCGGATGTTTCATACCATGTTGCACCACCCATATGAGACCTACTCATCGATGCCGCCTGACGTGAAAGATTCATGGCATCGATCTTTCGCCGTAAGTTTTTTTTAAAGATTTTCAAATTTTTAAACAAAGTTTTTATTTCATTATATCTTATGTAATTTGTTTTTACAGCAAGAGTTCACTTGGGATTGGCGGAGAACCAAAACCGTTCTCGCTGAGTTCGACAGGTTCACCGCCATCCAATACACGAGACACATGTACGAGTGGAAGCAAAAGTTCATCGAGGAAAAAGATCCGCCGAAGGATCTCGAGGAGAATGTCTGGAACGGTTTTTGCGAGTATTGGAGTCGGCCTGCCACAAAGATACAATCCGAAAAGAACTCGAAGAACCGGAAGAGTGACCGAGGAGGAAAGGGCATTTATGTCCACAACGGAGGTGCAAAATCGACCTTACGACAAGTGGCTCAAATGGTAAGTAAATTTATTTTTTCATAATTTTCTTATTTATTAAATAGTTTACCTTATATAATTTTTTTTTTGAAAGACGATAGAATCGGGTGGAGTCGTTCCCGATTACCTCGACGTGATGGAGACCAGACACACCAACAAAAAGACCGGTGAAGTCCAAGACGTCGGTGTTCGGGAGGTTGTGGAGAAATGCAAGAAGAAGAAGTTCGATCGCCTCACCCAACTCTCCCAAGAAAATCCAGATGACTCGACCTCCTCGAACGAGCTAACCCGAGATGAGATCAACGACATTGTTCTCTCGGTAAGTTTTTTTTTATTTTTATTTTAATTTTAGTTTTAATTTTAATTTTAATTTTATTTTTTGATATCTAATATCTTAATAATTTTGTTTAGGAAACTCGGCAAGTAAAAGGTCGAACCGTAGGGTTAGGCCCACTTCCGAGATTCGAGGGAGCTGATTCTTCTTCTTCGAGTTTTCGTTACCCTTCGCAATATCAACAAGAGATCCAACGCCTCAGCCAAGAAGTTAAAGAGCGTGATGTGATCGTCGAAGAAATGGGGAAGAAGCATGAACGGTTGGAGTCCGAACACCAATCGACACGGGAAGAGCTACGCCAGATGAAAGAAATAATGGAAACTTCGTTTCCACATTTGTTTAAAAAGTAGTTCTTTTGTTTTAAACAATTTTTTTTATGTCTTTTTTAATTTTTGCTCTAAGACAAATTTATAATATATTTTTCTTTTCTACAATTTTTGTTTTAATTTGAAATTAAATTCAATATAAATTAAATTCAATATATATTAAATTAAATTCAAATTAAATTAAATTAAAATTTTTAATAATTAAATGAATTTTATAAATCCTTCGGAAATCCGTCGGTTTATGTCCGTCATAAATCCGTCGGAAATTAATCCGTCGGAAATCCGTCGGACATGAATCCGTCGGAAATCCGTCGGTTTCTATCCCTCATAAATCCGTCGGAAATTAATCCGTCGGAAATCCGTCGGACATGAATCCGTCGGAAATCCGTCGGACATGAATCCGTCGGAAATCCGTCGGTTTCTTTCCCTCATAAATCCGTCGGAAATTAATCCGTCGGAAATCCGTCGGACATGAATCCGTCGGAAATCCGTCGGACATGAATCTGTCGGAAATCCGTCGGTTTCTATCCCTCATAAATCCGTCGGAAATTAATCCGTCGGAAATTTCCGACGACACCTATCCGTCGGAAATTTCCGACGGATTTCCGACCAATGTTGAGTTTCCGACGAACTGTAAGCGACGAACTATTTTGGTCGAAAATCCGTCGGAAACGCTTGTTTCCGACGGATTTCCGACCAAAATGGCCGTCAGATTTTGGTGTTGTTCTTGTAGTGTAATAGGTCAGCCTCATAATTATCCACACGAGGGATATGTTTAAACTCAGCTCTCTCAAAGAAAGAAAGAGCATAGAATACATAAGAGAGAATACCACAGATTTCTAACACCGGACATAGAGAATTGATTGCTTCTACTAGCTGTCTTAAATCCGATTGGAAAATGACCCTTCGAAACTTTTTTGAAACAGCCTCGATAAGAGCTTCTCTTAAAGCTAGCGCCTCTGCTATTAGAGCCGAAGCCACAATTGTCTTGCTAGATGAAGATCGAGCTATCTCTCCTGTTGGGAACTTGAAGATCCACCCCATCCCAGCAGATCTTGTGGACGCCATCCAAGCTGCATCAGTTGAGCATCGAATTGATCCATCAAATCTAGGACATGAGCCGCAGATGTTTGCTCTCGGACCTGCAGGTATGTCCTTCCAATCCAGGGTTTGTGCTCGATTCCATTCTCTAGCTTCACATATTGCTTTCGTTATGGTTTCCTGGACCGAAAAAATTATGTATTTGAAAATATATTGATTCCTAGCAGTCCAAATGTTCCACATGATCCAAGATGAAAGGGATCCTCTTTCAAGTTCGACTGGTGGCACCAGAATAAGCTTTCTAACTGCAGCCATACCCTCCGTAGTGTTCTCAATCTGGGATAGATCCAAATTCCCGATGAACGGTGCTGCTGTCCAGACCTCTCTGGCAAACTGGCAATGGAAGAGAAGATGAAACACCGACTCTGATTCCTCGCACCTACAACATTTTGGACTTATTGGAAGATGTCGATACACTAGCTGTTCTCCTACAGGTATCACTCCATGAAGCGCCTTCCATATAAACATCTTGGTTTTTGGTGCTGTTTTAGCTGCCAGACTTGTTCCCTCCAGTTGTTGACCGCAAGATACACCGTAGGGGCGAATCGTAATTGTGCTTCAGTCGCCACAAAATAGCCTGACTTGGTGGTATACTCCCCGGAGGGATGTCCAAGCCAGCAAAGTTTATCAGGATTGCCAAAGATACTCGGGTTTAAAGCTAGGATCTCATCTTTGTGCACATGTTTTAATCTCTCTATCTTCTCAATATCACATTTATATGACTGATCCAACATAAGGTCTGCTACTCTTAGAGTCTGATTCTCGAAAGTTACAGGTCCGAATGGTCTCTTTTGTTCCTTGAGGGAAAGCCACGGTGCCTCCCAGACTAAAATATCCCTACCATTGCCCACGTCCCAGCCGACGTTTTTCACCATAAGATCTCTCCCTGCCAAAATGCTATTCCATCCATGAGAACCATTCGACGGGGGTCTACTATCCAGAAACTTGGAATCATGGCAATATTTTCCGAACATGATTTTTGCCAGGAGGGAGTTGGGGAAGGTATGTAGTCTCCACGCCAGTTTAGCCAGAAGCGCATCATTGAAATTTGTAATATCTTTGAAACCTAACCCACCAAAACATTTAGGTTTTGCTAGTTTCTCCCACGCAATCCAACTCATTTTTCTTTTATCAGGTGTTGTATCCCACCAAAAGCAGGTAAGAGCAGATTGGATGCGACTGCAGAAGGACTGTGGTAACTTGAAGCAGGACATTGCGTATATGGGTATGGCAGACAACACACTCTTGACCAGTACCAGTTTTCCTGCTGCCGATAGTAATTTCGACGACCAGCTCGCAACTTTCTGCTTAATACGGTCTACAATTGAAGTAAACAGATCTCTCTTACTTCTACCAAACTGCTCTGGGAGGCCAAGGTACTTACCGACACCCCCTTCCCTTTCAATTTGTAGAATCCTTTTTGCCTGTCTCTCTTGCTTTATGGCATCCTTCTTGAGAAAGAGACTGAAGATTTTTGTGGATTTATCAATTGCCCCGAAACCAATGAATACTGATCAAGGATACACATCAACTCTTTGCAGCTTTTTTGATTTGCTTTGCAGAAGAACATGGTATCATCCGCAAATAAAAGATGGTTAATCCGAGGACTATTAGTTGCAACTCTGATGCCATGGAGCTTTCCACTTTCCTGAGCTCTGTGGCAGAGTCCCGAAAGAACTTCACTACACAGTATAAAAAGGTAAGGGGACAAAGGATCACCTTGTCTTATTCCTCTAGTTGGTTTTATAAGCCCCCTTGCTGCGCCATTGATGAGTATTGAGAATGATACTAAAGACACGCATTGCATTATTAACCCACCAACTTTTCATGGAAACCAAACCTTAATAGTACTTTCTCTATAAAAGACCATTCGAGCCTATTATAGGCTTTACTCATGTCTATCTTGACAGCCATAGAGCAATGCTCCCTGGCTTTAGATGTTTTTAGGAAATGCAGCACCTCATGTGTAATCAACACATTATCTGATATTGCTCGTTTTTGGCACAAATGCAGATTGATTTTCCGAAATTAGGGAGCTCAACATCGGTTGCAGGCGTCGGGTCAGGAGTTTGGAGATGATTTTATAATGTACATTACACAGAGCAATGGGTCTGTAGTCAGATACCTTCTTCGGGCCACTGATTTTGGGGATTAGTCGGATATATGTAGCATTGATCCTTTCCGGCATGATCGCTACTGTAAAGAAAGTTTGTACCTCCTCCACCACGTCTTGCTTAACTATTTCCCAATTAGATTGGAAAAGCATGTAGAAAAACCATCCGGGCCCGGGGCTTTGTCAGGATGTATAGAGAACAGAGCTTCCTTGATTTCCCCCTCTAATGGTAACCTTACTAGGTCCCTATTCACTTCCTCAGAGATCAAAGGAGAAATTGCCTTAGAAATGATTAAGTCTTGCTCCTCCGGGTGACTATTTTTTGCAGTGAATAGTTCCTGAAAGTACTCGGCAATAGCATATGCTATTGATATGTCTATATTTTGCATCATATTTCTCTCCATTTAGTGTAAGTTTGTCATCATTTAGGATCCTTATTTAGCATCATTGCATTGCATTTCGATCATTTAGAGTCTAGGATCTCTTTGCATTTTCTTTTGCATATTTTGATGCATTTGGAGTCTTGATCAGGTGAAAAGGACACTATGGAGGCTTAGATGGAGCTGGAGAAGGATTGCAAAGCACTTGGAGGAGAAAGGAGTCACTAAGAAGATGAAGGAGAAGATTTCTCGCGCTGGATCGACGAGTCGGATCGACGAAGACGCCGGACCAGAATTCCAGGACGACGGATTGACGAGACGGATCGACGAAGTCGTCGAACAAGATTGGCAGGGGTTCGGATCGACGATATGGATCGACGTAAGTCGTCGATCCAAATTTCCAGATGTTCGGATCGACCACTTGGATCGACGAGTCTGGTCGATCCGAACACAGAAGTTTCCTCCTTGTCACTTTTATGGGTCCCTCCTATAAATACTCTTTAGACCTAATTTTTAGAAGAAGTTTGATTCTCTATAGTCTTGTCAAGAACTTTTTAGCCACTTTGAGAAAAGTCTTGTATTTGCTTTGAGTCTTTTAAGTTTTATGCAATATCTATCTTGAACTTCCATTAATCTTTTCTCTAATCATGTTTAACCTTTCTCTTATCTTTGATTTGATGGGTTTAACCATGATTAGTGAGTAGTTCATTAGGAACTTGGGGATGGGTTAGATTTAGGGTTTTCTAATGGTTCAATCTTGCAATCTAGGTTAGATTCTTTCATCTCTCTTCTTATTAAGGTGTTCTTAATGCCAAATAGCTAATCTTTTGCTATTTGGATCATAAGCATTTCATACACCCACCAAGTGTTTGATGAAATGCTTGAACCAACTTAATAAGAGATTTACATACCTAGCCTAAAACATCATTAGTTGTCTAGGGTGTTTATCATGCTATTAGACTTGTTATTCATGCTTGCTAATCATTTTAATGCTAAAACATCATTAGTTCATTAGGGTGATTAGTGAAGG
>JAHZTW010000004.1:70431362-70445043 GCA_020283515.1 Alliaria petiolata | reverse complement strand
GTGCTTGCTTAGCCGAAACCATAAACAAGAGTTTGATTCCTTAGGCTCAGACGAACCATCTGTCTAAGGGTCTTACGGTTCAATAGGGACGTTTTAGCATGCTTGTTTCTTCTATTGTACCGCTAAGCGAGAGCTAGTCTTTGGTGATAGAGATTCAAAGAGTTTAGACCCAAGCACCATGGGCTAAACGATTTGTGGATCCCTTTACCTAAGAATCACAATCACAATCTAAGACCAAGTCTTGATGTGATCTAAAAGCTTTAGCTTGATAAACAATCTGTAGTTCATAAAACTCATCTTAATCCTTCTTTTATTTATAAAGCTTATCTTTTTACCATTCATATCTTTGATTCTTCCACAAGTAGCTTAAAGTTTACATATTTATGATCTTGAGTGACACAAGATCTAGTCTTTAGTTTTTTCTAGTAGTAAAGTCTCAAACTTTTACCATTTTAAACTTGACTTGTAATACCGATATAACCGATCTGTCCACTAATCACTCCCATAATGGATTGATACCCCATACACTATACTGCAAACGGTTATAAGGGGTGGGTCACTGACCGAGTAACGTGAAAACGTATTTATCAATTGGCGTCGTTGACATTTGGGGTTAAGATTAGTCATTTCGGTTCTTGGTCGTTGCAAGGACAATTTTTTATTTTTTTAGGTATTTAACACTTCTACCGTGATTTCTCTGTTTTGATAGGTACAAACCTACGTTCACACGGCACAAAAAAATCTTGTTCCCCCAATCAATGATATACACCTGCTCGGACGATCAGTAAGAAGAAATCGGGAACAAGCCAAAATTGCAAACCGTGTGACCATGGAGAATCAACAAGGTGCTCAAGGAGCTGCGGGCGCAGCTGGTGCGCAGGGCCAACAAGGCCACCAAGGACCTCAAGGTCCACAAGGAGTACAAGGCGTTCAAGGACAACCTGGTGTTGCAGCTCCTCCAAGAGTTGTGAGGCAAATCGGTGCAGGAGATGCACCGATATCGACTGCAAGCCGACACGACATCCAGCCGCCACTAGTGCAGAACAACAATTTCGAGATCAAGAGTTGTGTCATCTCCATGGTGCAGAACAACCGATTCATCGGTCTGCCCTTGGAAGACCCACTTGACCATCTCGACCAGTTTGACCATGTATGCGCCATGACAAAGATACATGGTTTAAGCGAGGATGGCTTCAAGCTGCGGTTGTTTCCCTTTTCGTTGGGAGACAAAGCGCACATTTGGGATAAGACTTTGCCACAAGGATCCATTACCTGATGGGTAGAATGCAAGAAGGCTTTCTTGACCAAGTTCTTCTCCACATCGAGGACAGTCCGATTAAGGAACGAGATAAGTGGATTCACTCAGAAATCCAATGAAACCTTCGGTGAAGCTTGGGAAAGGTTCAAGAGATACACTACACAGTGCCCTCACCATGGGTTCAGCCAAGAATCACTCCTTAGTACTCTATACCGATGTGCCATTCCCAAGATCCGAATGTTGCTCGACACGGCTACCAGTGGAAACTTCCTAGCCAAGGACGTAGAAGAAGGTCTTGAGCTAGTCGAGAACATAGCTCAGAGTGACTCTTCCTACCACGAAGACTACGACAGATCCAACCGCGGCTCCAAAGAGGAAGTAGAAGCGAGCCGGAAAGTGATCAAGGAACTAAACGAGAAACAAGACAAGTTGCTACTTGCTCAAGTACAAAAGGTGGTCCAATTCTTGGAGGAATACACTCAAGTCCAAGAGGGAGAGGACGTTCAGACCGAAGATGTTCACTACATCAACGCTCAAGGAGGTTACACTACTTGGAGATCAAACAACAACCTCTCCTACAAAAGCACAAACGTTGCCAACCTCCAAGACAAGACCTATCCACCACAACAAGCAGAAGGAGCAAAGCAGTTCGTGACCTACACGAACCAACAAGGGTTTGTACCACAAAACCCATTTCAAGGCGGCTACCCGCCACGATAACAAGCCGTTGCACCTCCTGGTTTTCAATAACAGTAAGGAAACCCACTTGCTCAAGCTGGTTTTGACTTGGAAGGCACTCTCAAGCAACTTCTCCAAGGACAAACCCACATACAGACGGATA
The DNA here is from genome assembly GCA_020283515.1 of Alliaria petiolata. Taxonomy (NCBI): domain Eukaryota; kingdom Viridiplantae; phylum Streptophyta; class Magnoliopsida; order Brassicales; family Brassicaceae; genus Alliaria; species Alliaria petiolata. Next base: position 70,442,944 of record JAHZTW010000004.1, on the reverse strand, counting down.
TGCACAAACGTTTTGCTGAAGTGCATAACAAGATAGACGGTTTAAACATCGAGCTATCCGGGAATATTGAAGCTTTGGTCGCTCGTGTCAAGAGACTCGAGAACAACAAAGGCATTGCATCTACAAGCCAACCAAGGAATGCAGCAGCTCGTGAATAGAAACCCAAGGAAGAAACCTTGGTAGTGAAGAAGTTAGAGGATCCAGGATCATTCACTCTCCCATGCACACTCGGTGGGGTCACCTTTGACAACTGTTTGTGTGATCTCGGTGCAAGTGACAACTAGTTCTTTAGGCTAGTTGGGTCAATTCCCCAATACTGTCAACCGTATGCAGTATAGTGTATGGGTATCAATCCATTTGGGATGTTAGTAACATATCGGTTATGTTGGTCGTTATAAGTCAAATCGATATGGTGAAAGATAGAGGTTTTAATACTAAAAGAAACTAAATGTTGGATCTTGTGTCACTCAAGACCATAAATAGATGAACTTTAAGCTATTTGAGCAAGAAGTAAAGATTTCAACAATAAAAAGATAAGCTTTCTAAGTAAAAGAAGGATCTTGATGAGTATTATGAACTAGGTAACTCTCGGGTCATTTATCAAGGATCACATCAATACTTGGTCTTAGATGGTGATTCTTAGGTAAAGGGATCCTCAAATCGTTTAGCCCATGGTCTTTGGGTCTAAACTCTTTGAATCTCTATCACCATAGACTAGCTCTCGCATAGCGGTACAATAGAAGAAACAAGCATAGAGCAACGTCCTTATTGAACCGTAAGACCCTTAGACATATGGTTCGTCTGAGCCTAAGGAATCAAAGTCTTGTTCATAGATCCGGCTAAGCAAGCACGTGGTTTTCATGTCAAGCCGCATGTGATCTTTAGCATAGATGATCAAGCTGGACTAAGCCTTGGGAATAATGAACAAGAAAGAATCTAACTTTATGTTTTAGCTAAGCAAAAAAACTAAATCCGAGAATCCCTTGGTTCTTTTACCCCATCAAAATCCTAAAAAGGACTACTCACGCGCCATTTGAGAAACCTCAAGATCCATGAGGATGAGAGGGTAGCTCATAGGCTATAAGATAGTCGAAAACAAGAAAAGAAAGAAGCTTTACAAGAAAATGCTATGAAACAATACTTGTAAAACTTCAAAATATCATAAAAGATCAAAGCTTGAAACAAACTTTAATGGCGGAAAAACTAGAAGTTCTCGGTTTACAGAGAAGACAGAAAACTAAAAATGGAACATGTGATGTAGAGATAAGCGTGGGGGACAAAATATTTATACATGAAAGAAGAAAAACCTAAAACGTTGAGACCACTTTCCCGAAATGGTACTTTTTTGGACTTATGCTGCAACGGCTTCATGTCGTGATGAGCAAGCCGATATACCATTTCCTCAAGATTCTTCGAGCAGTCTTCATTTCGGGCAAGTACTTCGGGATCATGTCATGATGGCTCGTCCTCCACTTTACTTGGATCGGGGACTTCTCGTTGCCATGCTCCGATATCCATCTTCGTTGAATCCTCTTGCTGGATCTTCACTCCGGGGTGCTTCTTTCGGGATCAAGTCGCTGCTACTCGTCAAGGTTCGTCATGCGCCTGTCCATATCGGCCAAAGGGTCGTGATCCATGCTTGATATCATCTGTTTGTCCTCCTTTTGAGATCTCCCTTCTTGATTTCTTCTTCGGACCATCCTCATTCTCAAAACACCTGAGAAAACACTCCAAAACATGCAAGAATATGCAAAGATCTATCCTAATGCATCTAGACCTAACATGAGTGAATATGTGATGAAAAGTAAGATGAAAATGCATGAATGGGGTCCTAACTAGCATGAAATGTATGCTAAAAACATGCAATTTACAAAGATATCAGCAAGCATCAATGTGATGAATCTAGTGATAACATGCATATTTTACCCGTTTTTACTATCATAAGTGAGTGCTTTAACAATCATTTCACTAAGGTTTTGATGCATAAACACTAGATTTCGAGTATTTGGTTGTTCAAGTCTCTTTTCAGGTAAACTTAGCAAAAGACGCATATTTTGGAGCAGAATGGACAATTCCGGAAACAGTGCTCGAGGACAGAAGTTCAACATCAAATGAAGGCCTTCCCACCATGAGATCAAGCTCATATTTGGAGACAAGGAAGCCCTATCAGCTGTCTTTCACCTCGAAGTGGTTTGAGAACAATCCCACGGTTGGATCTCAAGTTATGGAAGAAGCAAGAAGGCCCATTAAGCACCCGGAAGGACAAGCTGGCCGCGCCACGGCCAAGCCAGACGACCAGTGGCCGCGCCACGACCATTCTCTCGCACGGCCAGGCCATTCACGGATTCTCGAGCCCATTTGAAGCCCAAGACCTAATCCACGACCTAGGGCACATGAAGACCTATATATACTCGTTGTTTAGGATTTTTTCGAGGAGAGGAAAAAACACATATTCATATATTTCTTTTGGTTGCCGCGAATCTCTGATTCGTGGTCTTCCCTTTGTTCTTTGAGGGAGATTGATTTGTTCTTGAACCCTCTTTTCTTTTCATCGATTTATACAAGTTATGCATTCATCAATCACGTTTTATACTTCTTCTTTCATGTCTGAGTAGTTTACTTTCGTTGGGTGTTCCTTAAGGGGATCTATGGGGAATTTCATTAACTGTTGTTGAACCGATTGTTTAGGCCGAAGATTAGGGTTTTCTGTCTAACCTTATTCGTTCTTATTGCATGAGTCTAGCGTCATGAACTATATTCTGATCGCAGGATCTTGAGAGCGACGAATGTCTTGAATCTCAGATCTAGACCAAAATAGGGTAGAGAGCATCCTTTAAAAGATGTTTGAATGTTTATTGTCCCGATCTTATTGCGTGTTCGTCTAGGATGCAGGATATGAAAGTATACTTGTGGAATAGAATTTCGCAGATTGACCTTGCTTGATAAAGTTAGGTTGTTAAAACCAGTGAATCAGTTTGGGGAAAATCGCCTAGTCTCGTTTGCCTAACTTTGTGTGTTTGATTTCTAGTTAGAACCTCATAGATTTCCCGAGAAGATTACCAACGTGTTCGCCCCATCTGCTTTTCAATCGAGATTTACGCACTTTAATATTTACTTTATGCACTGCTTTTTAATCGAGATTTACGTACTTCCATACTTTACTTTTTCTGCACTGCTTATGTGATTTCCTTTTTACAAGTCTTTAAGTTTTTTTTCCTTTTCCCGTTGGTTATAGAAAAGGCTGACAACCTTCTCTATGTAAGGTGTGGTACTGCTCTCTTTATTTTCTGCAAAAACCGTGACACTTACCCAAAAACCCAGTTCCTTGCGTCTTTGGTTGCCCTGATTCTTCTGTTTTGCAGTTGACCTCCTCCCTGTGGATCGATACCCTAAGTACTACAACGCACGCTGAGCACTTGCAGCTTAGGGTCCTACAAATTCAAAGCTAGACGAGACCCCAAAGAAATCATCCAATCTTGGACGACTATTTAGACCCCATCATCTAGCCACATAAGAGCGTCTCGGCTATAACAGCTATACCGACTGCAAGAAGCTGTTATCTATGGCCGATGGAAGTGGAAGAAAGACGGTTGGGAAGTTGCTGGACTTGCCTCTCGTGATTGGTGATATATCATGGTTTTACCCATTTTTAGACCATGATATAGGTGTTTTTATAGAGTCTTTTGTTAGTTTTCGAGTCCTATATGAGTCTTTGCAGGATGGAGAACACTTGGAGCTAAATAGGAGAATCTGGAATGTTTTGGGGCATTTTGTACGAACTGCTGAAGTTATGAAGTCAGAAGGGTGAATTCTCGAGCTGAGTGTCGATCGACACACTCAGTGTCGATCGACACCAAAGAAGGTCGGCCAAAAGTGACGGTTTCCAATCAGAAAAAGGAAAGAGGCCAAGTTTTGAAGAATGACAAGATTGTCCCTGGACGAAAAATTCCTTCCTATATATAGTTTTCTGGCATTGTTTAGCCAATGACACTTTCATAATTTAGAGATTTTGAGACCTAGAGAGAGATTGTTCCAGAGCTTTTAGGGAGACAAGTCTAACTCATCAGAGCCAGATTTCGAACCCTAGTATCATTCTCTTCTATTTATTTATGCAATTTATTTCAGTCATGATTTGTGTTTCTTTGATTATGTCTGAGTAGTTTGCTAGTTAGGTTAGTGAAACAAGCGTTTTTAGCTTGCTAGCAATTCCTTAATTGCTCATATCATTGCAATATTTAAGGTATCAATCCATCTTGCGAGATGATTCACTAAGAATGCAAAGTCTAGTTTAAGCTAAGCTAAAATGGATAAGTTCAAGTCACAAACAAGTATTAAAAACAAGCTACAAGCTAAAAGAGATACTACTAAAGCAATAACTATGAAATTAAACCTTAATTGAAGCTAATCAAGAAACTAAGCAAGGATTACTACTAAGCAAGATTATCAATTATACTAAATCGAAACCTAGGGATGGAATCATTGATTTGGGAATTTAAGGGAACATTCTTGCAATCATTTAAGCTACTAATCAAGCAAACTCTATACCTAGAACTCTTAATCAAGATAAGACCATGATGTGTGGCTCAAATCCCTTTGTTAATTACCCTAATGAACTAATGATGTGTTAGCATTAGGATAATCAACAAGCATTAATAACAAGTCTAAATGGTATGATAAACACTCTAAACATCTAATGTCTTAGGCTAGAATATGTAAATCTCTTATTAAGTTGGTTCAAGCATTCCATCAAACACTTGGTGGGTGGATGAAATGCCTAAGATCCCAAAATGGCAAAGATTAGCCATTTGGCATTAAGAACTACTTAATAAGAAGAGATTAGGAAGAATCTATCCTAGATTGCAAGATTGAACCAATAAAATTCCCTAAATCTAACCCATCCCTAAGTTCCTAAGGAAACTACTCACTAATCATGTTTAAGCCCATCAAATCAAAGATTAGAGAAAGACTAAACATAATTAGAGAAGATAAACAAGAAATCTAAGATAGATATTGCATTAAAATCAAATCCAAAGCATAAACAAGGTTTTTGCCAAAAATGGCTAAGAGTTAATGCTAAGAACAAGAGATAAAAAGATCCTTAGAAAAATTAGGTCTAAAGAGTATTTATAGGGGGACCCATGAAAAGAAGGAAAAAGAGTTCGTCTGGGGTTGGATCGACGTGTTCGTCGATCTGTTTCGTCGATCCAACACCCAAAATAAATATGGATCGACGACTCATCGATCCTGGACGTCGATCCGGTTCATGGTCTTGGCTTCTGGTTCGGCGTGGTACGTCGATCTGGTACGTCGATCCGACTCCCTGGAATTTTAGATCGACGAGACTACGTCGATCCATCTCATCGATCCATGCCCCTGGAAATCTGGATCGGCGAGCTTCGTCGATCCGTTTCGTCGATACGTGTCCCTGGAAATCTGGATCGGCGAGCTTCGTCGATCTTCTACGTCGATCTGCTGCCAAAAATCTTCTTCTTCATCTCTTTGTTGCTTCTTGTCCCTCCAAGTGGTGTGCATCAATCTCCAAGTCCATCCTCAACTCCCAAGCGTCCTCTTCACCTAATAAGGTCCCAAAACATGCAAAGAACTATGCAAAACATGCAAGAACACTCTAGGACTCTAAATGAACAAATGCAACACTATAATGCTATATTATACTCTAAAATGATGATAAACCTACACTATATGTATGCTAGAATGATGCAAAATATACATATATCAGTTAGGGTGATTTAGGGTTGATGAAAAGTCTGTAGAATTATTATCTTTGTTAGGGAATCACTTAGATCTTCACCTTGATTTGAACTTAACTTGATTTCTGAATTGATCACTTAGGAATCAAACCTTAGGTTATTTAATAGATGTGAGAGCATTATTAGTAACTTGATCTAATCATTGGTGAGCAAAATAGCTATTCGCAAAGAGATTTGGTTTAGTTATTTTGTGAACATATCGAACCTGAACTTTAATGCTTGCTTAGATTGTTAGATTTCGCAAAGAGATTTGGTTTTCTGGAATTTAAGCATAGATAACTTCTGCAACGAGAGTTGATTGGTTTTAACTTAGTGATTCGAGTTCTAGACGGTTCTTAATAAGTCCCTAATAAAAATATTATTTGCATTCTTAGATTCATCCTGATAATTTACCCTCTCCTAGCGTTTTCGTCTCTGAATCTTAAAACCGTTTTACATCACATTTACTTATTCGCATAGTTTAATTTACTTTAATACTTATTTGACTTGGCATAATCTGAACTTAGAAACCATAGCGTAGTAACTACTTCTCTTGGGATTTCGATACCCCTTGTACTTCAACTGTTTTGTTGTGCACTTGCAGTTTATTATTTAGGGTAAAACCTGACTCTTATCAAGTTTTTGGCGCCGTTGCTGGGGAAGTAGATTAATTACCTACTGAATCTAGCATTAGGATTTTGACTAGTTTTTGCTTTTTAATTTTTGGTTACTGATTTAGTTTCTAAATTCTTTGTTTTTCAGGTGCATGCTTTACCGCAGTACCAGGAGCAACAAGAACCAGGAACTAATCCCGTTGAACCAGGAGCTAGGCCGCTTTGAACGTACAAACTGCAAGGCTGCACGAGCATCGATCGACACATCAAGCGTCGATCGACACAAGGAACCAGCGTCGAACGACACCTTAGGCATCGATCGACACTGCGCGCAGACAAAGATGGCAGACATCGTGGTTCTAGTACAGGACGCGGCAGGCAACTTTTTCGACCGTCAGGGCAATAGAAGGAACGCCGACGGACAGAGACTTGATGAGGCTGGCGCCATCATAGTCGAACCGGCAAGACAACTTGCACCCGCAGAAGCTGGACGCGGAAGAACACTTGGTGACTACAACCGCCCAGATCAGTTCTATGCCAATAGAGCTGCGATCCGTCCTCCGGCGTTTCAGAGGAATGACTTCGAGCTGAAGCCTGCCTACTTCCAGCTCGTAGCTCAGAATCCCTTCCATGGTCTTCCCAACGAGCATCCTATGGATCATGTCAAGAGATTCGAAGACTTAGCATCCAGCATTAAGGCCAATGGAGTTACATATGATTATCTCTTCTGCAAGCTTTTCCCTTACTCGCTTGCAGGAGATGCATCATATTGGCTGAAGCAGTTGGATCCTGGCTCGCTAACTACTTGGGAAGAGACAAAGAATGCATTCCTATGCAACTTCTTTGACGATGCGAGATCCGAGGAGATGAGGACTAAGATCACTACTTTCTCGCAAGGACATACTGAAGCATTCAAGGCTTCTTGGGTGAGATTCAAGGCCTACCAGAGGGACTGCCCACATCATGGCTTCAGCGAGCCGCAGTTGCTTGGTATCTTCTACCGAGGGATTGACTGGAGATACCAGATGGCCCTAGACGCAGCAAGCAACGGAAATTTCAACACCAGAGTTCCTGCAGACGCCGTGGTGCTTATAGAGAATTTGGCCTCTAGTAACAGCACCAAAAACGCAGATTTTGAGAGGAGACAAGGCGCAGGAACCAATGGAGGAAGCCAGATTGCTGAAGTCAACAGGAAGCTCGATCTCTTGGTGGGAAAGAAACAGGTCCATTTTGCCAATGAGGTGGAGTCATTCGAGCCAGAGGAAGATTGCGAGAGAGAGGATGTCAACTACATCAACAATGGAGGATTTCAAGGCCAAAGGTTTGGGAACCAGCAGGGAAACAGGAACTTCAGCGGAAACTATCAGAAGAGCTCCTTCACAGGAAATCAGAACTCTTCTGGTTACAACCAGAAGCCCCCATTCCAGAGCAGCAACTACACAAGGAACTATGGCTCATCCTCCTACCAGAAACCACCTCCGCAAGACAACAAAATGGAGGCCATGCTTGAGCAGTTATTGGAAGGACAGCAGAAGATGACAGTGAGCTTCAATGGCAAGATTGATGCACTGTATGAGGACCTGAATGGGAAGATTGACAACATCCATTCTCACATGAAGAAGCTAGATATTCAGGTTGCTCAGACCGCAGAAGCTGTTAAGAGGCAAGAAGGATATCTTCCTGGAAAGACAGATGTGAATCCGAGACAACATGTGCATGCCATCACGGTCCAGGACGAAAAGGAGCTTCAGAATGTGCAGATAAGGGGATTTAATACTGAAGATTTGGAGGAACTTGAAGATGAAAATCATGCTGCGGAGTCTATGTCGATCGACACTATTGAGTGTCGATCGACACCTGAAGTAAAATCAGACGAATCGAGCCCGATCGAGACAGAATCATCGACGCAAACGTCCTGTGTCGATCGACACCAGATGGGTGTCGATCGACACCCGTCTCCAAGCTGCACAGATACGTCTACAACTTCACAGGTTGCATCAGAAAATTTCTGCAAGACCAATGTTCCGAACGCCCCCCTACCCAGACATCTGAGATCGCCCATTAGTGAGGAGAAACTAGCTGCTTTTAACAAGAAAGTGGCAATGATTCCTAAGGAGCTCTCCTTTGATGAGGCTTATGAGAGGTATCCTTTGTGTGCTTTCTTCCAGAATAACAAAGAAACATTTGAAGAGATGGAAGAACTCTTTCACAAGGCGAGAGAAATACCACCGCCAATGAAGCAACTGCTTAAGGTTGAAGATCCTGGGATGTTTATGGTTCCATGCTCCATTGGTGGAGTTGAGTTTGAGCATTCCCTCTGCGATTCAGGAGCCAGCGTGAACCTCATGACGAAGGACATTGCAGAGAAGCTAGGAATTACTGCCATTCACCCTTCCAGCATTACTCTTGAGTTTGCCAATTCTTCTACCGCAGTCTCACATGGTGTAATTCCAAACTTGCTCGTAAAAGTTGGGAATTGCCTGGTTCCAACAGATTTCCAAGTTGTGGAAGTAAGCAGAGCGTCTTTCATGCCGTTTATCCTTGGAAGACCATTCATGGCGACAGTAGGAGCAATTGTAGACATGCCCAATAGGAGAATGTCCTTCTCTAATGTTGACAAAGAAGTGTTCTACAAAGCTATCCCTACTACTTCTGGAATTTCCACGCCCATCTCATGTATTGCTGTGATCACTGGAGAAGAGCTGGATTCTAAGGAACAAGTGAGCAAGAAGGTTCTTCAAGAAACATTGGATGGGAGTTCTAAAGAAGCTGTGGAGATTGAAGATTGGGATGGGAACGGTCATACCTTCGGGATTTTGGGCGCAGATGAGAGTCTGATCAGTACTAAGTTGATGGAGGACGACGCTTTTGTCATTGAGACAAAAATAGCAGAGCTAAATTGGACAACGAATGCGAAGACCCGAGCTGCAAGCTCGGTGTCGATCGACACACCCTGTGTCGATCGACACCCGTCGCGGGTCACACCAGAAGTTGTCAAACAGACGCATCCACATCATACGTGCCATAAACCTCGAAAGAAGCAAATGTATGTATTTCCTGGAATAAATTCCAAACCTCCTGATCATCTCATTAAGAGTTTTAAAAATTCAAAAGATGTTGTGCACTTATCAAAGCCTCGAGATTCTCGTAGAGGGCTTGGTATTTCTTTTGACTTTGCTGCATGAAAACGAAATATTCCACCTACTTTTGTTCCTCATTTCCTTGGAAGATCTCATGAACCTACTGCGTATACACCACCATGGATGAGGAGACATTCATCTGGGAAGCATTCAATGCTACTCTCTGATCCACCCAATGCCTAATTCACATATTCATTCAAGTTATTGACGTTAAAAGAGCGCTGAGTGGGAGGCAACCCACTAAGGTACGTTTTATTTTATTTTTCGTTTTGATTTTGTTTTTACTTATTATCTATTTTGGCTTAAAAAATAAATTTAAAAAAAAAAAAAGAAGGATCGACCAGATTCAGAGTCGATCGACACCCATTGTGTCGATCGACACCACTCGTGGACACAGGTAAGTTCTTCAAAACACCGATTCTTTTCTTTTGTTCTTCAAATTTTCAAAACCCGAGCCTTTGAACAAAACTTCCCCAAATCACAACTTTTTCGTTTCTTAACCAAATTGAGCGATTCTTTGCTCTAATCCGTGCGGATATTTGCTCTCTATCATAATCTATCATCCATTCATTCGATCTACAAGGTATGTTCTTCAAATCTCCCAATTTTATTTTCGGCCCTAAGGTGAAAATTTTCGAATTCGACCTATTTGGCTTGATTTCTTGCTTGAATGATGCTCATTTAGGTTGTCTTTCATGATTAGAATCATTACCCAACCATTTTATTTCCTCTAATTTGAACAAATTTGAAATTTTCGAATTTTTGAGAATTCATGATGAATGTTGCGAATTTTGGAGTTTTTCTTGGGTTTTATTGTTTAGACTTGGTCGATATATGATATTGAGGTTGTTTGCAAAGCCATTTGATGTACCATTGAGCCTAGGATCACGATTTGTTTTTGATTTGCGATTACACACAGGGTGTCGATCGACACCAGACCTGCACAGGAATATTGCGTTTTATTTGAAAGACTTGGATGTTGATTTTGATTTTATTTTTCATTGCAGATGGCTCCTGTGACTAAGAGGGCACGTCACACTGAAGCATCCGCTTCTGGGACAGCTAATGATGACGTGATTAGCTCTCTTCCTCCTTGGCCAAAACGTGAGGGTGCAAAGATCCGAAGTTTGAGACAGTGGGAAGATACACCGGCGAAGGAGGTTGCCAAAGATGAGTGCACTATGCGAGACATTGCTGAAGCATGGGATGACTATGACACGCTCTTCTACAATGCGTGGATTGGTGTGAAGATCGCTTCTACTCGCTTTGCTTGCGAGAAGACGATGACTGCACTGGGGATCAAAGACGACATTATGGGGTTGATGCGCAGAGTTGGCATGGGTACCATCGCGACGAGGCAGCATGATCTCTATCCCGACCTTGTTCGCCAGTTTATTGCTACAGCCAGAGTCTGCTACAGGAATGAGATAGTCCGCAATGCTCTGGAAGGGACTCTCACCTTTCTCATCCGCGGGATCTGTTACCGCATTTCACTTTCAGAGCTTTGCCAGCTCTATGGGTTCGAAGAAGAGCATGCGACAGGAGTTGCTCTTCAGACACAGCTGCCAAACAACCAGGACTTCTGGTCTCTATTCGGGAATGGGATCTATGATTCCAAGAGGTCCACTCATACAGACATCCGCCATCCCACTCTGCGATACTTGGTGCGCCTCTTCTCTACTACACTTCATTGCAAGTTTGAGCCAGGGAAGATGCGGGTGGCTGAGTTGGTACTACTCTACCGCAGCATTTGGTCAGAGATCTATGAGGATTCAAACGCCCCACTTAGCGCCAACTTAGGCGCTGTGTTTGCACATCACTTGGCTTCCCTGAAGACGAAGCCTTTCTCTGGTACACAGGTGAAGCCCGAGACTATTGGCAGTCTCCTCACTCCCATCTTCATGCACTTCGGGATTGATACTTCCAGCTGTACCATCGATACTTCTTGATTTTTTGTTTATATGGAGTACCTGAAGAGGACACAATGGGTGAAGCCAGAGAGGCTTTGGGTTTTCACATACGAGCAGAGAGTGCAGCACGCAGTTCTTCTACCTGACCGCGAGCTTACTCACATCACTTCA
>JAHZTW010000004.1:70408226-70430858 GCA_020283515.1 Alliaria petiolata | reverse complement strand
ACACAGCTGCCAAACAACCAGGACTTCTGGTCTCTATTCGGGAATGGGATCTATGATTCCAAGAGGTCCACTCATACAGACATCCGCCATCCCACTCTGCGATACTTGGTGCGCCTCTTCTCTACTACACTTCAGTGCAAGTCTGAGCCAGGGAAGATGCGGGTGGCTGAGTTGGTACTACTCTACCGCAGCATTTGGTCAGAGATCTATGAGGATTCAAACGCCCCACTTAGCGCCAACTTAGGCGCTGTGTTTGCACATCACTTGGCTTCCCTGAAGACGAAGCCTTTCTCTGGTACACAGGTGAAGCCCGAGACTATTGGCAGTCTCCTCACTCCCATCTTCATGCACTTCGGGATTGACACTTCCAGCTGTACCATCGATACTTCTCGATCTTTGGTTGATATGGAGTACCTGAAGAGGACACAATGGGTGAAGCCAGAGAGGCTTTGGGTTTTCACAAACGAGCAGAGAGTGCAGCACGCAGTTCTTCTACCTGACCGCGAGCTTACTCACATCACTTCAGATATAGGGCGCCTCGCATTTCATCCTAATCCGAGCAAGATTAGGACTATTGCTGCTGCTAGACCCAGAGACGCATCATCTAGGCCAGCCGCAGACACCACACGCCCCTCCTGTCCCAGGCGCAGAGCTCAGGCGTCTACTTCTACTCATCAGCTTCCTGAGGCTCCCGCGATTCCTATGGAGCCAGACGTTTTCCAGAGATATGTGGTGCAGAGTTTCCAGGCGATTTGGAGCGCCATTACTACCATGTCTACATGTGGCTGCGTTCGCCCACCCACTCCACCACGTTCTTCTCCACCACATGATGAGGATGATGAGTGATTTTCCATTCCTTTTAGTGTTTTGAGTCAGTTTTTCTTTTTATCTTGAGTCTGCATTTGCTTCAGTATTTTGCTTCATAACTTGTTAAACTTATTAAGTCTATTGGATTATCTTGTGTTTTTAACTGTTTGTTTGAGTTTTTCTAACAGCTAGGAAACTTCTAACAACAATCTGACTTAGCAACAATCATGTTCGAGTGGCAGAACTATGTCTACGGACAGAGTGTCGATCGACACCATCTGTGTCGATCGACACCAACTTCATACACCGCATCGATCGACACCGCGCAGAGTCAGGTAATCCGATTTTTTTTCTGTAATTTCTAACAGTTGATTACTAATTTTCTTTTGCCAAACTCATTCTTAATAACACTGGGGACAGTGTTGTTCAAGTCTGGGGGAGGTGATTGCTAACATTGTGTTTTCTTTTGAGTTTGTTTTTGAGTCAAAAATCTGTTTTATTGAGTCAAAACCAGTTGGAACTTTCAGTTTTTCTAGGAACTAACCACAGATTGTTGACATTTGATGGACCATTGCTATAGCAATTGATTTCGGGTCTTACTAAGTAGAAAGCTGCAAGTGGATCAGTCTAATAGGGCGAATTCAGACCCCCTTACATGAACTAGGTATGCGCAGAACTTGATTCCTCTTTCAGCTTTGATAAGATTAGAAATCTGCAGTCTCTCCTTGATCTTCCCTTGAAAAAGAAAAAGAAATAAAAAGTCTGAGAAGGAATAGTGCAAAGAACCTCATGAGCCTGTCTCCTCACAAGGAACAATATTAGTGAGAGCTCATGAACCTGTCTCCTCACAAGGAACACAAGTAGGAGCAGCACTATTCCAAGACTTAAAAGAATAAGAAAAAGTCAATGAAAAGATCTGTAGAACACCCTGAAAAGGGCAGCAGTTGACTAAGGGAGGAGAAAATAGGAGATCTGTAGAAAGTATGTCTTGTCTAGGCACTAAGGAATGGAAAGAATCAGAAAATTTTTGTAGCATTGCCACTGTTAGAGTTCGAATTTTTACCAAGGAAAGGGTCTGGATTTGAACTGGGAGATTGCTAAGCTTGTGGTTAGTACATTGAACACTACCTGAAGTTAGTTCTATAGCATGTGGATTCAAGAGTGTTAACATCTGAGGCGTTCTGAAAAAAATACTCGAAAGTTCCTATTTTCAAACTTCGACTCTATACTTAGTTTCTGTTTTGCTTGAGGGCAAGCAAAAGCTAAGTCTGGGGGAGTTGATATATCATGGTTTTTACCCATTTTTAGACCATGATATAGGTGTTTTTATAGAGTCTTTTGTAAGTTTTCGAGTCCTATATGAGTCTTTGCAGGATGGAGAACACTTGGAGCTAAATAGGAGAATCTGGAACGTTTTGGGGCATTTTTGTACGAACTGCTGAAGTTATGAAGTCAGAAGGGTGAATTCTCGAGCTGAGTGTCGATCGACACCAAAGAAGGTCGGCCAAAAGTGACGGTTTCCAATCAGAAAAAGGAAAGAGGCCAAGTTTTGAAGAATGACAAGATTGTCCCTGGACGAAAAATCCCTTCCTATATATAGTTTTCTGGCATTCTTTAGCCAATGACACTTTCATAATTTAGAGATTTTGAGACCTAGAGAGAGATTGTTCCAGAGCTTTTAGGGAGACAAGTCTAACTCATCAGAGCCAGATTTCGAACCCTAGTATCATTCTCTTCTATTTATTTATGCAATTTATTTCAGTCATGATTTGTGTTTCTTTGATTATGTCTGAGTAGTTTGCTAGTTAGGTTAGGGTGATTTAGGGTTGATGAAAAGTCTGTAGAATTATTATCTTTGTTAGGGAAATCACTTAGATCTTCACCTTGATTTGAACTTAACTTGATTTCTGAATTGATCACTTAGGAATCAAACCTTAGGTTATTTAATAGATGCGAGAGCATTATTAGTAACTTGATCTAATCATAGGTGAGCAAAATAACTATTCGCAAAGAGATTTGGTTTAGTTATTTTGTGAACATATCGAACCTGAACTTTAATGCTTGCTTAGATTGTTAGATTTCGCAAAGAGATTTGGTTTTCTGGAATTTAAGCATAGATAACTTCTGCAACGAGAGTTGATTGGTTTTAACTTAGTGATTCGAGTTCTAGACGGTTCTTAATAAGTCCCTAATAAAAATATTATCTGCATTCTTAGATTCATCCTGATAATTTACCCTCGCCTAGCGTTTTCGTCTCTGAATCTTAAAACCGTTTTACATCACATTTACTTATTCGCATAGTTTAATTTACATTAATACTTATTTGACTTAGCATAATCTGAACTTAGAAACCATAGCGTAGTAACTACTTCTCTTGGGATTTCGATACCCCTTGTACTTCAACTGCTTTGCTGTGCACTTGCAGTTAATTATTTAGGGTAAAACCTGACCCCTATCAAGTTTTTGGCGCCGTTGCCGGGGAAGTAGATTAACTACCTACGGAATCTAGCATTAGGATTTTGACTAGGTTTTGCTTTTTAATTTTTGGTTACTGATTTAGTTTCTAAATTCTTTGTTTTTCAGGTGCATGCTTTACCGCAGTACCAGGAGCAACAAGAACCAGGAACTAATCCCGTTGAACCAGGAGCTAGACCGTTTCGAACGTACGAACCGCAAGGCTGCACGAGCATCGATCGACACATCCAGCGTCGATCGACACCAGGAACCAGCGTCGAGCGACACCTTAGGCATCGATCGACACTGCGCGCAGATAAAGATGGCAGACATCGTGGTTCTAGTACAGGACGCGGCAGGCAACTTTTTCGACCGTCAGGGCAATAGAAGGAACGCCGACGGACAGAGACTTGATGAGGCTGGCGCCATCATAGTCGAACCGGCAAGACAACTTGGTGAACTCGCAGAAGCTGCACGCGGAAGAACACTTGGTGACTACAACCGCCCAGATCAGTTCTATGCCAATAGAGCTGCGATCCGTCCTCCTGCGTTTCAGAGGAATGACTTCGAGCTGAAGCCTGCTTACTTCCAGCTCGTAGCTCAGAATCCCTTCCATGGTCTTCCCAACGAGCATCCTATGGATCATGTCGAGAGATTCGAAGACTTAGCATCCAGCATTAAGGCCAATGGAGTTACATATGATTATCTCTTCTGCAAGCTTTTCCCTTACTCGCTTGCAGGAGATGCATCATATTGGCTGAAGCAGTTGGATCCTGGCTCGCTAACTACTTGGGAAGAGACAAAGAATGCATTCCTATGCAACTTCTTTGACGATGCGAGATCCGAGGAGATGAGGACTAAGATCACTACTTTCTCGCAAGGACATACTGAAGCATTCAAGGCTTCTTGGGTGAGATTCAAGGCCTACCAGAGGGACTGCCCACATCATGGCTTCAGCGAGCCGCAGTTGCTTGGTATCTTCTACCGAGGGATTGACTGGAGATACCAGATGGCCCTAGACGCAGCAAGCAACGGAAATTTCAACACCAGAGTTCCTGCAGACGCCGTGGTGCTTATAGAGAATTTGGCCTCTAGTAACAGCACCAAAAACGCAGATTTTGAGAGGAGACAAGGCGCAGGAACCAATGGAGGAAGCCAGATTGCTGAAGTCAACAGGAAGCTCGATCTCTTGGTGGGAAAGAAACAGGTCCATTTTGCCAATGAGGTGGAGTCATTCGAGCCAGAGGAAGATTGCGAGAGAGAGGATGTCAACTACATCAACAATGGAGGATTTCAAGGCCAAAGGTTTGGGAACCAGCAGGGAAACAGGAACTTCAGCGGAAACTATCAGAAGAGCTCCTTCACAGGAAATCAGAACTCTTCTGGTTACAACCAGAAGCCCCCATTCCAGAGCAGCAACAACACCTACACAAGGAACTATGGTTCATCCTCCTACCAGAAACCACCTCCGCAAGACAACAAAATGGAGGCCATGCTTGAGCAGTTATTGGAAGGACAGCAGAAGATGACAGTGAGCTTCAATGGCAAGATTGATGCACTGTATGAGGACCTGAATGGGAAGATTGACAACATCCATTCTCACATGAAGAAGCTAGATATTCAGGTTGCTCAGACCGCAGAAGCTGTTAAGAGGCAAGAAGGATATCTTCCTGGAAAGACAGATGTGAATCCGAGACAACATGTGCATGCCATCACGGTCCAGGACGAAAAGGAGCTTCGGAATGTGCAGATAAGGGGATTTAATACTGAAGATTTGGAGGAACTTGAAGATGAAAATCATGCTGCGGAGTCTATGTCGATCGACACTATTGAGTGTCGATCGACACCTGAAGTAAAATCAGACGAATCGAGCCCGATCGAGACAGAATCATCGACGCAAACGTCCTGTGTCGATCGACACCAGATGGGTGTCGATCGACACCCGTCTCCAAGCTGCACAGATACGTCTACAACTTCACAGGTTGCATCAGAAAATTTCTGCAAGACCAATGTTCCGAACGCCCCCCTACCCAGACATCTGAGATCGCCCATTAGTGAGGAGAAACTAGCTGCTTTTAACAAGAAAGTGGCAATGATTCCTAAGGAACTCTCCTTTGATGAGGCTTATGAGAGGTATCCTTTGTGTGCTTTCTTCCAGAATAACAAAGAAACATTTGAAGAGATGGAAGAACTCTTTCACAAGGCGAGAGAAATACCACCGCCAATGAAGCAACTGCTTAAGGTTGAAGATCCTGGGATGTTTATGGTTCCATGCTCCATTGGTGGAGTTGAGTTTGAGCATTCCCTCTGCGATTCAGGAGCCAGCGTGAACCTCATGACGAAGGACATTGCAGAGAAGCTAGGAATTACTGCCATTCACCCTTCCAGCATTACTCTTGAGTTTGCCAATTCTTCTACCGCAGTCTCACATGGTGTAATTCCAAACTTGCTCGTAAAAGTTGGGAATTGCCTGGTTCCAACAGATTTCCAAGTTGTGGAAGTAAGCAGAGCGTCTTTCATGCCGTTTATCCTTGGAAGACCATTCATGGCGACAGTAGGAGCAATTGTAGACATGCCCAATAGGAGAATGTCCTTCTCTAATGTTGACAAAGAAGTGTTCTACAAAGCTATCCCTACTACTTCTGGAATTTCCACGCCCATCTCATGTATTGCTGTGATCACTGGAGAAGAGCTGGATTCTAAGGAACAAGTGAGCAAGAAGGTTCTTCAAGAAACATTGGATGGGAGTTCTAAAGAAGCTGTGGAGATTGAAGATTGGGATGGGAACGGTCATACCTTCGGGATTTTGGGCGCAGATGAGAGTCTGATCAGTACTAAGTTGATGGAGGACGACGCTTTTGTCATTGAGACAAAAATAGCAGAGCTAAATTGGACAACGAATGCGAAGACTCGAGCTGCAAGCTCGGTGTCGATCGACACACCCTGTGTCGATCGACACCCGTCGCGGGTCACACCAGAAGTTGTCAAACAGACGCATCCACATCATACGTGCCATAAACCTCGAAAGAAGCAAAGGTATGTATTTCCTGGAATAAATTCCAAACCTCCTGATCATCTCAATAAGAGTTTTAAAAATTCAAAAGATGCTGCGCACTTATCAAAGCCACGAGATTCTCGTAGAGGGCTTGGTATTTCTTTTGACGATGCTGCAGGAAAACGAAATATTCCACCTACTGCTGTTCCCCATTTCCTTGGAAGATCTCATGAACCTACTGCGTATACACCACCATGGATGAGGAGACATTCATCTGGGAAGCATTCAATGCTACCCTCTGATCCACCCAACGCCTAAGTCACATATCCAGTCAAGCTATTGACGTTAAAAGAGCGCTGAGTGGGAGGCAACCCACTAAGGTACGTTTTATTTTATTTTTCGTTTTGATTTTGTTTTTACTTATTATCTATTTTGGCTTAAAAAATAAATTTAAAAAAAAAAAAAGAAGGATCGACCAGATTCAGAGTCGATCGACACCCATTGTGTCGATCGACACCACTCGTGGACACAGGTAAGTTCTTCAAAACACCGATTCTTTTCTTTTGTTCTTCAAATTTTCAAAACCCGAGCCTTTGAACAAAACTTCCCCAAATCACAACTTTTTCGTTTCTTAACCAAATTGAGCGATTCTTTGCTCTAATCCGTGCGGATTTTTGCTCTCTATCATAATCTATCATCCATTCATTCGATCTACAAGGTATGTTCTTCAAATCTCCCAATTTTATTTTCGGCCCTAAGGTGAAAATTTTCGAATTCGACCTATTTGGCTTGATTTCTTGCTTGAATGATGCTCATTTAGGTTGTCTTTCATGATTAGAATCATTACCCAACCATTTTATTTCCTCTAATTTGAACAAATTTGAAATTTTCGAATTTTTGAGAATTCATGATGAATGTTGCGAATTTTGGAGTTTTTCTTGGGTTTTATTGTTTAGACTTGGTCGATATATGATATTGAGGTTGTTTGCAAAGCCATTTGATGTACCATTGAGCCTAGGATCACGATTTGTTTTCGATTTGCGATTACACACAGGGTGTCGATCGACACCCTTTGTGTCGATCGACACCAGACCTGCACAGGAATATTGCGTTTTATTTGAAAGACTTGGATGTTGATTTTGATTTTATTTTTCATTGCAGATGGCTCCTGTGACTAAGAGGGCACGTCACACTGAAGCATCCGCTTCTGGGACAGCTAATGATGACGTGATTAGCTCTCTTCCTCCTTGGCCAAAACGTGAGGGTGCAAAGATCCGAAGTTTGAGACAGTGGGAAGATACACCGGCGAAGGAGGTTGCCAAAGATGAGTGCACTATGCGAGACATTGCTGAAGCCTGGGATGACTATGACACGCTCTTCTACAATGCGTGGATTGGTGTGAAGATCGCTCCTACTCGCTTTGCTTGCGAGAAGACGATGACTGCACTGGGGATCAAAGACGACATTATGGGGTTGATGCGCAGAGTTGGCATGGGCACCATAGCGACGAGGCAGTTCGATCTCTATCCCGACCTTGTTCGCCAGGTCATAGCCACTGCCAGAGTCTACTACAGGAATGAGATTGTCCGCAATGCTCTGGAAGGGACTCTCACCTTTCTCATCCGCGGGATCCGTTACCGCATTTCACTTTCAGAGCTTTGCCAGCTCTATGGGTTCGAAGAAGAGCATGAGACAGGAGTTGCTCTTCAGACACAGCTGCCAAACAACCAGGACTTCTGGTCTCTATTCGGGAATGGGATCTATGATTCCAAGAGGTCCACTCATACAGACATCCGCCATCCCACTCTGCGATACTTGGTGCGCCTCTTCTCTACTACACTTCAGTGCAAGTCTGAGCCAGGGAAGATGCGGGTGGCTGAGTTGGTACTACTCTACCGCAGCATTTGGTCAGAGATCTATGAGGATTCAAACGCCCCACTTAGCGCCAACTTAGGCGCTGTGTTTGCACATCACTTGGCTTCCCTGAAGACGAAGCCTTTCTCTGGTACACAGGTGAAGCCCGAGACTATTGGCAGTCTCCTCACTCCCATCTTCATGCACTTCGGGATTGACACTTCCAGCTGTACCATCGATACTTCTCGATCTTTGGTTGATATGGAGTACCTGAAGAGGACACAATGGGTGAAGCCAGAGAGGCTTTGGGTTTTCACAGACGAGCAGAGAGTGCAGCACGCAGTTCTTCTACCTGACCGCGAGCTTACTCACATCACTTCAAATATAGGGCGCCTCGCATTTCATCCTAGTCCGAGCAAGCTTAGGACTATTGCTGCTGCTAGACCCAGAGGCGCATCATCTAGGCCAGCCGCAGACACCGCACGCCCTTCTTGTACCAGACGCAGAGCTCAGGCTACTACTCCTCCTTTTCAGCTTCCCGTGGCTCCTGAGATTCCTATGGAGCCAGACGTTTTCCAGAGATATGTGGTGCAGAGTTTCCAGGCGATCTGGAGCGCCATTACTACCATGTCTACATGTGGCTGCGTTCGCCCACCCACTCCACCACGTTCTTCTCCACCACATGATGAGGATGATGAGTGATTTTCCATTCCTTTTAGTGTTTTGAGTCAGTTTTTCTTTTTATCTTGAGTCTGCATTTGCTTCAGTATTTTGCTTCATAACTTGTTAAACTTATTGAGTCTATTGGATTATCTTGTGCTTTTAACTGTTTGTTTGAGTTTTTCTAACAGCTAGGAAACTTCTAACAACAATCTGACTTACCAACATTCATGTTCGAGTGGCAGAACTCTGTCTACGGACAGAGCGTCGATCGACACCATCTGTGTCGATCGACACCAACTTCAGACACAGCATCGATCGACACACCTTGTGTCGATCGACGCCACACGCAGAGTCAGGTAATCCGATTTTTCTCTTTAATTTCTAACAGTTGATTATTATTTTTCTTTTGCCAAACTCATTCTTAATAACACTGGGGACAGTGTTGTTCAAGTCTGGGGGAGGTGATTGCTAACATTGTGTTTTCTTTTGAGTTTGTTTTTGAGTCAAAAATCTGTTTTATTGAGTCAAAACTAGTTGGAACTTTCAGTTTTTCTAGGAACTAACCACAGATTGTTGACATTTGATGGACCATTGCTATAGCAATTGATCTCGGGTCTTACTAAGTAGAAAGCTGCAAAGTGGATCAGTCTAATAGGGCGAATTCAGACCCCCTTACATGAACTAGGTATGCGCAGAACTTGATTCCTCTTTCAGCTTTGATAAGATTAGAAATCTGCAGTCTCTCCTTGATCTTCCCTTAAGAGAAAAGAAAAGAAAGAAATAGTCTAAGTCTGGAATAGTGCCTTGTCATGAGCCTGACTCCTCACAAGGAACAATATTAGTGATGCTCTTGAACACGTCTCCTCACAAGGAACACAAGTAGAGAGTAGCACTATTCCAGAGATCCCAAAAAGAATAAGAAAAAGTCAATGAAAAGATCTGTAGAACACCCAGAAAATGGGCAGCAGTTGACTAAGGGAAGAGAAAATAGGAGAGCTATAGAAAGTATATCTTGTCTAGGCGTTAAGGAAGGGAAAGAATCAGAAAAGTTCTGTAGCATTACCACTGTTAGAGTTCGAATTTTTACCAAGGAAAGGGTCTGGATTTGAACTGGGAGATTGCTAAGCTTGTGGTAAGTACATTGAACACTACCTGAAGTTGGTTCTATAGCATGTGGATTCAAGAGTGTTAACATCTGAGGCGTTCTGAAAAAGTACTTGAAAGCTCCTGTTTTCAAACCTCGACTCTATATTTAGTTTCTGTTTTGCTTGAGGGCAAGCAAAAGCTAAGTCTGGGGGAGTTGATATATCATGGTTTTTACCCATTTTTAGACCATGATATAGGTATTTTTATAGAGTCTTTTGTTAGATTTCGAGTCCTATATGAGTCTTTGCAGGATGGAGAACACTTGGAGCTAAATAGGAGAATCTGGAACGTTTTGGAGTATTTTGGAGAAGCTGCTGAAGTTATGAAGTCAGAAGGGTGAATTCTCGAGCAGTGTGTCGATCGACACACTCAGTGTCGATCGACACCAAAGAAGGTCGGCCAAAAGTGACGGTTTCCAATCAGAAAAAGGAAAGAGGCCAAGTTTTGAAGAATGACAAGATTGTCCCTGGACGAAAAATCCCTTCCTATATATAGTTTTCTGGCATTGTTTAGCCAATTACACTTTCATAATTTAGAGATTTTGAGACCTAGAGAGAGATTGTTCCAGAGCTTTTAGGGAGACAAGTCTAACTCATCAGAGCCAGATTTCGAACCCTAGTATCATTCTCTTCTATTTATTTATGCAATTTATTTCAGTCATGATTTGTGTTTCATTGATTATGTCTGAGTAGTTTGCTAGTTAGGTTAGGGTGATTTAGGGTTGATGAAAAGTCTGTAGAATTATTATCTTTGTTAGGGAAATCACTTAGATCTTCACCTTGATTTGAACTTAACTTGATTTCTGAATTGATCACTTAGGAATCAAACCTTAGGTTATTTAATAGATGCGAGAGCATTATTAGTAACTTGATCTAATCATAGGTGAGCAAAATAACTATTCGCAAAGAGATTTGGTTTAGTTATTTTGTGAACATATCGAACCTGAACTTTAATGCTTGCTTAGATTGTTAGATTTCGCAAAGAGATTTGGTTTTCTGGAATTTAAGCATAGATAACTTCTGCAACGAGAGTTGATTGGTTTTAACTTAGTGATTCGAGTTCTAGACGGTTCTTAATAAGTCCCTAATAAAAATAATATATGCATTCTTAGATTCAACCTGATAATTTACCCTCACCTAGCGTTTTCGTCTCTGAATCTTAAAACCGTTTTACATCACATTTACTTATTCGCATAGTTTAATTTACTTTAATACTTATTTGACTTAGCATAATCTGAACTTAGAAACCATAGCGTAGTAACTACTTCTCTTGGGATTTCGATACCCCTTGTACTTCAACTGTTTTGCTGTGCACTTGCAGTAGAATATTTAGGGTAAAACCTGACCCATATCAATTGGCAATGTGGTTCTCCCAAGCGACTTCCTGCTAATAGAAATGGACCAAGATGTCAAGGAAACCCTCTTGTTGGGAAGACCTTTTCTAGCTTCAGCCGGTTCCATGTTCGATTGCAAGAGTGGCAAGGTAGAACTGAAACTAACCGGGAGCTTGGTAATGCATTTTGACACCAAAGGGAAGAGGATCAGTGAAAGAGAGCATGCATACTCCCTTGAGCTCAAGAAGACAATTGAAAAAATCAAAGATCCATCCTTGGAGATATGCTATGATGGAGATAGCTTTGATGGTGTCTGCCTCAATGCCATGTTCGAAGGACAAACCGAAGAGATCCAAGAAGCACCAAAAGAGGTGATCACTTGCAAGAAGTCCTAAGGCAAAATGCCTAAGAAAAAGTGTAGCCTAGGAAGGGACATATTAGACTAGGGTAGAAAATGATATAGGTGCTCGGGTAGATGGGAATTTATCCTTGTATGCATCCATTAGTTTTTACCCTTAGCATTTTGTATTAAGAAGATTCCTTTCATGAGTGATCCCGTTCAAACACTTAACCCGTTCGCACTACGAGTTCGTCTTTAGCTCGTGACCTGACCCTTAACCAAGTGAGTTGACTGATAAGCATAATTTTCTAATGAATGTTAAAGGGAATTGGGAATTTTAATGTGCATCTAGGTTGAGATTTATTTTGCTTGATGTTGTGATGAATGAGGCTAAAGCTTTTTGAGTAAGAATTCGGTCTGCATCCTAGAAACATGAACTTAGACATTGACTTGATTTCTTTTAAATGGCGTTTTGGATTCAAACTTACACTCCCTTTTCAAAACCTCATCCCTCCGGTTAGCTTTTGCTTGAGGACAAGCAAAATGGCAAGTTTGGGGGTGTTGATATCTCTGTAAATTACACCTTTTTCACATGAATTTCATACTTGTTAGGATCCCATTCATGCACTTTTATCTTAGTTTTTATTTCATTTCCACTTATGTTAGGTATAGATGCATTAGGTTAGGTCTTTGCATATTCTTGCAATTGGAGTGTTTTCTCAGGTACTATGGTGTATGGAGGATGGTCCGAGGAAGAAGGTCCAAAGAGAGATCAAAGAAGGGGAAAACGGACGATATCGAGCATGGATCACGGCTCCTTAGCCGATATGGACAAGCGCATAGGCGAACCTCGGCAAGTAGCAGTGACTTGATCCCGAAGCAGGCATCCCGGAATGAAGATCCCACAAGACGTTCCTCGAAGACGGATATCGGAGCAAGGCATTAACGTTAGCCCGATATTGACAGTAGGCAAAGGACTTCACAACGGCAAGATCCCGAAATCGATCCCCGATATGGAGGTTGCCCGAAGAACACAAGGAGTTAGCATTTCGGCCTGTTTCCACGACTTGAAGCCGATACGCTACAATCCAAAAGAGTTTCTATTTCGGGCAAGTGGTCCTAACGCTTTAGGTTTTCCTCTTTGGTGTATAAATACACGTTGTTCCCCACGCTTATCTCTCTCTCTCTCTCTCTCGTTCCACTTTTACTTTGTAACCGAAAATTCTTAGTTCTTTCACCATTAAAGCTTGTTTTAAAGCTTGAACCTTTTATGTTATTTCGATGTTATCAAGTCTTGTTAGCATTTCTTGTTAAATCTTCTTTGTTTTCTTGTTTTTGACTATCTTGCAAGCCATGAGTCACCTTCTTGTTCTTATAGATCTTGAGGTTTCTCAAATGGAAAGTGAGTAGTCTTTTGATGGGTTAAAAGAGCCAAGGAACTCTCGGATTTACATTTCTTGCTTAGCTAGAACATAAAGTTTGATTCTTTCTCGTTTATTGTTCTCAATGCTTAGTCTAGTCTGATCATCTAGTCTAAAGACTAAAGGCGGCTTGACATGAACGCCACGTGCTTGCTTTGCAAAACCCATAAACAAGGGTTCGATCTTTCCTAGGCTCAGACGGACCATCTGTCTAGGAGATCTTACAGTTCAATAGGGACGTTTTAGCATGCTTGTTTCTTTTATTGTATCGCTAAGCGGGAGCTA
This sequence comes from Alliaria petiolata, assembly GCA_020283515.1. Taxonomy (NCBI): domain Eukaryota; kingdom Viridiplantae; phylum Streptophyta; class Magnoliopsida; order Brassicales; family Brassicaceae; genus Alliaria; species Alliaria petiolata. The sequence goes on along the minus strand of JAHZTW010000004.1, from coordinate 70,417,560 downwards.
GTTTATGGTGATATAGATTCAAAGATGTTAGACCCAAACGCCATGGGCTAAATAATTTGTGGATCCCTTTACCTAAGAATCACCATCTTAAGACTAAGTCTTGATGTGATCCAAAAGCTTTAACTTGATAAACAATCCGAGAGTCACCTAGTTCATAAAACCTATCTTAATCCTTCTTTATTTACAAAGCTTATCTTTTTACCGTTTAAATCATTACTTCTTGCTCAAGTAGTCTAAAGTTCCTTTTTTATGGTCTTGAGTGACACAAGATCCAGTCTTTAGTCATTTCTAATAGTAAAATCCCAACCTTTTACCATTTTAAACTTGACTTGTGACACCGAATATCCGATCTGTCCACTAAACAGCCTCAAATGGATTGATAAGACCCATACACTATACTGCAACAGTTATAAGTAGTGGATTAAATTTCTTCCAAACCTCCTGCAAGTAACTTATTGTGTACGGATTACCAACACCCTGCCAATTCCAACTGAGTATCCGCATTGATAATCTTACTTGGACGATCCCAAATCAGAGTTCGGTTTAGGGATTTTCTTCCCCTGTTCCTCTTTAATGTCCGCTCCTGAAAGAAAGTTATTATTTCAATGGAGAAATTGTTTTATTTATGTGGAGATTAAGATAATGTTAAGAAAATTTTAGTTGTTAGATATATATATATATATATATACTAGGTGGGTGCTCGCGCAAATGCGCGGGCTATTGTGTTCCATTGTAAAGTTGCGGATTCCACGTCGATTTTGGTATCCTAATTTATTTTTAATTCCTTAATTCAATCTGTTGTAAACAATTTGAAATCCTTGTTGGTCACATATTTAGATGCATACCAACAATAATATATAACTTGCGCCAAAGGTTTCAATACTATAACTAATAGAATATAAATACCATAGTTACATCATTAAAATAAAGGAATACAAAATCACGTCAAATAAAGAAATGCAAAAGCACGCAGAAACAATAGAATATAAATAGCATCTAGAAAAACAGAATTATAATTCACCATTAGGAAGCTAAGAAGGTTTCGGGAACACTTCTTCGTAAACAACATTCAATATCTTCCGTTGTGGCTTATTATCGTTATCCGTTACCAATATCTTCAACCCTGACCTCGAAGTTACCCTTGACAAAGAAACGTATAATTGGCCATGAGTAAAAACCGGTCTTGCAGAAACACCCCTACCTTTGCAAGTGTTTGACCTTGGCTCTTGTTTATGGTCATCGCAAAAGCCAAAGTGATTGGAAACTGTTTACGTCTCATCCTAAACGGGAGACTCGTTTCCGTTGGAGACACGAAAATCCGGGGTATAAGAACCTTCTCTCCAACCTTATCACCCGTAATGACCCTAGCTTCGATAACATAATTGGCCATCTGGGTTATAAGCAATCTTGTTCCATTGCACAAACCATTCTTGGGGTCAATGTTTCGGAGCAACATTATCGGCGTACCAACTTTCAAACGCAACTCGTGGTTTGGCAAACCAGATATTTTCACTGAATCAAGAAATTCATCGGTATAGATCATATTACCAGGTACACGCTCATTTTCGGGCCCGGAGCTTAGAGATGGAACCTCAGATATCTCGTTACTATCGAACTCTCGATCGGTCGTGTCAATACTATCACAACTTCGATAGATTCTTTCGGCACCTGGCGAATGCAAAATAATTGTTATTATACATGCTTTAAACTCAGAATACACTGTTATAATTTTAAATACGACCAAAGTAAAAAAAAAGGAAAAAAAAAACTTGGTAGCTGCGATAACATGTAGTTATTTATGACTTCTACGTCATCGTTCCGTGGACTCAAAATCGCTCTTTCTTGGAAGAACATGGGATCTGTTTTCCCCGCATACGATCGTCCATAAACTTCGGTGACTATTGCTTTAATCGGATCTCCACCATCCATAATCAGCATATCCTCTGGAATGTCAATCTCGTATTCGCCTAAACTGTTCTCATTTATCTTCCCGTCACCGATATCTAATATCCATTGTAAAAATTCTGCCAGACCATGCATTTCCTTAATATTATCTCCGGGTATTAACCGCATATTCTTTGTAAGTCTCAACAGCTCACAATCTGGCTTAAGGATGGAAGAATTCAAAGTTGCCATGACAACTTCTACCCTCCCAGCATTCGGCATAACCGGCAAGATCTGCCTAAAATCTCCACCGAAGACGATTACTTTACCACCAAACGGCTTATCACATTTCATGACATCGCGTAGGGTCCTGTCTAGAGTCCCAAAGCAATCTTTGTTCATCATCAACACTTCATCCCATATTATCAGTTTCGTCTTCCTAATCAAATCCGCTAAATTAGAATCGGATTTAATGTAACACGTTGTAAACTTGTTGACCACGATAGGTATTCCAAACCTAGAATGAGCAGTTCTACAACCTTGCAATAACAATGCAGCGATGCCACTCGACGCAACATTGAGAACAATTAGACCCTTAGAACGTAGAGCAGCACCAAGCAAACTCCAGAGATTTGTTTTTCCGGTACCCCCGAAACCATACACAAAGAACATCCTTCCACTGTTTTTATGCACAGCAGCTAATATCTTATCATAAATTATCATTTGCTCGTCTGTGACAGTTGCTATCAGCTCATCGTGCCTACGCCGTAAATCCTCGCGATCGTAGCTTTCCTCGTCCCTAATAAGTGGGTTACGGTGTGTTTCCATGATCATGTCGTCTGGGAACGGTATAGGGGTGAAATTTGCAAGATAACTCCTACAGGCAAGTAGCAATTTCTCTATCTCAACCAAGGCAAGGTTCTTGATTTGATCATCCGAAAGCCTCAACTCTACACGAACCCTAGCAGATATTAGCTAACATAACAAACAACACCGACTAAGAATAGTATATATGTATCACTCTTAGAATTTACCGTACCTCGGTTCCCGGTGTCTTTCCTCTGCTGGTACAGAACATCCCCCGCTAGGATCCACCCTTCGCGGATCACACCAGACGCTGTCTCAAATACTGCCAAACATATGCCTCCACATCCTTCAAGCCACAAACCGCGAAGAAAGCAAAGGTATGCATTCCCTGGAATCAATTCCAAACCTCCTGATCTTGTCAATAAAAGCTTTAAGGTTTCAAAGGCTGCTGCGCACTTATACAAGCCACGAGATTCTCGTAGAGGGCTTGCTGTTTCTTTTGATGATGCTGCAGGAAAACGAAGTGTACCACCCGAAGTCAAGTCCCACCCTGCTGCTGTTCCTCATTTCCTTGGTCGCTTTCATGCACCTACTGCTTATACACCGCCATGGATGAGAAGACATTCGTATGGGAAGCATTCAATGCCACCCTCTGATCCACCAGACGTCTGAACCCCGACACAGTCAAGCTAATGACTGTAAACGAGCGCTGAGTGGGAGGCAACCCACTGTTAGGTACGTTTTTATTTTTTATTTTATTTTGGTTTTACTAAGTCCTAGTTTCAGTTAGTAGAAAAGGCGACATTGGACTCGACATAGACCAGTGTCGATCGACACCACTTAGTGTCGATCGAAGCCATGCGCATACGAAGGTAAGTCTTCTATTTTGGTCTTTTATGTTGTTTCTAATCTTTTTTTTAGCCAACTTAGGGCTTGATAACACTGTGGACAGTGTTGTTTAAGTCTGGGGGAGGTGATTACTGACGTTGTGCTTTGTTTTGAGAGTCAAAAACGTTTTGTTTTATCGAGTCAAAATCAGTGAAATTTTCAGTTTTTCTAGGAACTAACCGCAGATTGTTGATACTTGAGGGACCATTGTTGTAGTAGTTGATCGCAGGTCTTACTAAATAGAAAGCTGCAAGTGGATCAATCTAACAGGGCGAGTTCAGATCCCCTTATAAGAACTAGGTATGCACTGAACTTGATTCCTCTTTCAGCTTTGATAAGATTAGAAATCTGCAGTCTCTCCTTGATCTTCCCTTGAGAAAAGAAAAGAAATAAGAAGTCTGATCAAGGAATAGTGCAAAGAACCTCATGAGCCTGTCTCCTCACAAGGAACAATATTAGTGAGAGCTCATGAACCTGTCTCCTCACAAGGAACACAAGTAGGAGCAGCACTATTCCAAGACTTAAAAAAATAAGAAAAAGTCAATGAAAAGATCTGTAGAACACCCAGAAAATGGGCAGCAGTTGACTAAGGGAAGAGAAAATAGGAGAGCTGTAGAAAGTATATCTTGTTCAGGCACTAAGGAAGGGAAAGAATCAGAAAAGTTCTGTAGCATTACCAATGTTAGAGTTCGAAATTTACAAAGGAAAGGGTCTGGATTCAAACTGGGAGATTGCTAAGCTTGTGGTAAGTACACTGAACATTACCTAAGGTTGGCTCTATTGCATGTGGATTCAAGAGTGTTAACATTTGTGGCGTTCTAAAGGTTAGCTGGATCTTTCGGTTTTCAAACCTTGACTCTATACTTAGTTTCTGTTTTGCTTGAGGGCAAGCAAAAGCTAAGTCTGGGGGAGTTGATATATCATGGTTTTTACCCATTTTTGGACCATGATATAAGTATTTTTATAGAGTCTTTTGGTGTTTTTAGAGTCCTATTGGAGTCTTTACAGGTTCAGCTAAGTTTTGAGCATAATTGGAGATTTTGGAGCATTTTGGAGCATTGTGGAAGAAGCTGCTGAAAAGATGAAGTTGAATTGAAGAATTGGATGAACAGTGTCGATCGACACTGTTGGTGTCGATCGACACCAAATATTTTCAGAAGAAAACGCGATTTCTACAAGTTTTGAAGAAAAGGAAACTGCCCAAAAAGATTTCCTTATTTGCAAGAGTGCCCAATTCGTGTTTTGGACCTTATATATAGTTGTCAAAGCCATTGTTTAGGCAGAATCTCATACTTTAAGAATCATAGAAGTTTAGGGTTTTTGGAGAGAAAAATCAGACTCCTTTAGAGCTGATTTGGAACTCTTTTATTTTCTTCTATTGATTTCTTTTATGCTTTCTATTCAAATTATGATTTCTGTTTCATTGATCATGTCTGAGTAGTTTGCTTGTTAGGTTTAGGGTTTTTCAAAGGTGATTAATGAATTGTTAGGTCGAATTAAATTGTTAGGATAAAATCATTAGAGTTCTTCATCTGGATTTGTGTTTAATGCTTATTCTAGCTTCGCGACCTAGAATCTGATCTTAGGTTAATTAATAGATGCGAGAGTATTATTGATTGCCTGAACTAGTGTTAGATGAGCAAAATACCTATTCGCAAAGAGATTTGGTTTATGATTTTGTGAACAATTGAACCTGATATTAATGCTTGTCTGAATTGTTTGAATTCGCAAAGAGATTTGGTTTTCTTGAATTTAGGCATAGATAATCTTCGCAGCGAGAGTTGGTTGATTTTACATTAGTGTTTCGAGTTCAAGAACGATTGCTTTTGCTGTGCACTTGCAGTAGTTTTATTAGGGTAAAACTAAACCCCTATCATTTCCTGGCAAATTGCGTTCACGTTGGTCAGGTCCCTTCACAATCAAAGAAGTCAGACCATATGGAGCAATTGTCCTGATGAACGCCAAGGGAGAAGAGTTCACTGTGAATGGGCAAAGGGTGAAACACTATTGGGCTCAAGCCAAGATTCCAGAAGGACACATTGTGTCTCTGGATGATGCACCATCCGCCTAAACGCATGACCAGTCAAGCTATTGACGTTAAACGAGCGCTGAGTGGGAGGCAACCCACTGTTAGGTACGTTTTTCTTTACATTTTGTTTTGATTTTACTAATTATTTTGGCTTTTACATAAAAAAAAAGGAGAATCGATCAAAAGCAGTGTCGATCGACACCCCTTGTGTCGATCGACACCCAGCGAGGATACGGGTAAGTTCTTCAAAATCCGAGAATTCTTCTTTCTTTCTCATATTTTCCAAAACCGTGATTTTTGAGAGAATTTCCCCCAAATCCCAACTTTCTCATTTCTTAACCAAATTGAGTGATTCAAAGCTCTAATCCGTGCGGATTTCATCACTCTTTCATAATCTATCATCCATTCATTCGATCTACAAAGGTATGTTCTTCAAATCTCCCAATTTCATTTTCGGACCTAAGGTGGAAATTTTCGAATTCAACCTTTCTACCTTGATTTCCTTGTTGAATCATGTTTATTTAGGTTGTCTAACATGGTCTACATCATTACCCAACCGTTTTTCATCCTCTAAATTGCACAATTTGAAATTTTCGGATTTTTGGAAATTGATGATATATGTTGTGAAATTGGATTGTTCTTTGGGTTTTATGGTATAGACTAGGTCTATTATTGCTATTGGGACTGATTGGATTGATGTTTGATGATTGAATGAAGTTGCAAATGTGATCTTTGAGTCGGACCCGACCCGAACTGACATTTTGTTCTTCATTTCTTAGATTGTGGATTTGATTTTGGGTTGATTTTCTTTTGCAGATGGCTCCTGCGAGTAAGAGACAACGCCACACTGAAGCTTCCGCCTCCGGAACCGCTAATGATGAGGAAATTCCGTGTCTCGCTCCATGGCCAAAGCGTGAAAACGCAAAGATCCGGAGTACACGAAGTTGGGAGGATCCACCAGCTACGGAGATGCTAAGCAGGATTGTACTCTTCGAGGCATTGACGAGTCATGGGATGACTATGACACGCTCTTCTACAATGCGTGGATTGGCGTGAAGATTGCTCCGACTCGCTTTGCTTGCGAGAAGACGATGACTGCATTGGGCATCAAAGAGGACGTTCTGCTGTTGATGCGCAGAGTTGGTATGGGCACTATTGCGACGCGGCAGTTCGACTTGTACCCTGATCTATTCCGTCAGTTCATCGCCACTGCCAGAGTCTACTACAGGAACGAGATAGTCCGCAACGCTCTGGAAGGGACACTCACATTTCTCATCCGCTGGATCCGTTACCGCATTTCACTTCCAGAGCTTTGCCAGCTCTATGGGTTCGAAGATGAGCATGAGACAGGAGCCTCCCTTCAGACACAGCTTCCGGACAACCAGGACTTCTGGTCTCTTTTCGGGAATGGGAGATATGACTCCAAGGCATCTACGCATACAGACATTCGTCATCCCACCCTGTGCTATCTGGTACGCTTGTTTTCCACTACACTTTTGTGTAAGCATGAGCCAGGGAAGATGCGGGTGGCTGAGTTGGTACTGCTCTACCGCGCCCTGTGGTCAGATATCTATGAGGATTCACAGGCGCCACTTAGCGCGAACCTAGGCGCAGTCTTTGCACATCACTTGGCTTCTTTGAAGACCAAGCCTTTCTCTGGTACGCAGGGGAAACCCGAGACTATTGGCATTCTCATTACTCCCATCTTCCTGCACTTCGGGATTGACACTTCCAGCTGTACCATTGATACTTCACGATCTTTGGTTGATATGGAGTACCTGAAGAGGACACATTGGGTGAAGCCAGAGAAGCTTTGGGTTTTCGCAGACGAGCAGAGAGTACAGTACTCGGTACTTCTACCTGACCGCGACCTTACTCGCATCACTTCTGATCTAGGACGCCTCGCATTTCGTCCTAGTCCGAGCAAGCTCAGGGCTATTCCTGCTGCCAGGCCCATAGGCACATCATCCCGGCCAGATGCAGCCATCGTTCGCCCTTCATGTTCCAGGCGCAGCAGCGCATCACGACCCATTGATACTCATCAGCTTTCAGAGGCTCCTGCGATTCCCATGGAGCCAGACGTTTTCCAGAGATATGTGGTACAGAGTTTTCAGGCGATTTGGAGCACCATTGCTACCATGTCTACATGCAGCTGCGTTCGCCCACCCACTCCACCACGTTCTCCACCACATGCTGATGACGATGAGTGATTCTCCATTCCTTTTAGTCTTTTGAGTCAGTTTTTCTTTTACTCTTGAGTCTGCATTTGCTTCAGTACTTTACTTCATAACTTGTTAAACTCGTTGAGATTATTGGATTATCTGTGCTTTTAACATTTGTTTGAGTTTTTCTAACAGCTAGGCTAACTCTAACAACAAATATGACTTAGCAACAATCATGTTCGAGTGGCAGAACTCTGTCTACGGACAGAGTGTCGATCGACACAATCTGTGTCGATCGACACCAATTTTCGACACAGCAACGATCGACACCATCTGTGTCGATTGATGCTACGTGCAGTGGTCAGGTAATCCGATTCTTCTCTTTGTTTGTAACAGTTTGTCACAATTTTTTTCTATCCAAACTCATTCTTAGTAACATTTGGGACAGTGTTATTCAAGTTTGGGGGTGGTGGTTTCTAATTTTGTGTTTTGTTTTGAGAGTCAGTTGAGTCTTGAGTCAAAAGTTTTCAAAATCTGTTTTATTGAGTCAAAATTAGTTGGAACTTTCAGTTTTTCTAGGAACTAACCACAGAAAGTTAACACTTGAAGAACCATTGTTATAAGAGTTGATTGCAGGACTTACTAAGTAGAAAGCTACAAGTGGAACCAGTCTAACAGGGCGAGTTCAGATCCCCTTATAAGAACTAGGTATGCGCAGGACTTGATTCCTCTTCAGTCCGAACAGATAGGCAATTGCAGTCTATTCTTGATCTTCCCTTGAGAGAAAAGAAAAGAAAGAAAAAAGAGTCTAAGTCTGGAATAGTGCCTTTATCATGAGCATGTCTCCTCACAAGGAACAATATTAGTGATGCTCTTGAACACGTCTCCTCACAAGGAACACAAGTAGAGAGTAGCACTATTCCAGAGATCCCAAAAAGAATAAAAAAAGTCAATGAAAAGATCTTAGAACACCCTGAAAATGGGCAGAAGTTGACTAAGGGAAGAGAAAATAGGGGAGCTGCATGAGAATATCTTGTTTTGGTACTAAGGAAGGGAAAAGAATCAGAAAAGTTCTATAGCATTACCAACGTTAGAGTTCGAATTTGTTACCAAGTAAAGGATCTGGATTTGAACTGGGAGATTGCTAAGCTTGTGGTGAGTACATTGAACATTTTCTAAGGTTGGCTCTAATATCATGTGGATTCAAGAGGTGTTAATCAATGTGGCGTTTTGAAGAAGCGATTGGAAGTTCCTGTTTTCAAACTTCTACTTCAGTCTAAGTTTCTGTTTTGCTTGAGGGCAAGCAAAGGCTAAGTCTGGGGGAGTTGATATATCATGGTTTTTACCCGTTTTTAAGCCATGATATAAGTGTTTTTATAGAGTCTTTTGCTAGTTTTGGAGTCTTTTTAGAGTCTTTACAGGATGGAGATCATTTGGAGCTAAATTGGAGAATCTGGAACATTTTGGAGCATTTTGGAGAAGCAGCCGAAGTGATGAAGTCAAGAGGCTGGATTCACGAGCTGAGTGTCGATCGACACCATCAGTGTCGATCGACACCAAGGAT
>JAHZTW010000004.1:70325676-70399024 GCA_020283515.1 Alliaria petiolata | reverse complement strand
ACCAAACCCAAATCAGGAACCCATACTGTTAAGAAAATCAAAATAATCTTATAAATCGAGGATATATCAAGTACCCGTAAGCCGCAATCCTGTTAGATACTTCATTTGCAGTATCGTGTATGTAAAGTTGCAAAAACGCTGGAGCTTTTCCAGGCGGTGGGAGTCAGTCACCTGCCATGTGGTTGTTCTCTCCACACATTCTATATAAGAAAGGCCCCATGCCATTGTTGATGGACTGATCAACCTTTCCTCCAAGGGAAGTGAAAGAAAACATCACGTTATAGGCTCTCACATATTCAAGAAAATGATCCCTCTCTCCACCAGTATTGTATAACAATTCTAACAACGTCTTCGGTGGAGTTTTTAAGAGAGGAAGTACTACTTTTCCCTGACCGCAGCACATCGAAAACAAAGGTACCGACTGTGCTAATCTTTTCCCAAGTCTTTCTCTGTACCACATATAGGATTTACAATTCCGACACACGTAAATAGGATCACCATCGTCATAGTAACCTACAAAATCATAACCAACCGTTACAATATCTAACGAACAATAATAACATCTATATCCAAACTAAGATCACTACCTTTATTTGTCAAACCGAGATCAATGCTTGTCTTAAAATCCGTCCTAGTTAATTCTTCATAGGAAACTTCCATAGGGTCACCAGTCACCTTACCCTTTCCATGTGCCTTGGCCTTTGTCCTCGGGTGGGCTTCTTTCTCAGGATTATCATCGTCGGATTCTGAACCATTGCCATCTTCATCATCGGTTACATCAAAGCAAACAAATCTTTTTTGTTGATAGAATCGTTCAAAATCTCTAGAGTTTTTTTAAAAAACATTAAAAAAAATTAGTAACTAAGCGCTTATTACACGATCCATGCTATCAAAACAATTTTACAAACTACTTAACTTATAGCTCGATTCTCGGCCCTTATCCTTCGTATATAAGACATCCTTTTCTGTCTCGCAAGACGACATTCATGTTGGTGTGAATCAACATCAACAATGGCTTGGTTACTAATCGCATGATGAGTGATGTAGTTGGCAATCATATCGGGAGGAGCATACCTATGCATTGTTGTGTTCACACCTAAAGAGTCGACAACATTAATACAATGCTAGGGTTAATAGTAATACAACGAAAAGAAGCAATACGTAACTTACGTAAGTCTGGGACATGGGAAGTCGCGGATGGAGATACAATATTTTTCTTCTTCCTAGGGGTATAATGTCGTCTGGTCTTCATTAATAAGAGTTTTACAATACGTGTTTGAAGCTATGACATGAAATGAGAACTTCTTCAAGTTAACCTTTGCATCGCTAGGGTTAATAATAAGGCTTATATACGTAGGGATACAATTGAACGAATATAACATGCTAAAGAATATTAAATATAAAGGAATTAAGTAAAGATTTGAATAGAATACAAACTTAGGTATTATCTATTTACATTTTTACTTCGCAAAACCAAAATCTAATTTTTTCTCGCATGGTATAAAGTAACTCATGGATTTAGCCAATATCTCTTTTTTTTTTTTTTTTGCAAAATAGAAAATTGACAATTTTATCGCATACTATAAAACTAACATTATAGTTCGTAAAGTACGCACCTAAATCCAAACCTCTATATTATTATAACATAAATTAGAACCAAATATAAATTAAATATTCACCAAACACATATTCTATTGAGTTGAATATTATAAAAACCTTAATTAAATCTCGAAAACCGAACGAATATCAAATAACTACGTATAAGAATCTTAAGCAAATATCATATTTCAAATAATCAGCAAATATCATATTTCAAATAATTGGCAAAGAATGTTATCTATTCTTTATCAAATGTTTAATTCTTTTTCCATTATCGGGTTAAGTTACTTTTTAAAAAACCTTGACATTCCATTAAACCTACCTCTATTTATCGTGTATAAATTATCTCACAACATACCCAAATATCGTATATAAAATACTCAGACAATACGTATTCGTACATTCATTCCAAGTTACTCTGAATTTCGTGTTCATCACATGGACGTAAACACAACACGGCTATTGAACTGTCATTGCCACACCGACTCTCGCATCGGTTCCAACAACCAGAATTTTAATTTTTCGGGGTACACCAACACAACATTTTATTCTTTTAAGGTTGATATTTTTTTTACGCGACCACGCTATCATGCCAAAAATGAAAACAAATACCTGGATTATAATGAAACAGTAATTAAAAAATCTTAGATCTCGTCTCAAACGCAGTACGAAACAAAATAACAATGTTGCATAAAAATAAATAATCCTTAATGCCATAATCTTTGTCTGGGTTACTGGACCTAGACTTCATCACGACCTTGCTACCCTTCTCGTCCTTTTACTCGGTCAACTGCAAAACAAAGGAAAAACTATCACATAGGAAACATATATTTATCGTAAACACCAGCCAAAACAACACATCGATAATACAACAACTTACTTTCCTTTGAGATCGGATGCTTCTCTTATAGGAGGTTCTACAATGATCTGGGTTGGATAATCAGAAGTTACTTTCCTCCTCCCTGGAAAAAAAGTACTAAATAAATAAGTGTTCAAAGACAAACACGATGACATCCGTAATTCTCGATACACTATCGAATTGAACAAACGCCATATCAATTACCTGAGAAAAGCTTTATGACACCCCACCGAATCAAACAAATGATCGGGCCACCAGCACAATTGCTAATATCAGTATAGAATTTCAGAGCCCTATCTCCATGCAAGATACACGGTATATGAACATTACTACGATCAAAACACAACACACGTTAAGAAGTTTGAGTTTGGTATCCACCCAAAAACGCATACGATAAACAACAATTCCCGTGTATATAATTCTGGATTACCTGGAGTTTCTTATCTCGAAAGTTATTTTTAAGACCTCGAAATCCTCGGTAAGCATATTATGATTTGGGTTGAATTTACCGACATTAATAACTTCTCCGATCAGATCTGCAAATCATTCAATCAGTTCTAACGCTACACATCACTTTCGAAGTTACGATAATAGCATGAAAACGTACCACCCAAGTAATTAGCTTCAAACAATGGAGCAAGGACGTCGCTGAATGCAACAAAATCAAAAAAAGCTCTTCCACACTTCGCCGTCACACATACGACTTTAGTGGATTCATGGAAGTAGATTCTTGGAAAAAACGATGTATAACCACCTGGAGACTTCTGGTGAATCACATCAAATTTCTGTATACTAACCCAATCACCTTCACGAAGCTTATCAATAAAGATTCCATAAAGATCTTTCGTCACTGTTGCATGCACTCGCTTGCCCTAGTAAAAACAATAAAACCCCCAACATTATAAACAATAGATTAACTTATGTACAAATTCCAAACACATTGAATACTAAATCCACCACTCACATGTTCATCGCATAGGATGAGCTCGATAACTCTACCGATAGGGTTTGTAGCGTAAGTCCATACACGTAGGATCTTGACGAATATCGCCGTCGCGTATCTCATTGGAACCAAACACTCAACACCATGACCATATAACTGCTCGTTAGACAGCACGCACTCCTGTACCTTATCTAGGCTCTTCAAATAGGTCACTAACTCTGCTTCTGCGGTTTTGACGTCGCTCACGTTATCACACATGTCAAGAGAGTTTTTTTCTAGAAAACTATCCACATCTGCTGCATAGAGATGGATCATATTATAATTAATACCGGCGACAAAAAAATCATAGACGTAATCCCAAAAAAACTCGCGATTTACAAACATGAGTTTAATATTACGTCTCGAAGCTAACAACTACCAACATCAAGAACCTAAACCAATAACTAATGTTGTTTTAACTATATAATTTGTATACAAAACATACCTCGTGCCATGAATACATTACCTGTCCTCGACATTATGGCCGCAGTGTGGATTATAACACAACAAAAGAGATTATAACGAGAGCTACATATATACGTAAAACCCTAGGTCTAATATCGCGATCTATGGATATATGTAAACCCGCATAATGTATATTACGAATTTGTCAATATTGACATATTCTTGATCAGATATTCTCCTTATTCATTCCAATCCATATAAATTAGATACTATTATCCATATAAATTAGATATGAGTCTCGAATCAGCCAAGATATTACATATTGTATATAAACGGGGCTAATCTGTTAATAAGATTTTTTTCCAAAATTAATAATATATTTAGTATTAAAATGAGGTTTTCTGCTGGGCTTCCTCTTAGCTATTAGGCCTATACAATGGGAGATATCAACGATCCACGATCCCAACGATGCACAAATTGTATTAAAATTCTATGGGCCAAACAACTATCTAACTAATTCTGAACTGTCGCTATATAGGCTTGGAAGTAATCAAAAATAGCTATATTATATGGGCTTTATAAGACCTCTTTATAGTATGGGCTATAGGACTACTACATAAATCGTTATGGGCGTAATAATAGATTGTTTACAATTCCAAAACTGGTGTATAGAAAGATCATATATGTAAAACATACACGTATGTTTTACAAAGACTATATATGTTTTCCATGTTCTATACAAAGGCAAAAAAAAAAAATCGACATTGCATAGGGGCGGCAAGTAAGAATTCATAAAAATCCAAACGGTACACATAACTTTTCAACGCACACATATTGTTTGTTCATTACACACTTTTCTAACAAAAACCGAATACAAAACATACATTAGACAATAACATTTTAACTTTTTAATGCAACAATTGCGTAAGACTCTAACACCACATAACCGATCAATCAATAACCGAACCATCGTCGGTACGGAGTAGAAACCTGCAAGGATCGACTTACAAATTATTATAAGAGCATTACAAAATTTCAAAGCATTACCAAAGCAAGATCAAAGATATTCAATTTACCAAAGCAAGATCAAAGATATTCAATTTACCAAAGCAAGATCAAAGATATTCAATTAACAAATTAACAAATATTTCTTACGTGTCCCTGAACTCTGTAACTTCAGGAGCAGGTGGGTCCAAGTGAAACTCTGAACAGCCACGGACCGATTTTAGACAAATTTTTGTGACACCACCACCTACATGTTACGGTAATATAGATAGTGTGTCACTACTAAGCTTAAGAGGAGCACATAGCTGTGTAAAAACATGTACAATACTATCTTACATGTATATACTTGGACCTTCCAGAACAGTAAAACGCATATCTTAGGGTACTGTCTATCCAACGCCCACCGATCGTAGATCTCCTTAGCCATTGACCCAGATGTGTTACACGTAACGATGTAACCGCTAGAGAATCGTAAAGATTTTACCACGATATATCATCAATCAAAAACATGGACAACCAATTAAACTATTTCTAAAAGCCACAAGGGTTATATATAAACTTACTCATCGTCGATAAGACTGAATGCCAATTTGTAAGTTTCTTGACCACCTCAAAAAAGATACCCAACAGAAGACACGCATCCGATCAAATCTAAAAATACCAAAAAACAAACAATGAAATTGGTCTTCGATTTCGGCGGAATATAGATTAACTTAAACTGAATGTATGATTAGCCACTAACCAATTAACACGGTAGGGTCTAGTTTGAAGTTCATAACATCTTGAAAACTCCGAGTATCCTAAAAAACCAATCGTTTTTGGGAGAAATATTCTCAACGATAGTAGCATTTTTAAACACAATCTGGTACTTATGACTGGTAGTTTTCAAGCACCAACAGAATGTCTCACGTGAAATCCAAAGAAGATTTTCCAATCACCTTCTCTGATCCTCCCTTCGTAAATGTCTACTTCCGTAGGCAATATCGAGGCACCAATTAGCCGACCCTAAACCAAAACTATCAAGATCAAATACCGCAATCTACAATTCCGTGAATCAAAATTCTCATCTATAATCTACAGTATTTATGCACCTAATAGAATAAGATCTCGATAACTTACATTTTTGTCTTGAACAATCATCTCGATACCATCATGACCATTCATGTAAGGTACACGCCACAGTCGAAGAATTTTTACATCCACCGCGTAAACCGTCCCGACATGATACAAATCGCCGAGCGTATCCCTAGCAACTCTCTCCATGAATTTTGAGAATGAACGAAAAGTATCGAACCTGCTTCTGTTTTACGGAAACGCTAATTAAGTAAATCAGAAAATGTTAATTTAAACATAGAAAGATGAGCCCATTAATACCACAAGCAGAATCTCGAGAAATATTTCGAACAGACGGGAGTTCAAAAACACTCATCATTACAAACCGAACCATGTGAAAACGTGTCAAAAATATATACCGTATATATTTTAAAAATAATATATAGGTGATCAAAATTACTCGATAAACTACCAGACAAACTATTACAGAATCGATCCTATTTCAAGCAAGAAATCATTAGCTACAACCGAGATATTCGTGAAAAGACACATCAACATTACTTGTGATCGATGCATATCAAAATGGCGCACGTCTGTACAGAAGCATAGATTATATCAAATACAAATAAGATGTTTCTTTAAAAAAAAAAAATTTAAAACCGGACCTACAAATCCTAGATCGCCAGATAATTCAGCACCCTTTAATATATTTCACTAAAAACGTTAAATTTCTGCACATATAAATTCTTTTTATAGTTCCCACTTTTGTACCTTATAGCTTTTTGATTATTTGAAAAATAGAAACACTGTATAAATGGTAGAGTAATATAAAAAGACATAAGTTAATATGCACTAATTATCACCAATGAATTAAATCTACATACCCATTGTTATTGACCAATACGGTGAGAGATTAAACATCACCAACACATATTAAATTTCGACATAGTAAATGTAAACCAAATTAAGAAAAGAAAAATCCAAACGTCATGAACTATAACGTCGACCATCACTGGTGATTGAGCACAATTTCATTCACGCCGTAAAAAAACAATGATTTAGAAAGAGTATTTTTTTCGCCCACTAACGCCAACAAATTATAAACTTAATATTCTATAATCAAAAGTATTTGTTTCATCGTAATGTTATCGGTTACTCATTGACCACAAAATTTATTATTGAAAATATTAATTGATTACTAACAGCCCAGACAAAAGAAGTCAAAACATTCAACTATAGGCACGTATATGGTCGCACGTACCCGGTGCAATAAATTATAGCAGCCAAACAGACCATCTAAAATAATCCCAACCCCTGAATTTATTAGAAGAGTCGTGCTACAGCCCAAACTAAAACTAAATATGAAACTGCAAAAAATAAATGATAGATAAAGCAGAGCATAGATTTAAATAAACAACGTAGAGTAAGTTCTGGACCTTAATATATTACATTGTCATAAGCATAAAAGAAAAAAGTTTTAAATAACAACAAAAGCCGATGCATATTAATAAAATAGAACCAAAAGTTCTTGGATAGACGCATGGCACATCTAACAAAAACATTTAATCACTCACTTCCCTTTAAACTCTTTGACATCCTCGCCATCATGCTTGAATGTAAACTGGGAACGTGGATCATAAGAACGAAGCACGTGCGAGTGGACCTCATCACCTATGAACACAAAAAAAAAATCAAAAACAATCTCCACTAACACGACAGTATTAGTTACCAGGTAATCAAAGATTGTACCTCGAGCTTTGCTTATCTGCCAAAACCTCAGCACGCAGATAACTGGCCTATTTTCAGCCAAATTGTAAGCGCTTTCGAAGTCTTTGGCAAGCTGACCACGAGCAATGCACGGCAAAATGCCTTCTTTACTGTTTAAAAAGATAACACGTGTATTAATTATCTAAACGAATCACACAAAAACATAAATAAAAAAACTAAACTTATGTATGGTCAAGCAACTCGAAGCGTAAGTAGAAACGCGAATCATCATAGGCCTCGGGATCGATCTCCTCTAGTTTTCCAACGGAATGGACTGCACCGATAACATCTAAATCCCAAAATAACACACGGATTAATAATCCCGATCATAAAATCCATATCATTACGAAATACCAAACCAATCACTAAACGAATTAAAAAAAACAATGAATAAATATATTAAAACAGTAAAAAAAACTTACCAACTACATACCGAGAGTCAAGAGCACCCGTCAAGATATCGAAAAAGTTAGAGTAGTTAAGAGTCAAGTCTTTAGTACCCGTCCAAGTGGGCCTGACATCCGTACCATGCGAAACCTCTATCCTTACATCATAGTACCCAAACCGAACCGCGCCAAACACGTACTTGACATCAAAGTATCGAACAGAGTACCAATGTCCCTCCTTATAGACCGTCTCGTATTTTCTCAGGAGATCGGGCATAACCGTTGCAGTAATCCGAAACCCCTAGACATGATTATTGTATACAATTAAAAATAATCAACTAAGAGTTTCATAAACAACACAATGTGATGATCTGTCCAGTTGAAGGAAGTATAAAAACCGAATGACTGTAAGATGTTTTTATAAAAGAATACGATGATTTATCTAATATCGTAAATCAACGCAACATTGTAAAACTGTTTCTAATAACAAACCCAATCATCCTAATCTAAAGGCAGTAGAAAAAAACCTTAAAGTCAGTGAGAACCATCTCAAGTGTATCTCCGAAATCGTTGTGCTTCTTCCCGAGACGAAGCAGTTGTACAGAGATAATACATCCCTTTTTCCCAACCTCCAAATCGGCGAGAGCATGATAAGACACCATAACTTCAGATATCGCAAGCACGGCTCTAGAGGTCTTAGACTTTTTGCTTTCTCTTTGCCACCTTTCGACACTTTTCTATGGACAATGCCTTTAATAGCTAGTGAAATGGTGCTAACTACTTTATAATACCTAATACACACGCCGTTATACACACGCCGTTTAGAGTAAATATTTACACCGTCATAATTAATCAAATAATATAACTACTAAATCTTTTAAATTATAATAATTCTCTTTAGCCCCTTTTAGATATTATGTCAGTGCAATCATTATAGCTAAACCTATATGTAAAGTACGATACCCCAACCACAAATATATTTTATTCTGGAAAGTTTCAGATTTACCAAAATTTAGCTATCCAAGTAAATCTTTAAACATTCGTCGTGCAGAAACAGTGATTAACATTTTGATAAATAATGAAGCCTCGAACACCGTAAATAAATAAACTAATTCATATATCACAAAACTAAAACAAAAACAAACACCCTTACCCGTTGCTATTCCCCTTTTTAATTATCTTGTTCTAAAAAACTTAATATTTTATTGCTAAAAAAACTGTTCCCTTGTTCTAAATACATTTAAACGATCTAATTAATAACCCTCACTAATATTAATCGCATGACATACGAATATTATCAACAGAAGATTTTACAAATATCAATATTTCAACTAATACGAATAATACTTATACATGTCGGTCGACATTTAAAAATCCAAAAAAACTATGAAAATGTATATACACACTAAAAACTTACATCCGAGTTCCAAAGGCCTAGAAAAAAACGTGGCTTTCAAGTTCGAACCACAAACAAAAAGTATCCCGATATTTAACAAAAACAACATTAATTTCCAATAAATCCAGCATGCCGGATGATACCACCGAACACGTTATTGACGATTACGCATCGAGAACCTAAAAAGGATTAAATATATGGTCACTATATTAGGCACCATCACTAAACAACAAATTTAAGAGCACTGCTATAATAACTGACCTCTTTTTAAACCCTCGAACCTCCTTGCTATCCAAACAGAATGAGAACAATGAGCATCGGCAACAATCACGAAGTACAAACGACTGGACTTCGCCACCTACGTGGGAGAATAAAGGACAAACAACTTTGTAAAAATACGTCAAAATCACGGTAAACTCAGCAAAGTATACCAAAACAATACCTCGGCTTTCACAGACTTGCCAGAACCTCAGAACGCATATGATCGGCTTATTCACAACCCGATTGTAGGCAGAATAGATATCTCGAGCAAGTATCCTGATATGTCTATATTTTGCATCATATTTCCCTCCATTTAGTGTAAGTTTCTATTCATTTAGGAACCTAATTAAGCATCATTGTATTGCATTTTGATCATTTAGAGTTCTATGGAGTATTTGCATACTCTTTGCATATTTTGGTGCATTTAGAGTCTTGATCAGGTGATTCGTATGATATGGAGGCATGAATGGAGTTGGAGAAGGATGGCATAGCAAAGGAAGGGCAAGAAATCATCAAGAGGAGGAAGAGAAGCAGCTAAATGAGAAGCAAAAGTCTTGTAGAAGCATATCAAGCATTTGGAGGCGCAAAATGTATGTGTCCGGAAGAAGGCCTTGCACTTAGAATCAGACTCCGAAGCCTTCTACAAAGTTGTAGAGGATCCGGTGAGATTTCTAATTCCGTTGGAAACAAGTCATTACGATCAACGGTTCAGGAGATACGACGTTTCTTGCATGACAGTACGAAGCAAGCAAACCAGAGATCGCCTCGGACAAGAGTGCATCGATCTACAAACCGAGACGAAACCACCAGAGTTTGCATCGGTTTGGCCACCGCGGACAGACAAACCGAGACGAAGCCACCAGAAATTGCCTCGGTTTGGAGCACCTCAGATAACAAACCGATGCGGCGCCAGACTGCCTGAAGTGACTGGAAGATCGAGTCAGATGAAGGCTTTCCATTCTGATTCAGCCTCATATCCCTTCATTAAAGTTGTAGAGATATGGTGATTTTCGCAAGACTGCTCCTCCGGGTCAAAACCCGGTTTGTTCCTGGTTGACCCGGTTTGACCTTCTTCTCTATAAATACTTAAAAACATAATTTGTATGGATCTTCTCTTGTTTTTGAACAGAAAATCGACCCTTTGTGGTTTTGAGGAGATTTTGAGATTTCTTTTAAGTTTAATGCAATTTGGTTCTTATTTCTTCTAATCTTCCATCTTCCTCTTCTCTAATCATGTTTACTAGCATTTCTTTCATGAGATTTGTTGGTTTATCTATGATTAGTGAGTAGTTTCTTAGGAACTTGGGGATGGGTTAGATTTAGGGTTTTCTAATGGTTCAATCTTGCAATCTAGGTTAGATTATTTCATCTCTCTTCTTATTAAGGTGTTCTTAATGCCAAATAGCTAATCTTTTGCTATTTTGGATCATAAGCATTTCATACACCCACCAAGTGTTTGATGAAATGCTTGAACCACTTTTTTAAGAGATTTACATTCCTAGCCTAAGATATTAGTTGCCTAGGGTGTTTATCATGCCATTTAGACTTATGATTATTGCTTGCTAATCATTTTAATGCTAACACATCATTAGTTCATTAAGGTGATTAGGAAAGGGATTAATACCACACATCATGGATTAGTCTTTATTAGTGATCTAGGCATAGAGATAACTTGTTTAGTTGCTTAAATGATTGTAAGGTTGGCCATTTGAATGCCCAAATCAATGATTTCATCCCTAGGTTTCTTTTTTAGTCAATTAGTAATCTTGATTAGTAGTTAATCTCTTGATTAGTGCTTAATTAGTTAAAATTAAGGCCTTAGCTCATATAATTAGTCTTGTAGTTTGCTTTTATTAGTTCCTTGTCTCCTAAATTTTGAATTTGGCTTAGATTAAATAGTTTCATGTATTCCTAGTGTTGTTAATCCCTATGAATTGACATCTCAAATACTACAATGACATGAGTAGTAGAGATTAATTGAAAGTGTGAAAAATCCTACTATCATATCCCACGTGCCACACACGGTAAAATCGCACCTCTGTTGTAACACAGAGCAATGGTACAAATAAAAAAAAGAAATGACACCAAATAAAAACATAACCAAAACAGAATCTTACGTATGATCAAGCAACTCAAAACGTAGATAGCAACGTGACTCCTCGTATGCATTGGGATCGATATCACAAACTTCGCCTACGGAATGAACTGCTCAGATGACATCTAAACATGATTTTAGACAAACACATCAGGCAAATACATATAACATAAATAATCCAATGAGTATTTGTGAGAATTAATAAACCAAAAATTGATAACCAATTTACCAACTAAATATGGAACATTGACAGCGCCTGCGAGGATATCACAGAAACTCGAGTAATGAAGAGATGTATTTTTAGCTCCACGCCAGACCGATTTAACAATCGTGTCAGGGACAAACTCGACCCTGAGATCATAGCAACTAACTCGAACCGACCTCAGCACATCCTTAACTTCAAACAATTGAAGCGAATTCCAATCGCCCTCTTTAAGAACATTCTCATATTTTTTCACCAAATCGGGCATCACTGTAGCGGCTATTCGGAAACCCTAGATATAAATTTGCGGCTACCAAATTAGATTACCAAATCTATTCTCACCAACAGAGAAAATCCGACATACTTAGTGATTGTGAACAAAGACAAAAGAAAAACCTAACCTTCAGGTCACCGAGGATCATCTCGAGTGTGTCTCCTAAAAAGTTATGCTCCTTCCAAATCCGGAGTATTTGAACATATACTCGCCAATCTCTTCCCCTGGTCTTTAGATCGGATTGATTATCATAATACGCCATAATCTAAGGTATATGGTCGGCGATTTTTGGCGAATAAAGGGTAAGCTGCAAGTATTCACTAATACGCCAAACAAAAGTATGTTCTTTTTTATTTATTTTGGGGCCGACTATTTATTTATACCAATATCCATGAAATTTTTGTTATAAAATTTTATTAAAAATGCTTAATGTGTACCAGTTCCGGGTTCGGTCAACCAATCTATTTTATTCTCGAAAATGACATCACCAGTCGGTATCAACCAGTATCCTCTGACATATACCGTATACTAAATCACATTCAAACACTAAAATACCCTACCAATAAAATAAAACCGGTGATTGTTGGTACACCAAAAAAATAAATAACCCATAATGTTTTTTAGCAACACTAATAATTTGGATCGACGGGATGCCGATATTACACCAATTCTCGAATATAATTTTCTCTGTTTTTTATCCTATAAAAATCACTTCCAAATCCTCGCCATAAATATATCCTTCTAAGACATTTCTAAAAATAGTAGCAAATCGCCTATAAAATTCTCTAAGAAAAAAAAGAAAATGTAAAGACAACAAACACGATTATTACAATAACATTAATAATTCAACAGACAGACACACGTTACAGAGTTCTACTCCATATACTTACCAAAGTGCTTCCGAGTTTGAACTCTACCCTGATACGGGCTCAAACGAAACCGGCCCATTATACCTCACTTAACTCACCTAACTTTTGTGCCTAACTAAACCGAAACTTATTACCCAATGGGCTTATTAACGTCAGTATTTGAACAAACAGAAAAGCAAAAGGGCCACGAAAGCACTATAGACGAATCCAAGCAATAGTTTTAATCCCGTAAAAATTAATCCGCGAAAACCTTAGAATACGAAATATAAATAGTACTTCGCACAAGTCTCGATACCAATCGCAACAAACACAAAAAATGAAAGATAAAACCAAAGCAACATAAATAAAAGATAAAACCAAAGCAACATAAATATAAATTGTATAGAATTCTTCAAACGACATCATGCTTAGTAGGCGTATCTTGATCCGTGACTATACCATTACCATGCTCGATTCGTTGCCTTTTGGATCCCGGTGAACAATCTGCTGCGAAATCAGAATCACCACTCGAATCCACACGTTCTTCCATAATAATTGGTGGCTACAAAATAACACAAGAGTGTCACAACAACAAATATACAAATGGACACACACAAAGGATTTACCTGCGAGTTGATTTCGTCACGGTATTTGTCGATAATATCACCGTCTCTTAAAATAAGATCAACAACAAAGGAAGACTTAACCTTGTTCACGTTAGCCTCATAAACAACGACTTTAAAAAGCATCTCCTTATCTATCAGACCGGCCAAGGATGGACGCAGGGCCACAACACCATCCTATTTCATTTGCAATGAGACATTAGCATAAAAATCACAAAACTAATCGTCCATTTGTCTAGAACAAAAAGAACTAACCTCTACGACCTCGTCTTACAACTCCTCGGCAGTTTTTCCAATAAGCTTTTTCCCCTATGGATTGAAAACTAAGAAACTCGCCCAGCCACCGTACGCGTCCGAAACTTCCAGCACAAGGAAATAGCTACACATAGATCAAAAAGACTAACATAAATCTCAAAAACACAAAAAAGGAATCCAAGACAACAGTATATCTATTCAAGTATAACTATAAATAATCAAATACCTAGCAACAACGTTGGTAACATCTTTTTTGCAATGTAGACATTTCCAAACAGGCTGATCAATATCGTCGAACCTATCGGGATAAGGAAAAACTTTCCTATTGCACTTTTTGCAAGCTATGTAATACCAGTTATTGTTATTACCAAGGGATGTCACGGTCGCCAAAGTCAGGAATCTCCCCGGCTTCACATTAATAGAAAGATCAGTCTAGATTACACAACAGCAAGAAAAATATAGATATCAATCAAATGCGTAGACATACTAATGGAACCCTTGGATGGATTATGCTCTTTGTTGGTGCGTCGGATAGATTGGATAGATGGATAGTTGGTGGATCGAATGAGACCGTCAAGAGATGCGGAAGTCTCTTGGTATTCTCCACTCCACGGAACCGAGGAAGTAACCCTTAACCACGGATCTTAGGAGGTTTGCTGCGTTTGGAAGTAACCCTTGCCAAACTCAACGAAATGTTCAAGATGAACAAAGAGATTTCTCTCAAGAAGAAGATGATAAAAACTTGGATATCTTATTAGAATGAATTCTTACAATACTTATAGAATTCTTAACACAGAAAAAGAAAAGAGAAATTAAGTTTGTGGATTTCCTAAACATAGAAAATGAAAACAAAGACTAGAAATAATTCCTTGGTCAAAGACCTTGAATTCACGCCCAATACTAGGAATGACTCCTCGGCTGCTTTTGCTTCCCAACCAGAAGTCTGCTGTGTATTTGAGAAGTCTGCTGTGTATTTCAGAAGTCTGCCGAACAAATCATAAGTCTGCCTTGTACCGGATGGAACAAACATAAGCATTCTCCGCCATAATGTAATCAGCTTGCTCAAGCTGAGTTATCTCACGTTCGATCTCTTCCTTCAATCCTTTAGCTCGAATAGAAAGCTTTTGACCGGAAGAAAAGTCGAATGGGTCGGTACTCGGATGCTTGACTTGGACAATCTGATTTCTAGAACTGACTCGAGTTGGTCGAGAGACTCGGTCATCAGAACGGAGCTCCCTTTGTAGATTATTCCCGGATAGTGTTGGATCAAAGCGGAACACGGCTGTGTCGGACTGAACACGATCGCGGCCAATGCTGGTTTCTCCTCGATGAACCTCACTCGTACCGTCCATGACCTGCTCTGGTACATGCTGCTCGTCATCATCCGAACCATCCGTGGATGTTTGGCCTGGTGCTCTGCCACGGAATCTATCATTCCCCTCCTCTTGAAAAGGATTTGTCCTCAAATCTGGATCGTCTGAAACAAAAGGAGATAAATCAGAAACATTAAAGCTTGGAGAAATGTCATACTTACCTTGAAGATCTAGCTGATAAGCATTGTCATGAATCTTCTTGACCACCGTGAATGGTCCATCTTTTCTGGGCATGAGCTTGGACTTTCTTTCCTCAGGAAACCGTTCCTTTCTAAGATGAATCCACACGAGGTCTCCTGGTTGAAATACCACCTTACGCCTTCCTTTGTTAGCGTACTTCTCATATTGTTTTGTTTTGGCTTCAATGTTGGCTCGGACCTTCGCATGAATCTGTTTGACAAGTTTGGCTTTCTTTTTGCCATCTAAACTGATTCTTTCACTCAAAGGCAAAGGGATTAGATCAAGAGGAGACAACGGATTAAAGCCATAAACAATTTCAAAAGGAGAATACTTTGTAGCCGAATGCACAGAATGGTTATAAGCAAACTCTACATGCGGTAGGTTCTCTTCCCATGTCCTAAGATTCTTTTTAACCAATGTTCTAAGCAAGGCAGAAAGCGTTCTATTGACTACTTCCGTTTGACCATCAGTCTGAGGATGACAAGTAGTAGAGAACAACAGTTTAGTACCTAGCTTAGTCCACAAAGTTTTCCAGAAATAACTTAAGAACTTAGCATCACGATCAGAAACTATAGTCTTAGGCATGCCATGAAGTCTAACGATTTTTTTAAAGAACAGATCAGCTATGTGAGATGCATCATTGGTTTTCAAACATGGAATGAAATGAGACATTTTAGAAAACCTATCTACAACCACAAAGATGGAATCTCTACCTGTCCTAGACTTAGGCAATCCCAAAACAAAGTCCATTGAAAGATCAGTCCATGGATGAAATGGAATCGGTAAAGAAGAATACAAACCTTGGGATGTGTTTTTGGACTTAGCCTCCTTGCATGTCACGCATCTGCTACATATCCTTTCAACATCCTTTTTCATGCCTGGCCAATAAAAATGTTCATCGAGCACTTTAAATGTTTTTGCCACGGCAAAGTGTCCCATTAATCCTCCTCCATGAACTTCCCTGGTGAACAATTCTCTCAAAGAACAGTGAGGCACACACAATCGATTATCAAAGAATAAGAAACCTTCAGAGATGAAGTACTTTCCATGTGCGTGTCTAGAACATGTCAAATAAGGCTCCCGAAAATCTGAATCAGCCTCATACAAGTCTTTTATAAATTCAAATCCCAAAAGCTTGGTTCCAAGAGAAGAAAGAAGTACATACCTTCGAGAGAGAGCATCAGCAACTATGTTCTCCTTACCTTGTTTGTACTTAATGACGTATGGAAAGGTTTCGATGAACTCAACCCACCTAGCGTGTCTCTTGTTAAGCTTTTGTTGTCCCTTGAGATGCCTTAGGGATTGGTGATCTGTATGTATGACAAATTCTTTAGGCCACAAATAATGTTGCCACGTTTGAAGAGCCCTCACCAAAGCGTACAACTCCTTGTCATAGGTTGGGTAGTTAACAGTTGCACCACCTAACTTTTCACTAAAATACGCAATGGGCCTCCCTTCCTGCATCAAAACAGCACCAATACCCACGCCTGAGGCATCACATTCAATTTCAAAAGTTTTTGTAAAGTCTGGAAGAACAAGTAATGGAGCTTGAGTTAACTTCCCTTTCAATGCTTGGAAAGCATCTTCTTGGGCTTGCTCCCACTTAAACCCCACGTTTTTCTTGATTACTTCCGTGAGAGGGGCTGCAATGGTACTGAATTTTGGGACAAAGCGCCGGTAGAAGCCAGCCAATCCATGGAAACTTCTGACCTCACTCACGGTCTTAGGACTAGGCCAATCCTTGATTGCCTTAATCTTTTCTTCATCCACACGAATGCCTTCAGCACCTACAACAAAACCCAAGAAAACTAGGTGATTCGCTCCAAAGATGCATTTTTTTTCATTAGCATATAAACACTCTTTCCTAAGCACTTCTAAGACTTTTCTCAAATGCTCAATATGCTCATTCATGCTCTTACTATAGATTAGAATGTCATCAAAGTATACGACAACAAATTCCCCTATGTAAGCTCTAAGAACATGGTTCATCAAACGCATAAAGGTACTAGGAGCATTAGTCAAACCAAATGGCATCACAAGCCATTCATAAAGTCCATGCTTAGTTTTGTAAGCCGTTTTCCACTCATCCCCTTCCTTCATCCTAATTTGATGATATCCACTCCTAAGATCTATCTTAGAAAAGATCTTAGAACCATGCAATTCATCCAACATATCATCTAAACGAGGAATGGGATGGCGGTACTTAACCGTGATGTTGTTGATGGCTCGGCAGTCCACGCACATTCGCCAAGATCCGTCCTTCTTAGGCACAAGCAGTACGGGAACAGCACAAGGACTAAGGTTTTCTCTGATGTAGCCTTTTCCCATCAACTCATCTACTTGTCTTTGTAACTCCTTGGTTTCGACAGGATTGGTACGGTAAGCGGGACGGTTTGGAAGAGACGCTCCGGGTACTAGATTGATTTGGTGTTCTATCCCACGGATAAGTGGCAATCCACTCGGAGTTTCTTCTGGGAACACATCCTGAAATCTGCTCATCAATGGCTTAAGTTCACTCGGCAGCTCCGGTGTAGGGTTAGTGGCCATTAGTGATTCTTTAAACACAAGCAAAATGAGAGAAGGTTTGGAAAACAAAGTTTTCTTTACCTGACTTGGTTTAATGTAGAAGTTGGACCTTTTGACCGGTGCCTTAGCTGCTTCTTGTTGCTTCTCAAGCTCACGGCTCTTTCTAAGTTGTAGCTGATCCTGGTGAACTTCGGATGGAGTTAAAGGAATGAGAGTGATCTTCTTGCCTTGATGATCGAACATATGCCGATTGGTGTAGCCATCATGTACAGCCTTTTTGTCGAACTGCCAAGGCCGTCCTAAAAGTATATGACTGGCATCCATAGGCAAAACATTGCAAATGATCTCATCTTGGTATCGGCCAATGGTGATTGGGACGGTGACTTGCTCTTTGACGTGCTGAACACCGTCTTCATTCAGCCATTCAAGCTTGAAGGGTCTCGGATGCGGTCTGGTTTCAAGTCCGAGTTTCCTGACAAGCACATCACTACCAACATTAGTGCAACTCCCACCATCAATGATCAAAGAACAAACTTTATCATTTATGAAACAACGAGAATGAAAGAGGTTCTCCCTTTGTTCAGTATCATTGGTTTTGGGTTGCACGCTGAGTGATCTCATGGTCACTAGAAGATTTCCTTGAGCCGGATAATCATAAGGCTCTTCTTCATCATAGATAGGTCCGGTATCCTCTGCTTCATCATTTTCAGCTTCGGACTCTATCTCTCCATTCTCAAGTAGAATCATCACCTTTTGGTTAGGGCATTTGTTTGCATAATGTCCTAATCCTTGACACTTGAAGCACCTGATATCTCTAGCTCTACTCGTGGATTCCACGGTTTTGCCTTTATCAAAACGAGAAGGTTGGTTAGTCTTAAACTCAGAAGTAAAAGATTTACCTTTATCTTGAGAACTAGGCTTAGGTGGATAAGCGGGTTTTGGAGCATAAGCTGGTTTTGAAAAACCCCTCCTCTTGACTTGTTGTTCTATCAAGATGGCTTTGTGGAGCATGTCCTCAACACTTTCAAACTCTTGAAGCTCCAGCCGGTCCTGAATTTCCCTGTTCAAACCTGCAAGAAAACGAGCCAAGGTTGCATCCATGTCTTCCTCTACATCCGCCTTAAGCATAAGCATCTCCATCTCCTGGAAATAATCTTCCACGTTCTTTGTGCCTTGAGTCAAACGTCTCAGCCTTTGATGAAGATCCCTGTTATAATGACTTGGAACAAAACGCTTTCTCATTAGTTCTGTTAGTTCTTGCCAAGTAGTTATTGGTCTTTCACCTTTTCTTCTCCTAAGAGAAACAACTTGATCATACCAACTAATGGCATAGCCATTAAACTCTGAGGCAGCAAGTCTAACTTTCTTAAGTTCTGAGAAGTTTTGACAATCAAAAACCAATTCAGTTTTTCTTTCCCATTCCAAATACGTGTCAGGTTCATTCTTACCTGCAAAGGATGGTATTTTGAGCTTGAGACCACCGAGTCCATCATCTGACCTTCTAGAGAACGGGTTCTCTTCACCTCGGTTTCTATGGCCTCTCCTTGCCCGGAAGGTAGAACGGTTGTCATCGAATTCTTCTTCTTCATGACCGTCAAAGGAACGGCTATGTCTCCTTTCCCGGTTCCTTCTTTGGGCTGGCCGCGCTTGGCCTTGTTGATCCTCCTGGATTTTGTCAAGCCTAACATGAACCTCTTCAAGACCTGCGTTCATAGATCTCATCAAATGTTCGGTTAGTGCTTTCATTTGTAAACCAGACAATCCGGATCCAGGATTGTTATTTCCTTCTTCTCCACTATGACTCATTGTTTTCCTGAAAATTACTTAACAAACGATTAGCAAAAACTCTCTTTCTCTCAAGTGTTTATTGCCTCACCCACACACGTGTTTTGCTCACTGATTTTATGGTGATCACACTGAGTTATTTTCTCGATGTTCTTATCAAACAATTCAAGCCAAATCCAGCAAATACTCCCACGCAACAAAGGAGAAAGAAAATACAGAAATTTCGAAGGGAAATCCGTTTAGCCACCTCTTGACTGGATTTCTCCTCAGCCAGCAGGATTTCTCTTCCACCACCCTCACAAACTGGATTTCTCCTCAGTTTGTCTTAAACCTTTTCGGTTTCCTTTCTTTTTTTTTTTTTTTTTTTTTTTATAAAAGAGGGTAGAGGATGGCCCGGATTTTCAATGGAAAGAGGGAGAAGAGAACAGATTATATAGATATTTTTTTTTTTTGATTAAGAAGAAAAGAAGATGAACAGCTTTACCAACAAAGAGTGGCTCTGATACCACGTAATGGAACCCTTGGATGGATTATGCTCTTTGTTGGTGCGTCGGATAGATTGGATAGTTGGATAGATGGTGGATCGAATGAGACCGTCAAGAGATGCGGAAGTCTCTTGGTATTCTCCACTCCACGGAACCGAGGAAGTAACCCTTAACCACGGATCTTAGGAGGTTTGCTGCGTTTGGAAGTAACCCTTGCCAAACTCAACGAAATGTTCAAGATGAACAAAGAGATTTCTCTCAAGAAGAAGATGATAAAAACTTGGATATCTTATTAGAATGAATTCTTACAATACTTATAGAATTCTTAACACAGAAAAAGAAAAGAGAAATTAAGTTTGTGGATTTCCTAAACATAGAAAATGAAAACAAAGACTAGAAATAATTCCTTGGTCAAAGACCTTGAATTCACGCCCAATACTAGGAATGACTCCTCGGCTGCTTTTGCTTCCCAACCAGAAGTCTGCTGTGTATTTGAGAAGTCTGCTGTGTATTTCAGAAGTCTGCCGAACAAATCATAAGTCTGCCTTGTACCGGATGGAACAAACATAAGCATTCTCCGCCATAATGTAATCAGCTTGCTCAAGCTGAGTTATCTCACGTTCGATCTCTTCCTTCAATCCTTTAGCTCGAATAGAAAGCTTTTGACCGGAAGAAAAGTCGAATGGGTCGGTACTCGGATGCTTGACTTGGACAATCTGATTTCTAGAACTGACTCGAGTTGGTCGAGAGACTCGGTCATCAGAACGGAGCTCCCTTTGTAGATTATTCCCGGATAGTGTTGGATCAAAGCGGAACACGGCTGTGTCGGACTGAACACGATCGCGGCCAATGCTGGTTTCTCCTCGATGAACCTCACTCGTACCGTCCATGACCTGCTCTGGTACATGCTGCTCGTCACCATCCGAACCATCCGTGGATGTTTGGCTTGGTGCTCTGCCACGGAATCTATCACATACCTTGGTACAATCATGGAGTCCACTAATAGACACCCTCATATACTTAAAACCCAAAAATTCGTCATACAACGAATCTTCTGAAACAATAGATCCGCCATCGTCGCTAGGGACCAATTGAATCTTGTCTATCGGTAGCCTATCAAAATTAATAACATCAGTTAGACCAATTACAAACGAATCAAAAAGTTCGAAGGCACAATCGTAAAGAAAATCAGAGAGATCAATATACTTGGACACGAATTCTTTCGCATAGGGACTTTTTGGGTTCAGCAAAATTTTGGTGGTATCCAACGAATTCGTAATGTTTATATCACCTACACAACACATAAATTAGAGGATAGGTACATATTATTCAAACATTTGAGTACAGTCATAAAAAATCCAAAACAATAGATATTAGAGGCGTCAAGTTTAATAATAAATCTCACCACGGTATTCCATGACGCTTGCAAACATGATAACACAGACAACAACCGAAGTGGCATTATGTTTTACGTATTCCGAAACCTGTTTGGCGTAGTCTCCCCAGAAAACACATTCCAATTGTCTACCCCTAAATTACACAAAACATAAAACAACAATTATTAAATTACAATGAGTGTTGCACACGTTACCAAAATGGAATAATTGTTCAGGCTTACTCCGTATCCTTAAGTCCAAACTTAAGTCTAGATCGAGACTTCCCTTGGGTTTTAGTTTCCTCAACATGGCCCACATACACAACCAGGCCAATAGTATCTGGTCACATACAAAACCATCAGAGTCTTGGTTAAATACAGCCCAGACAAATTTATCAGTGTTTTAAACCAACCAATCCTATATTCACTTACCAACTAAATATCGGCGATCATAATCATCCGATAAAATCTCTTGAAAACCTATATAAAATCTATCCGGGACAGTAGATGGGAAGTCCAAACACTTCGTAACCTTGGTAGTAGAGTAAAAACTATCTTAAATCGGGATCGACACGTGCGATACTCTCCCTGGACTTCAGCGATCTTGAAAGTGTCGATGAATACAGCTTGACCCTCTTTTAGTTCTTTGGCAAAGAGCTTAGTATGATCTTTCTCGACAGTTGCATGGATTCTATCACCCTAAAACAAAAAAGATCATTATTAATAAGTTTAGATTGGGATTTGTTACAACGTCAATTAGTTTATAATATAATCTTTACCTCTTGATCAAGCAAGATCACCACGAGACTACTTCCGCCTTTGCCTTTGAAACCATCCCAAACCCCGAGTACACGAACTTTGATCTTGTAATTATCAGAAGGCGGTTGAAGCCCCTTGATGAGAACCGAAAGAAAAGGTTTTCTACTAAAAATCGACATTGCAGAAAACTATGTAGATTTATCTCAAGAAGAATGATATGGCGAATACTTGATCGTGGCCGAACAGGTATATTTATACGCGATATAAGACCGACTATGAATACATGTTAAATTATTTAAGCATCCTAATAAATAGATGATATACATATAAATTATGAAAATGTATAAATCCCATAACGATAACAACAAAAACAAAGACTTTCTAAATAGCTTGGAGTAACCTACAGAGAAGATTTCTTAAAATATGTAAATTATACATATCTAAAAAGGTAAATTGAATATAGATACAATATATAGCATACGATACGTAGATATACCTACGAAATAATAAAGGAAATTAATTTTTAGGGTTAGAGATAAAAACGAATCACACGATAACAAAGACCAATGATTGCGTTTACCGAATATACATATCAAGAATAAAACTTATCGACTACTCTTAATAAATCAGGTATTATGAAATTATAAAATTCGTTTTACCAAATACCCTTTACACAATCGAGACATCACTAACATAACATAGCGAACTCATCAATCCCATAGTCCGAAGATATTACTGGTGAAAGTAAACCGATGTACAAATCAGTTGCACGTTCATTGGTTTATCTATAAAATAGCACATTCGTTGTATTATTTATAAATCACATTAATTTTTTTATCTATAGTGTATGGTCGTACCAAACACATGCTTAACAAATAGCACAACTTCTTACTTTGGTATTTATATTTAAGCGCATAATACAAAATATATATGATTTATAACGTATAGACTATTAACAATAAACAATGTACATTGAAAACATAATATACAAATACTCAGACACTGGAGATTTAGGGTTTGAGACCTCCATGCGCCTGAAACCCCAATTAAGTCACTGGTATGCTTCTTAAAACTATTAACGAATATAAAGACATCGTCTTAATTGCAACACCAATAATCCAAATATTACATCTTCGTAATCGCGACATCAATATGGTACTTAAAACGTATAATTAAAAACTCTGTTATCAGGAATGAATATAACTAACACATGAAATTTCTTAGAGACCTAGCGAAATCAAAACACTTGTTACCATAGATCAATATAACTAATGCAAGAAAGTCCTAAGAGACATAATTAAAGTACAAAACTCTTAACACAAAATCTTCTAATTTGGAGGAACGGCTGCATCAATCAACCCTAACGCAATGCACTCCTCACTGGCTCTCGCGAACGTCGGATACAAAACACCATTTACTGTTTGGATGTCTTCGAAACAAGTCCGTCCTCTAACAATAGACAATAAACTTTTTAGGTGGTAGAGCTCACCATGTCATGGTGGCAGGTATGGAAGCCGCACCTCATCCTCAATGCACCTACGACGGCGACGTGGGAGCCACGTTTTAGTCTTCCGATGCCAACAAAATTCCTTTGGAATCTCCGTGTACAGAAGACCCCTAGCTTTTGTATACTCTCTGTTACAATTCATCCAAGCCAAAAACTGTGTATTCCTAACAACCGGTTTATAACCTTCCTCTGGATCATGATCCATAGATATCGTACACTGGTTATGCGGTAGGTGAAACGGTAAGATTGTCATCTTCACCAATGCCCTGATCGCATTAAAACAAAATTGAATTATTGCATAAACGTAATCCCAAAAATCTACCAAGTATCTTACTAAAAATTGTAAATAATATCTCATACAATACCCGACCTTTTTTATTTTCGCGGCGACACTTCTATCACCTATGCGTGTAAAAAAATCTTATAAGTAGCCAGTGATATATAATATAGGTACACCTAGCGTGGTAGGGTTTTATTTTATATGCACCGACGTGTCCAAATATCTGTGTAACAAAGTTATAAGATTTTTTTAATATATTCGATATCACGCGATAATATATCTAAAATATTAAACAACGAAATTGGTGGCCCAATTAGCCTAAAAAAATAAATATAATTTTAATATTTATAATTATTAAATAATATTAGTTTTTTAAAACATTTAAACAACCATAAATATATATATATTGTTATATAAATCTAAATTATCTTGTATCTATCCTTTTTAATGGTTGTGAACTTTTAAATGCACTATTTTATAAATTTTATAACAAAATTGTGGCTCAACAATTAATACACAAATCTGGTGGCCCTAATCCAAACACCCTTATTTAGTATAATAGAAGCAAATCTGATTATACAAATAACAACGTCGCCCGTGCATCTCCCCAACTCCTCAAGAAAGGCCTCAGAGTAGTTCATCTTCAAAACCACCCGTAAGCAAAAATACATGTTCATTTTACGTGTACCACAAGAGAAGTGCTAATCAAGATATCAGAATTACGGTTTAAGAGAAAACACAACCGAAGGAGGTAGGACACAATAAACTATACCAAAACATACCTGTCATCAATAAGCTCGAAAGATACATCGCGACGTTTATTAATGGAATTCGAGTTACGCTCTCCAAAGTTCCCAACATTCACGACTCGGCCAATCAAATCTACGAATACAAAATAATCAGAACATATAAAATATGCATAACCTAGGTAAAATCTTTTATTAACATAAACTCACCAACACACACGTCAGGATCCAATAATCCAGCATTAATGCTCTTGAAATCAGCAAAAGAAAAACAATGATCAAGGCCTAGTGGTGGAATTTTAAATAACTTCGTTGTTGGCGTGTATTGCACTCTAAAAGCGTGAGCAACCAGTCGAAATCCACCAACCACAGGTCGAAGATCAAAACCAGTAAAGTGGACCCAATCACCCTCGCTCATCCTCGCAACAAAAGTATCACTAATCTCCTCGCACAAAATCGCATGGATCTTATCACCCTTCATAAACAGTAGAGAAGAAAAAGAAGTCAGTTCAAGTCGGGTTAGAAATCCGAAAACAGAATACGAAAGTGTGGTAAACGCTTTACTTTACGATCAACTAATATGAGATTTATCAGTTCATCAACCTTGTTCACGTGACTAAATATACTAAGAACTTTAACCCGCGTACTCCATCTATAGAAATTCGGATTTAGTTCTGATACATCAAAAGTAACGCTGTGATATCTCCTATGAATAGCCCCCGAAAGCAAGTGAGTCATTAGACGTTCCCGAACACCAACCGAAGAACAGGAAGACCTAATACAAAAAGTGGCAAAGGCTTACGAAGTTCCAAACCTTTGATATGAGTTAATATATATACAATAACATGATAAGTGTTATTTCTAGGTATAAGATATTTTTACGTATCTGATCATACCCGCCAGTTCCAAACCCCTAAAATAATCACTTCTCATTAAACAAAAGATAAAATTAATAACATTCATAAAGCCCGTACTTCTTGCAGAGAATAACACTATATTTTTTCGTAGATAATGGTCGATACAGGCAATCGCTTAATCGTCTCATTTAGTGTTTAGCGTCAAATTAGGTCATAAATATCCATAAACATAAGCTTATGACTAAATATAAATACAAACTCATGGTTAAATTATAATTATAAATTAGAAAATAATCACGTAAAAAGACCAAACTACTTTGACATCTCTGAAATTTAGATCTAACTCCGTACGCATAATATCCAAAATTAATAACATGATTTTTTTATAAATATAGTTATACCCAATCCAAAAATAATAAAAATATTACAAAACTATATACTAAAATCGGATAATAAACTACAAAGGATGATCGACCGATCACCTACGTTAAATAAAATAACAAAACTAAAACAATAAGATTAAAAACGCATGCATCAGGCATCATATCCGCTGTCCTTCCGAGACAATCGACGCTTCTTCCTTGGTAACCTACCACAGCGGGGTTTAAAGTAATCAACACTATGAAAACACAAAACATCAAACAAATACATAAAAAAAAAAAATCGTAATATCAGAAATTTTCCCAACCTAGACTTAAACTCATCGACCTCGAGTATCAAAGGGTTCAACATCACCCGAGAACAATCAGTGGACGAAACAGTCATCTTGTCTAAACACAAACAATCACAGATCAAAAAACAAACCCAAAAATACGTTCAACGCAGTCCCAAAACCGAATATATCAAGATACCTTGGAAATTTTCCACAAGACCCCATCTTATCACAAACACTACGATCTCATAACGGGCAGCATTCCAGTCGTCGTAAAACCGCAAAGCCATATCCCCAGTCAACGAACATCGAAGACTTACATGGCTAACAAAAAATGAGTTATATACCAGCCAAGATAACCCCCCAAAACCGGATCTAAATTTCCATATAAAAAAATCGAAACACCTCTCATCACGAACATCGAATGCGTTGCTCCACACGGATTCATCGCATGCAGCAAGTGATTCTTTGCCACCAGAAAGACCGCTCAATGGATCAAGCCCAGTCACGTGTACCACCTCCCCAATTAAATCTGCAAGAGAGACGAATAAGGGATCAGAGAACATAAACACACGATAACATGACTCAAAATCCAATAAATAAAGAATAAACCAATACCAACTAAGTAATTATTGTCGTGAAGCCGACGCTAAATCTTCTGGAAAGTAACAAAATCAAAAAAATCTCGTAGACACCTGAAAGTACTCTCACGGACAAACGTCAACTGCGTAAAGTGGATCCTAAAACCATGAGCTGTGGACCGGAGAGAACCAACTTGTGGTACAACGTCAAAGTCATGTATAGTCACCCACAGATCTTGAGCAACTATAGTCACGAACTTCCCGTACATATGGTGATCGATAGTTGCCTCGATCTTCACACCCTAGATATCCAAATTTAATATCAACCGCGGTTCGATTTTGATATAACACGAACAAAAAAAAAAAAAAAAACCAAAACGGAATATGAAGAGAAACTTACATGTCCATCGGCCAAGATCAGGCACAGACTTTTCGAACCGTTCACACTATTCCGAGTATAAGCTCGAAGAACTTTCGCGTAAACACTACCACTGGAACTCATAGGACCAAGAACCGACAAAGGAATATTTACGACAGAGTGACTACGGGGAAGCAAACTCGATACGTCAAAAACATCGGTATCTACAAAATCGGGATCATCGTCAGACTCATCATCACCACCACTCTCTCCATCACCACACCCGTCATCCCATTCATCATCATCATCTACATCGTCTTCACTATACGCATCACCACCGTCATCGTCATCATCACTATCACCATCACCAGGATCGACACACTCATCATCTAGCGAAACGTCTGACGAATCAACACTATCCATATCACTGCCACCACAATAGCTAGATCCACCGGAAACGTCACCGGGCTCATATTCTGATTCAGAAAGAGATGACGCCGACAACAACGAATCATCACCGGACCCATATCCGAAGCTCTCACCAGAAGCGACCTTGTTAATACCCACATAGGTCATACCATCGTCGAAGCGGCACCCTATAGGACACGGATACAAATGAATATCAGGTACACGAATATCACCAAGAGAACACATCTTGACCAGCATCATAAACTATGAATTATTTTCGAAAAACACCAACCATCAAATTCTACGATACGCGCACGCAACATCCATTCGGAAGTGCAATCATCCCAACCAAAACGACAGTACACGCGTAACATCACATCTATAAAACTCGCACGTTATTTAAAAAAAATCATTAGGACAAAATACACATTTCAACTCCAAACAACGCAATGAAACATACAATAAATGCAACAAACAACTAACAATGAGTACCTCCAACGTCTATACTCGCATCCCCCGATAATGAAGAGCGTAAACCTGAGGTCACGATAAAATAAACAACCCGAAACATAACAACACATCTAGAACGCCAAACGATCCATTAAATAAATACCTTGCTCATCTTCTTTCGAATCGGCGAAGAAAAAAAGTACGTTATAACACCCATCCATTCGAAGATTGCGGTAAGCCATAGCGTTGAAGAATTTAGGTCTAAGTTCCGATTCGCCGGGGAAACGGACCGTCGATATCCTCGCAGTGGGATCTAATCAAAAGAGAACACACAAAATTTAACAACCGTTGTATGTAAGAATACCAGGGGATAAAAATAAAAACGCCAAACTTACACAGAGACATACCAACCAATCCGCAGACCATTGCAACCCTAGACGAAACCACAAAACTATATTCAGTAGAGCAAGTGGCTAGATGCGCGTATAAGCGACCAAACACATCGAAGATCGGTATCCTAAACTATGCAGGCGAAACCCTAAAACCCATGCATAAAAAACACACGACGCCAATGTATTTATAGCGAAGGGTTTCTAGGGTTTTAATGTTTCCGCTAAACTGATAAACACGAAATAATAATTATCCTTTTCGGTATATCATATAGGGTTTTTAGTGTTTCCGCTAAACCGATAAACACGAAATAGTAATTATCATTTTCGGTATATCGTAGTTATCCTTATGCGTTGATTATTTCCCAAACAGATAAATACATGATGCATCACATTAATAGATACGGTATCAACAATTAAAGGAAATAAATAATTAAACACGCGACAATTATTTAGGCTAGCTAAATTACGAAATTATACATTTTTCCTTTTGTATTCATTAACGGCAAAAACGTAATTTAGTTTTCAACTTTCATTCTCAGCCAAATTTACTTCGCAAATAAGAGTATAGATTAGTGATGGAGAAAAAATTTATCAAGAGAATGTTGATTTAGAAATCTTATAAATATAAAATTATGATAGATCGTTAATGAATATTAATTAAAAATATCAAATTTGTTATATACTTTATGGTTATAATATTCAAGTTTTAATTTTTTATAAAAAATATTATTTCTATATAGATTTTAGAAAAATTTTGATTTTTTTTTAATTTTGAATTTTTAATTATTGATTCGCAATCGTTTGCAACTTTAATCGCTCATGGGAAAGAAGATTTTGATTTTGAAGGATCTGAAGCGGTATGAAACGGTAGAAATATTTTGCCGTGATTGTTAATCAAATTCCAGCAACTATTATCAAAAGCAGCTACTTTTGCATGTGTTAGCCTAAAAACCAATCAAACTTTAAGTCAAGTAATCAAGCTGATCACACTGTAAATTCCTAATTGCTGAGATGGCTTCTAAACGTAAAAGTTAAAAAACTTTTATCTTCCACCTTAACCCAACACCTAATTGTTATTATTTTCTTTTTCCTTTTTTTTTTATTTGGCGATAACAAAACTCTCCGTCTTCTTTGTCAATCTTCTTCTTCTTTTTTTTTTTCCTTGGATAATTTCTTCTTCTTCTGGGTCTCATTATCAATTTCACTCCAATTTGGTGACAGTCTCATCGCTGCCTTGATCGTCCTTGACTTTCTTGGAAGTCTAGGATTTTTTTCTTTTTCTACCGTATTACTTCTCGAGGTATGATGATGATTCTCCTTGTATTCACTCACCTTCACGTTTCTGGTTCTCTTTTCGTTTAGCCGTTCGATTGAATGCTGCAGCTTGTGAGAAGCATGCTAATTGATTTCTGTTGCGTTCCCTTAAAGAAATTAGGTTAACGTTTCGACTCAATTTTTGGTCTGTAGCACAAAACTTGCCGATCGTTTTGTCTTCGCTTCAAGTGGGTTCCCAGATTTCAGAACTTGCTTTATAAATTTGGATCCTTTCTCTTTCTACTGACTGGGTACAATTTCAATTTTATTGACACAATTACTTTCGACGGATTATGGAAAACAATGTCCTTTTCTTCTCTTCTCTTTTGTTTCTTGTATTTTTTTTCTGTTAATCTGCTATCAAAATGCCTACGCCGTCTTATAATCGAATATTGGATGAAACTTGTATCTTTGTTGATCATAGTTTTGGTATGTCTTATGCAGAGAAGATATCTCGAGTTTATCTGGGCCATGGTTGCTGTAGATTCCTCTTTTCCTAGCCATAGTAGCTCTTCTTCTAGTAGAAGGAAGAATGTAACTGCTTTGGAACCAAATTTCTTTACAGTCTACAGTTCTGATGTTTCCATCTCCCGAGAAGCAGCTCAAGATTACTCTTGTGACAGGTTCCACTTCGTAGTTATTGTATTTCTTAGTTGTGAATTGTAATGTATTAAGTTGGATGGTCAATCTAAAAGTAAACTGTGATTTCGCTTGTCAGCTGTGACGATTTGGCTACCGTATCTTCGGCTTGTTGCGGCTTTGATGAACTGTGTGGTATGGATTCAGCGTTAGAGATGAGCTGCAGGTCCAATGGAGACTGCCGTGAGGGTCAAGAGGCTTGTGGTAGTGGTACAGCTTCATGTCTAGACAAGAGTCTTCCAGGATATACCGTGTATGCGAGCGGGTGGATGTACGGTAATCAGCAAGGCCAGATGTGTGGCCCGTATACCCAACAACAGCTACTTGATGGGCTAACCACTGGTTTTTTACCTGAGGATCTTCTTGTATATCCAATTATCAATGGTTATATGCAAAATTCGGTACCACTTAAGTACTTCAAGCAGTTTCCTGAACATGTCGCCACTGGCTTTGCATATCTACAAAGTGGAACGATAAGTGTGGTCCCTCTTGTTAGTAATAATGCCACTGTCCATCAACATGAGACTCAAACGAAGCATACAACTTCTTCTTCTCATTTGATTTCTAATCAGACATTGCCTACACAGACCAATTCTAATGGTTCTGTCTCAGATCAGCAAATGTTAAACCAGGAGGAAGCAAATTTGCTAGCTTCATTCCTCTCATTGGTAACTTCCTTTCACGGTGAAAACTCTATTTAAAAATTCATCAGCTCACACAAGATGTTTCTTTAATTGTATTTAATTGTTGGTGTTTCTGTCAGGGAAGTGAACATGCTTGCTGGTTTCTTGTTGATGCTGAGGGTAGAAATCATGGACCACATTCTTTATCGGAGCTCTATAGTTGGCAGCAGCATGGATATGTTTCAGATGCAGCGCTGGTAAGCTGGAAAGAATATAGAGTTACAAAGCATTTTTGAAAGATTGTGATTAGTTGAGTTTCATGCAGACACAATGATGCCTCTTTGTAGCCTTGTGCCTAGCTTATGAGGGGGAAATTGTGTGATTTTCTTTCTAGTTTTGCATTTACATCTCAAATGTTTTTGAATACTTGGTGTACATATGTATCTCCCCTTTTATCTCACGTTTTAAGAGTTTCGTTTTTGCAGATACGTGATAGTGAAAATAAGTTAAGACCAATCACATTAGCATTGTTAATTGCTGTATGGAGGGAGAAATGTGGTAGTGCTAATTGTGACGAGCCAGTGTCTGGGGTGAGCTTCATATCCGAAGTTTCTGAAGAACTCTCTTCTCAGCTTCAGAGTGGAATAATGAAAATAGCTAGAAGAGCTCTACTCGATGAAATTATCAGCAGTGTGATTTCAGACTTTCTTAAGGCCAAGAAAAGAGACGAGCATCTGCATCTCAAGTCTGGTCCACCTAGTTCTGCTGACCATGTTGTTGAATCCATATCGGTAACTCTTTTTTGTATTTGCACATTTTTTATGCACATACATTCAAATATAAACTTCAGGGGCTATCACTGAATCATACTAATTTAGGAACATTTTGTTTGAGCAGTCTCAAGTTATCATTGAATCGTAGGCTAATTTAGTAACATTTTGGTTGAGCAGTCTCAAGTTATCAATGCAGAGAAAATTGCTGTCTCAACCACTGAAGTAACAGGCTGTAAGAACATATTGAATGAGTGGGGTCATAGTCGTATATCTGCGGAGTCGCTCAAAGATACTAAATCTGTTGGAAGCACTGAGAACTTTCAGACATCTTGCTCAGCTGTATCTAGAATACTTTACAACCATTGCATGCAAATCATGTGGAACGCTGTCTTTTATGATACCGTGGCAACTTATTCATCATCTTGGAGAAAGAACAACCTTTGGTCTCGTTTTCCTAATATCTCAACTGCTGT
Source organism: Alliaria petiolata (assembly GCA_020283515.1). Lineage (NCBI taxonomy): Eukaryota > Viridiplantae > Streptophyta > Magnoliopsida > Brassicales > Brassicaceae > Alliaria > Alliaria petiolata. The sequence continues at coordinate 70,366,478 of JAHZTW010000004.1, read as the reverse complement.
TAGCTACTGCAAGGGTTCCCAGACCAATTATTCAGATAAACCTGAAGCAGTTGAGAGTGTGAGCTTGTTTAATTTTTTTCCACGACTTTGTTTGACTTTGGTCATTTTTTCTTATTAGCTTTGGTCAGTATTGAGATTAAATGTCATTTATAATGTTTTGCAGTTTACTTGTAGGGTGGAATCCTCTTCCTGCAAAACTGCTTACTTAAATGAACTTGACTTAGCTACCAATGCAGCCAGTTTTCGTGAAGTGTCATCTAGAAAAGCAACTTCACCCGACAGTGATGGAATAAAAAGCGTGATAGCAAGCATCTCAGAACATGTAGAAAGCGAGCTATTTTTGTCTCTGCAAACTCACCTGACTGATTATACTGGCATTCTCATTGAAGATGGAGCGAATAATGCATCTAGTACTGTCCGAGATGGCAAAACGCATGAGGTAAGAAGACCTGAAATTTCCTTGTAGGCATATTTGGATTTGAATCTATCCTTTCTCGTTATGTTCTTGTTTGTGATATGCTAGCGTGTGGGTGCTGAGTTCGCATTGTTGCAAATTGCTGCAGGAAAACCTGTCATCTTTTCATGGTTCCCAGTGTAATCTGGAAGGGTCTGGTGAAAAGAAGAATGATTTAAATGTGGTTCCTGCTGGGTTGCGTTTTTCCAGTGATATCAGTGATTCTCAGAGAGTGTTGCAAATGGGAGAAGCCTCTGAGCAAATCACATCTGAGGATATTATTGCCAATATATTTATTACAACATTGGAGACAGTGGACAGTACTGTTAATATTCAACTTGATACTCTGGATATTCATGAACCACCACCACCTGGATGTGAAAGCAACATTGAAATGCCATTCCTGCGCTGTAAGTTTCAGCCTGCAAGGTCCAAGGAATCAATTCCTGAGATTGAAGAATATGTTGCGACGGCTTTATGTAGACAGAAGTTGCATAATGTTGTTATGAAAGATTGGAAATCACTGTTCATGAAGTGTTCTCTTAACGAATTCCTTGCTTCACGGAAAGGAAGCCATCAACTTGCTCGTAAAGAAACATTGGCCCTGAAGAAGATCAAAACTGTTACTCGGAACAAAAAGCTAGTACAGTCTAATATCTCGAATCAGACAACAGAGAAGCCAAGGAAAGCATGTGTCAGATCTTCTAAAAAAAATCTCGTTAAACAATCTAAGAAACTGACTACAGATTCTCATTCCATGAAAGCAGCCCTTAAAGTCGATACACCCAGTATAGATTTGTCAGTTCGGAAACCAAGTCAACAGAAGATTAGGAATGCTGACCGGCAGGATCAAAGTATGTAATTTTCACCCTTTTTCATCCGAATTAGAGAAACTTTACTTTTACCTTTTATTGTTCTTTTTTTATTATTATTCAGGTATCTTAAAGAACTCAACGAAGTTTCAGAAAGACACGGTTGGTAAAGATGCTCTTAGCAAGGTGATCTGTGAGAAAAACCAAGATGTTGGAATGGCAGATGAATTTGATGATGAAATTCTTATAACAAGACTAAGAAGTAAGTTTTCTATATACTATATAGGTGTGATTCTATTTTGATGCCAGGCTTTATCTCATTCTTTTTTTTGTTTTCGTTTCATATTCTTTTTGGTGTATATCTCTGTTAGGGATATCAAGGAATAAAACAAAAGAGTTAAGAGAAGGTACAAATGCTGCAAAATCCTGTGAGGAGATTTCAATGTCTGCTGAGGAATCTGGAGAAACCGTTGACTGCCAAGATCATGAGGAAAATATTACAAATAACTCTTCTCGAAAAGTGCAGAAAGGTAAAAAAAACTCCTCTATTTGTTTCCTACACAACTTCCTGTATCGGAGCTCTTGAGCTTCTTTACCATGCGCCCCAAGCCCTACTGATTTTATCCTTCTGAAAAGCAGCTCATGTATCGAACCTAAAAAGAAAGAATATGTCAGATGTCAGAGTCGAAGGTACTAAATCTTGCAATGGAGCAGTCAGAGGTCTTACTGATATTTCTGGAAAGGGAGCTGATAGAGAAAGCGTTGGTTTTGAAACTGGTGATAAGGTTTCTCCTCAACGCCCCAGCAAGAGACGGAAAAGTAAGATCTCTTTGATTTGTTTCCCAGCTTTTGAGAATGCCTCCTGCAATTGCTTTACTAATTTACTATATCCAAAAGATGCTGCTGCAGAAAAAAAGAATGTGGAGAAGTCTGCGTGCAGTGTATCACAGAAGTCCTGTAAGTGTAAGTTTCTAACGTCATACTTTGTTGTTGTTTCATACTTTAGTTTCTTAAAGGGATATCTGGCTATTTGATTGCATGGGCCCCAGGATTTAACAATGCAGTACTTTCTTTCATGAAGCATCACAATCATCAACGCCAAAGAGGAAGCACTCGTTGGATGAAAAAGTCCCCGGTGTACCTTCATGTCGGAAATTATCATTTTCTTCCAAGGATTCTGAGGGTGCTGTTGTTAAGGAAGGCTCTCATGTTAGAAATGAAGAAAAGCTTCCCTGCAACACATCAACTAAGCTGCAAAAAGGCAATTTATTTTTCAGTTTTTAGGTTCCATGGTTTTAAACTGTATTCTGTTATAGATTGTTTACCTCAAACTACTTGTATTTGGTTGGTTTGTGTAGTATGTTCGAAGAAATTGACGCTTAGAAAGAAGCTACTACCCAAACATACAACAGACCTTTCTCCCATCAAGGATTTGACAATGGATGATGGTAGCCCTACGCCGATTGCATTAAAACCAAGACCGAAAGAAAGTAATAAAAGGGTGTTAATGTCAATGCCAAAGTCTGATGGATGTGCACGCACATCTATTAATGGCTGGCATTGGCGTGCATGGTCATTAAAGGCTAGTCCTGAAGAGAGAGCCCGTGTTAGAGGAAGTTCTTGCGTACACATACAACATTTTGGTTCCAAAATCAGTTCGACTCAAAATGTTCTTTCTGCAAGAACTAATAGGGTAAAAATGCGTAATCTTCTAGCTGCTGCAGATGGTGCTGACGTCTTAAAAATTTCTCAGTTGAAGGTGAATAAAACAAAAACCAGTTTTCTCTTTTAGTAACATATCCTTGTAGTCTTAATATCTTTCTTTTTCTATTTGTAATGTCGGTGACAGGCTAGGAAAAAGCGTTTGCGATTTCAACAAAGCAAGATTCATGATTGGGGTCTTGTCGCACTTGAACCAATTGATGCGGAGGACTTTGTGATCGAATATGTCGGAGAGTTGATACGTTCTTCTGTAAGTATGACTTGCTTGATCATGTGTTCCATTGAATTATTTTGTTGTGGGGGTATGTGGTAGTAGTTCTGTACAGTATCCTAGCTTCTTTGATGAACCTAGTTGTTCTATTTAAGGACACACTGTTATGCGCTCTCTTTTATTTTGATCGTGATTGTGGTTCAATATGTCAATCTCACAGATATCTGAGATACGTGAACGCCAATATGAAAAGATGGGAATTGGAAGCAGTTATCTTTTCAGGCTTGACGATGGCTATGTGGTTAGTCACCTGTGCAATACATTAAATCTTATCTAGTTTTTATTTTTAATTTTTTTAATGACACTTCTGAATCACTTGTTGCTTACAATGGGTCTTAGGTTGATGCCACAAAGCGCGGTGGCATAGCAAGGTTTATAAACCATTCATGCGAGGTAATTGTCAGCACGGTTTTGTATCAGTGGCTAGTTTGTTTTGAATTTTGTGGATTAAGGGTCTTATAGAAGACAATGTGCTTATGCAGCCTAACTGTTACACCAAGATTATAAGCGTGGACGGTAAGAAAAAGATATTTATCTATGCTAAACGGCATATAGACGCTGGTGAAGAAATAAGTTACAACTACAAATTCCCGCTGGAGGACAACAAAATCCCTTGTAACTGTGGAGCTCCAAAGTAAGTTGCATCAGTTTCATATTTTACTTTTTTCGTGGTTTTGTTACTTCCTTCTTATATCATGCTGTTGCGTATCTTGAGTATGTTGATTTGTTTATTTTCTTAATTGAGTGGTGTGGATGTGTTATTGCCTTAGTTTAAGTATGTATTGCTATTGTGAGCAGGTGCCGTGGATCGCTAAACTAGGAGGGACTTGGTTTGTAGAGAGAATATTCAGGTGTGTACACTTTTTAGTTATTTGGTTAAAGATGTGAATTAGTGAGGTAATAACTTAAAATTGATTTTTTTAATAAGCAAAACTTGACTTGTTTAGGGTGTTTTTGGGCCTGCGTGGAGAGAAGGATGAATCCCTTTTGGAGTATACATCTCCCGAAGCAGATGAGTCTCTCCTTTCTTTCAATTCAAGCTGTAACTATTTTATCTCCCACATACTAACACTTAGAAATAGCTTCATTTTTCTTCTCTTTTTTTGGGGGTATATACCTTTTTTTTGTCCTTGTTGTCGTCAACCAAACGAGATATAAACAAGGCCAAGTTAATAAATCTAATTTATGATTAGAACGAACTTAATTCCTTATGAATCTTTATTTTGTGTTCGTACAACAAAACAGAAGGTTATTATTGTTAACCACATTTTAGCTGTCCATTTAAAAAAATAAATGCCAACTTATACAAATTAGATCTTTGTTGGTTTTTCATTTGAGCAGAAAGAAAGGACGAGAGAAATGATCATTGTTATGGCTAAAATGAACACTCGAAGAGGTTTATTTCCAAGCGTTTTAGCATTCTATTGATAATCTTTTGGGCTGTGTTAATGTATCATGTTAGGTATTTATTTCATAATGTTTTTGTTTTTGTTTGCAGGAATTGTTAAAAAAAAAAGATTACCAAACTGAAAATTCCATTTCCTCAACCCCATTGTCCTTGGTATGGTACGTCTGATGTATATATTATGTATTTAGTTTCCCATTTAGTTTCCCTATTTTTATTTCTTACTATTACAGTTTATTGGTCACTTTTACATGAAAGGCATCATGTTTTAGATCAGATGATTTGGTGATTTTAGTTTTCACTAAACGGAGAAACCCAAAATGGTCAGGCCTATTTTGGAGGACATAAAGAAGAATTTTTTGACGATTTGGTTAATTTGGGTTTTTACTTTTGCTCTTTCTGGTTAGAAGGTAATGTTGGTTGTTTATGTTGGGGATGTGTTCCCTTTCCCCTGAAGTTGTGAGTTTGCAAAATAACAATTTAATCATCGATTTATTGTTGTTGGGATACCAAATTTCACTTTAAAAAGTCTCTGGTTTTAAGAATTATGTATGATGGAAATCAAATCAATCCTATCATTAAAACTTGAATACAATATTAGAATATACAGAATAGATTGTATAAGTTTGGGGTAAGAAATTGCCTTTTGTCTTCTATAATGGTTTGATTACATATTTATACAAAAGAGATCATTACTTCTTTAATCGTGTATAAGCAGGGACGTCTCAAACTTTAGGAAGACCTTGTTTAAAAATAAAAATAAGCCCTTAATTTAAGTAATTTTATAACTTAATTCTAAATTTTAAAAATATTTTATAAAATTTAAAATAAATACAAATATATAATTGAAAAATTTATATTTAAACAATGACATTCTTCTAGCTTTTTCAAAAATTTATAATTAATTTATCCTACAAAAAATTTAAAATTAATTAAAAATTAGAAAAGAATTGAAGAAAAAATCAATACATATATATAATAAAGAAATTAAAGAACTTGAGATTACCTTGAGATTATATTTCAATTGGCTTAGAAGATCGAGAATCGATTTTTTTTTTCTTTTTGCTTTGTGAGAAGAAAATCTGTTTGTTTGCAATGATTTTCTAGCTTATGAAGAAAATGTTTGTTTCTCTAAATATTTATAACAAGGTCAATTAATAACAAATCGCAAAATCTAATCAAATTAAAACCTAACCTTTCCAAGTTCATATAAAAATATTAAATGCCCCAATGTCCACTTTCCAAACTTATAACTAATATCAAAGCTAATTACTCTTTAATTTTATTTTGTCTTGTTAGGTTACGTAAACTAAATCAGAAATTATTTTGTACATCATCTTGATATTTATTTGTTATTTTTGTTAATATTTAATAGATACAATTTTTTTTTAACTTCTCTTGATACCTAATATCTATAACTAAAATTTTTTTTAATGGACTCTTCAAAATTTTGGACCATGTTGCTCCATTTGCACGTGCAAAAAGACAGCCCTGTGTATAAGTACCTTCAACGTGTTCAGAGTAGTTTCGAAGGAGTGATGCGTGTGTTGAATCTGCACGTGTTGAATATTCTTGGTATTATTCATTTGAATTTTACGTGGAACAATGAATGATTCTCAGAGGTCTTGGTTTTACGGATTGGATTAGTTCTTAAGAAGTTGTTGATGTGTGTACCTTATTAAAACAACTAAATCTATCATGTATAAAATAATAATTGTAAATATTAGTTTTGCCGACCCACTCATCCGAACACTATATTATACTTGGAAAAAGCCGACCGAAGATATGACTTGGTGAATAAAAACAAATTGTATGTTCTTTTTCTGGTTTATCTTTCATATTACTAATTTATAATTTATTTATTTTTTCAGATAAATATTATTAGTAATTTATTTATCTTTCAAAACCAAGACTATGACTAGTCTTTGGTTTTACAGATTAGTTCTTAAGAAGTTAAACTTTTATATACCTCGTTGAAACAACTAAATATGTCATGTATAAAACAACAATTGGAAATATTAGTTTTGCCGACCGACTCATCCGAACACCAAATTATACTTAGCCGACCCAAAATATGACTTGGTGAATAAAAACCGATTGTGTGTTTGTTTTCCGGTTTATCTTCATATAACTAATTTATAATTTATTTATTTTTCCAAATAACATCATTAGTAATTTATTTACCTTTTCAAAACAAGACTATGACTGGTCTTGGTTTTACGGATTAGTTCTTAAGAAGTTGATTTTTTGATGTACCTTGTTGAAACAACTAAATCTATCATGTATAAAAACAACAATTGAAAATATTAGTTTTGCCGACCCACTCATCCGAACACCAAATTATACTTGGGAAAAGCCGACCGAAAATATGACTTGTTAAATAAAAACAAATTGTCTGTCGTGTTCCGGTTTATCTTCATATTGCTAATTTATAATTTATTTATCTTTCCAAAAACATCATTAGTAAATTTTAATAATTTTATATTTTAGATTATATAAGATTACCTATTTTGATTTATTTTTAAAATTAGTGATAACGATATATTTCCCCATAGACCAGATGCATCCCAAATTAAGGTTTAGTGCTATTAGATGTATTTGAAATGTATGTACCGGTTTAGTATAAACCGTACAATTGGTTGATGTTAACCAAAATCCTTCTTATGATAAAAGGGGATAATTGTAACCAGAACATTAATGTTGAGTAACAGATTCATTCATTTCACCGTCTCTCTTTCGCTCTATCTCTTCTAATATGGTATCAGAGCGTTGAGCTTGAAACTCAACTATTCCGATCTTCGATTTCATCTTTCTATTGACCTAGATTCGTCGGACTTCTGTTCCGATTGATCGTTCTTTCTGTTTGATCTTGATTATTCCGTCAATTTCAAGCTTCTTTTCTCGTGAAATCATGGTTGGTCCTCGGAAATCGACTCGTCGTGGTACTCGCGGTGGTTCCACTTCGGCGACCAGAGATCAAAATCCGGCCACCAGGACAGAGAATCGATCCATTCCGACTATTTCTGTACCTGATCCTCCAATTCCGGTGACGTTTTCACTCGATCCCGATCCACCAATGGTTCCGTTGCCGTCCTTCAATCTACTTCCTCAAGATCAGTTCTCCTTCGATGGAATCCAATATTCTCCTTACTTCTTAACAAGTGGAGATAATCCAGGAGCTTCTCTCATCTTTGAGGTACTAGATGGAACAAACTATACTACTTGGAATCTTGCTATCACGATTGCGTTGGATGCTAAAAATAAGCTAGGTTTTGTTGATGGATCATTGCCTAGACCTTTAGAGAATCATCCACACTATCGGATTTGGTCGCGTTGCAATAGTATGTCATATGAGAAACTTTCGGAAGAATATAACGCCTATATATGTGCAGTAGCTCTTCATCCTGAACCAAGCTCCTTCACTCAAGCAAAGAAGTTTGATGAATGGATTAAAGCAATGAATGAGGAATTGATTGCATTGGAGAGTACTCATACATGGACTATATGTTCTCTTCCTGCAGGCAAACATGCTATAGGCTGCAAATGGGTTTACAAAGTTAAACTTAATGCTGATGGAAGCTTGGAGAGATATAAAGCTCGATTGGTGGCAAAAGGGTATACACAACAAGAAGGAATTGATTTTGTGGATACTTTCAGCCCAGTTGCAAAGATGACCACAGTCAAGACGTTGTTAGTTGTTTCAGCCGCAAAGAAATGGAGTTTGACACAGTTGGACATTTCAAATGCTTTCCTCAATGGCGATCTCGATGAGGAGATTTATATGAATTTGCCTCCTTGTTATACTCCACAAAACGGTACGATCTTACCTCCTGATCCCGTATGCAAGTTAAATAAGTCCCTCTATGGTTTGAAACTGGCCTCGAGACTGTGGTTTCTGAAATTCAGTTCTACTTTAATGTCTCTTGGATTTCAAAAATCCCATGCGGATCATACTCTGTTCATACGGAATGTTGGTGGGAAATATGTTGCAGTTTTGGTATATGTAGATGATATCATTATAGCCAGCAACAATGATGAAGCAGTGGCTCAGCTCAAACTTGACCTTCAGAGATCTTTCAAACTCCGAGATCTCGGTCCTTTGAGGTACTTCCTTGGTCTTGAGATTGCTCGATCAAGTTCTGGAATTTCTGTTTGTCAACGTAAATACACTCTTGAGCTGCTTGAAGAAACTGGTTTACTTGCTTGCAAACCATCCTCTATACCTATGGATCCGAGTATGAAGCTATGCCAAGATAGTGATGAACCGGTTTTGGACAATCCTGAGTGTTACAGACGTTTAGTTGGCAAGATGATGTATCTGACAATTACACGCCCATATATCACATTTGCAGTGCATCGTTTATGTCAGTTCTCCTCTGCTCCAAAGAATTCACATCTTCAAGCTACATACAAGGTGATTCACTACCTCAAAGGAACAATCGGAAAGGGTCTTTTCTATTCTGCAAATTCTGATCTCATTCTTAAGGGATTCACTGATGCGGATTGGGCCTCATGTGCCGATACTAGACGTTCCACATCTGGTTTTTGTATGTTTCTTGGACCATCTCTCATTTCCTGGAAATCCAAGAAACAGAACACAGTTTCTCACTCTTCGGCCGAATCCGAGTATCAATCCATGGAGCTTGCGGTTCGAGAAATCAGCTGGTTGGTAAATCTTTTGAAGGAGATCCTTGCTCCCCAATTACAACCAGTGGCGTTTTATTGTGACTCTACTGCAGCTATTCACATAGCAAATAATGCAGTTTTTCATGAGCGAACAAAGCCCCTAGAGACGGATTGTCACATTGTTCGGGACAAAGTTCAGAGTGAATTGATCAAGACCCTTCATGTCCGCACAGACAGTCAGCTGGCAGATGTGTTTACAAAGGCCTTGTACCCTGCTTTGTTTCATTCTCTTATACGCAAGATGGCTTTATCTTCTATATACTTGCCATCTTGAGGAGGGGTATTAGATGTATTTGAAATGTATGTACCGGTTTAGTATAAACCGTACAATTGGTTGATGTTAACCAAAATCCTTCTTATGATAAAAGGGGATAATTGTAACCAGAATCATTAATGTTGAGTAACAGATTCATTCATTTCACCGTCTCTCTCTTTCGCTCTATCTCTTCTAATAAGTGCTATATTTCTCCGAAAACAAAGTTTGAAACCTATATCTCCTGAGTGGTTTAAAACCTCATAACCCACATATGTCGGTTTAAACGATTTATGATCTAAACCAAATATCAAACAATTAAATCTTAATATTAAACCGAATTAAATTTACAATTAATAAAAAATGAAAAAAAAACAAAAAAATACTCTTCTTCCTCTCGCCTCCTTTCTCTTCCTCTCTCGCCTTATCTCTCATCTCTCCTTCCACATCGTCTTGACCTTATCTCTCATCTCTCCTTCCACATAGTCTCGACCTTATCTCTCCTCTCGCCTCCTTTCAGGTGTAATTAGGTTTTGAACTTTGTTTTCGGGAAAATATAGCACAAGACTTTAGTTTGAGATGCATATGGTGCTATATGATACTTCTCGTGAGAAAATAAATTGTTATCCCTTAAAATTATGTGAATGTTTTAATAGATTTAGAAAGCTTCTCTCTCTTTTCCCTCTCTAGAATACTCAGAGACATAAAGCGATTTCATCTTTTTGTTTCTGATTAATATATGATCTCTGTTTCGCCTAGTTCGGATTTCTTTTCGTTTATTGGATTTTGTTTTGTGTATACTATGACCTTTTTGCATGTTTTTAGGCTTTTTCCGATTAATCATCAGAAGTTATCAAATTTTGAAGCTTTTTGTAAAGATACATTTTCATTGGTTTATGCTCGTTTCTTTGTTCATGGGAAATAATTAAAGTAATTTCCCTCTACGTCACCTAAAAAAAAATATTGTACTTCACCCCATGGTATTCTACTATAATTTCTGACAATTTTACCCCTATAAATAAATTGTGCAAGAGCGCACATAGTACTTGACACCGTCCACAATATAAATTTGACGCATAAGACTCTGGTATACTAATAAAAGTTATTATTTTTCTCGCCAGTTTGTGTTACTGCATGAGGAATTTCAGTATGAAACACATATTTTCCATAGGGAAACAACCTCGAGTATTGTGAGCTCGTAAATAAAGGGTGGTCATCCCTAATTTCTTGCAAGTGGTTTGATTGCAACTCTAGCACGACATCCCGATAGCTGACAGTAGTTGTTAAATAATCTACAATTAACTCTGCAACTTTTTTATTTATGGTAGATCATATTGCCTACCTTTTCTTTTTTGACCAATCGACCTTATTGTTAACTCTTGGTGCTCGTACTATTTGTATTGATCTCGAGCCTTTCAGAAAAATTTACAAAAATAGTTGTGTTCGTCGAGCATATTAATCAAACATATGACTCTTTCTTCTTCAAGTTCTCATGATGGTTTTATTCGTGACATATTATTGATACAATTGGAGAACTCATTTTCATTGTCAAAGATCAACATTTGTAAAAATTTAGGTGGTCATGCATGGGTATTAGAGATCATATATGGTTGTAAATTTGACCATTTATTTGGAAAGCTGGAGGTCCATTTCCAGATGTGACATTGTGAACTATATTTGCTCCTATTGACGTCAAGCCTAGCAAAGAATTGTAGACTCGTATGTTGTTACGAAATAGGATATTATTGGTGTGTAGTTATTTGAGAAAAGGTGTGTCTTTCACTTGCAGAAGTTTGACATGTCCTTGTTGACAACATACGGTGTAAATAGGCTCTCATGTATTGATATCATTTCCAGTTCTCTCTGAATACTATACCAAAGCTTTTCCTCATGTGCATTCTAGGATTAGATTATGAAGCTGAAACATGTGGAGAGTGAGTGTTATTTGGATAGATTTTTTCATCATATTATGTTGTTTTAAAAAAACATATGGTGTTATATTTTTGGAATTTCCGGTGGGACAGACAAGGGAACTGTTCCTTACTAAATCAAAATTGGTGATTTAGTAGCGATGTGTGGCAAAGTAGATTTGTTACCTATGTCTTTCTGCAATTTTTTATTTATTCACTAGGTGATCGGCGCGCACCCTGTGCGCACTATAATGTATGTTATATATGAATAATATTGTCTATTAGTTAAAAATAATTAAAGATCTAAATCGTAAAAAATTCCAATATGTTGATAATAGAAAATATAAGATAAAAAATATAAAGATGATAATATTATAGTAACCGAGAAAGATAATAAACATATAAGTAATTGTTATAAAATATATGAAAAGCATAGAAATTAAGCAAGATTTTGAAACACCTCTTTGTAGACGAAGTTCATTGTTTTCTTTTGCACCTTCCCCTCTTTGTCTGTGATTAGAACTTTAAGTCCGGATCTAGATTTAACTCTAGATAATGCAACATATAGCTGTCCATGAGAGAAAACTGGTCTAGGTAGAAACAAACCGACATTCTCAAGTGATTGTCATTGGTTTTTGTTGATGGTCATTGCGAAAGTTAAAGCTAAAGGGAATTGTCTACGACACATTCTGAAAGAAAACTTCGTGTCTGGTGGTGTCACATACATCCTAGAGATTAAAACTATTTGACCTATCATTTTCTCATTACCCGTTATTATTCTACCATCAACCACATATTGGAGCCATCTCATTACATATCCCACCCTTAGGATCAATGTTACGAAGACACATAACTGGAGCACCAACCTTTAATCTCAAGCAATGCTTTGGTAATCCAGAAACTTTGATGGTATTCAAAAACTCAGTTGGATATTCAACGGTTTCTAGTGAATCTTTATCTGAAGGAATAATACTGTCAGAGCTAAGGTATACTTTATCTTGACCTGATATATTAAGATAATATAAATATTAGTAGTAAAAATGTTAAGCAAAGAAAATAAAACAAAGCAAAAATGGATATATTTATTTTTGGAATAGTATAATTTGTAATATAATTAATGTAAAAGCATATAATCATTAATATTGTAAAACTATTTGAAATAATCTGAGATATTTTTTAAGGTCATTAGTTAACAACAAAATAACATTTCTATCAAAGGTTAATTTCAATAAAGGGTTAAAACATTCAGTTATTTCTATATGTGTAACTTACGTTGGGTCAAAACGAATTATAAAATATTTAACGTCTCATAATGAACTGATTTTTTTTCTCAACTTCCCCAGTTATAATAAACTGATTTTTTTTCAACTTCCCCAATTATAATTGCAAATCTCATAAACAATCATGTGAATATAAACTATTAAAAAAATTGAAATAAGAAATATTAATAATACTTTAAATAATATTACCTGGCAATTTTGAAAGCATGTAATCATTAATCTGATCGACTTGTAGGACTAAGGATCGCCCTATCCTTATAAAACTTCATATCAGTAGATTTGCTTTAAAATTCTCCATAAACCTCATGAACAATAGTTTCAATAGGATCTCCACAATCAGTTATCAACAAATCTTTTGGAATACAATTTCAATTAACCCGTCGTTTGGTAGATTGATCTTTCCGTCGCCAATATCCAAAATCCATTCAGAGAAAGCCTTTAGATCTGCAGCATCTTCATCGCTAAGCCCGGCAAGCAATCTCATATTCTTTGTAAGCTTCAAAATTTTGCAATGCTACCAAATGTCTGCCTCATTTAGAGATGCCAAAACTGTCTCCGATCTGCCACCTCCAGGTATAACAGGCAGAATATGTCTAAAATCACCACCAAACACAACAACTTTGCCTCCAAACAACAATTCTCTTGGCGGAATCAATGGCGGAGATTCACTTTCCATTCTGTATCTGTTGTTATAATCTGTTAATATGAAAGTGTTAATATCGTTTAAAAAAAAAGAGAAACACAATGTTTAGAGCCAAAATTAGTTATAAGCAAACCTTCAGGATGTTCTTCAGCTATGAATATTTTTGAACGATCTCGGATACTGCCGTGGTGGTTTGAAAACTTGTTTCGAACTTCAGTTTGCTTTCCCTTTGACAAGTTATCTCCAAATCCATTATCTAAATTCCTTGAGATATTTGTATCTCATTGAGTTCCGTCTAAATTTGTCAAATTTGTAAAATCTGAATTTTTTTTACAAAATGCATGAAATAAGTTAGATTGATTTTTTGAAGAACATATAGCATTATGTAATCCATATAAAAAATTATAAAATTAATAAAAAATCAAACATATAATTATATGTAATTATAAATACCAAACCTGATGGTGTGCTAGTATCACATTTTTTCTTTGTTTGCATCTTTCTTCTTCTCTCTTGTCTAGAAGTATTAGAGTCATGAACCAAATAATTGGTAACGTCTGATAATGGAGTCTTTATGTCTTGCATATCTGGGCTAATATTAGATGCATTTCCAATCAAGCACGTTTCGTTAAGCACTTACGTTGTTTGAAAGGAGATGTTTCGTTAAGATTCTCATTATTTGATGTTCTTTTTCGCTTCATTGGATTTGCTTGGCCTATTAGAAAGAGAGAGTAGTGTTTGCAGAGATATGTACAGAAAGATGCCAATAAAATCGTGCGTCCCTTCAATTTGGAGAGAGAGAGGGAAAACCAAAACTAATAATCGAAAATATTTTAATTAGAGCGAAAATCTGGCAGCTTCACACTTGAATAGCCACGAGAATCTGCTTATGTTTCAGACAATGAGAATTTCTTTTCACCAGACCAGAAAATTAGGGTCACCGTAAGGAATACCTAATTTGTTTTTTTTTTGTTTGTTTTAGATTGTATTATCTTTATTATTGATACTCTAACAAAACAAAAAGATTTCCTAAATTGATAGCATCACTTTTGTTAAGTGACGGTAAACAATAAAATACTATATTGGTATATATGATATAGTAAGTGATCTTTGTAAGACCACGTTTTTTCTGCATCTGCTCGTAGTTTTTTTAACAAATCAGATATACATGATATAAGAACGGCGGATGATTGGGTCTCGACAACTATTTGCCCCTTAACTTGTGAGAGAGTTGAGCTTTTCGTAAGTCGACAGCTATTTGTGACGAAGAAGTTGTGGAGCCATATAATACGGAGTTCCACGTTTTCCCTGATGCACGTTATCACAAGAGATTAGAATTCACGGCATACAGTTTCCAATGTAATTTGAAATCACAGATTCACAAACACTGTAAAGCTTATATAGAAAAAAAAAGACGGACTAAACTGCTTACCGTGGAAGGAGATTTAGAAATATCATCTAGCTTCCTTGCCAATCAAAATCACACAGCTGCAACACACAGCGATATGAGATCGCTTAAAACAATTAAACTACACACTTGCATAGAAAAGACAGCAACACGCGTACCTTAATATGTCCATTTTCATCAAGTAAGATGTTGGATGGTTTCAGATCACAATATATAATTCCTTTCGAATGCAAAAACCTGAAAAAGTCCGGAAGAAAATGTTCATAAGAGAAGACATTTTCTAGATGCACCTAAAGGTAGTGTCAAACGGTGGTATAAAAAAGGATCTTACTGCAGGGCTATGCCAAGATCGTAGGCAATACCATAGACTGATTCTTCGGGCAGTTTACAATCCTCCAGAACAAAAGGATTTCAGAAAACCTGTGACCTACCATCAATAAGACAGCCATACTACAAGTGATACCTGCTGCAATAATGTCCTGAGATCACCCCCAACGCAGTATTCCAGAACTAACTACATGTGAGCAGAAGTTTCATACCTGAGACAACAAGAAGATGAGAATTAGAAACAAATATATATATAGGGAGCCAAATAACTGTTTCGATATTAGCTTGTGAGTTTTACCACGCATAAACGCTAAGATTTGAGTAACTCGTGTTCCCGAGCAAGTCACGCCTCTACAGTTCTGGCCACAAGGATCACCAGCTGATTCATTCCATTGTGTTAACTGTGCTGGAGAATGCATACTGCTGAACAATGTGTTCAATGTTGAAGCTGCAGGAAACAGAGACAGCGTGTGTATATATATACTTACGATGCATTCACTATGGATTGCAGATCAAGTGTGGGAACATTGATATTGATCTACCTGACACTGAGAGTGAGGCAAAACGGAGGAGATAACAGCTTCAATCATATGTAGGAAAACCTGTAACCTCTCGTTTGGCCTCTTTCTCCTTCGTTGTCTCTGTTTTGAATCTCTTTTCCCAAAACTCGTCTTTTGTTTCGAGTTTGGTAATGTGCTTGGGCGTGAGACAGATGAATCTGAGTGGAAGAATGTGAAAGGTTTGGAGGCTCTACACACGATTTTCAATGGACAGTTTTTAGGGACCTCTCTCTTCACTAATCAAATTGAGCTGAAATCAAGGGGAGATAAATCGGACTTACGAAAAGAGAGAGCACTTGGAAGGAACCAGAAGGATTCCGATTCCGTGAGAGCCATCGTCGTCCTCGCGACTGCTAAATCCGTGCGAGATGATACCTTCGATCTCCTCCATGGAGTCAGCGTACCAGCCGTATTTCAAATTGGGATCTCCGCCGTTCTTCCTCGACATGGCTTCCATGAAAATCCAAAACGCAACGCCCTCGTCGTGATCCCTTCCGAAGATTTCTTACGCACCGCCACGATCGTCGTGTCGCTAGATAGAGCACCCATGTCGGAGACCAAACACGTCCTGATAACTTCGTGGTCGGGGTTTCCTTCGCCGAGAAGAATCATTGAGTCGGTTGAGGAAAATCGGGCCGAGGAATCCGCATCGTCGGAGAGTGGATCTATGATTTCGCCATTATCATTTATCAAGTTCGGTGACGGGAATTTTTAATTATCCAAAACAAAGTATTTGTCATCAGAATGAGTACACGTCATTAGAACATTTCCTTTTTTATAGAACTCATTACACGTCCAGGTCATCAAAAAATAACACTATCTTTGAATTTGGTGCTGACAACTCGCTTTTTTAAAAAAGTGGATCCTCAATTAATAGGAAGGAGGAAAGAGGATTTTAACACTAAATACTGGATATTTTGTATTTTCCACATTTAGTCCACTTTTGTTGTTTTTCAAGCTTCTCACGTTGATCCTCATTTCTCATTCAAATTAAGTTTGATTTTGACATGAATATGCAATTGCTCCACTCTTTCCCGCTTTCCTTCTTCATTTCACCCTCTCTGAAAGTTTGAAATTCAACCGAACACTCTTTTTATTACTTCTTCTATTCTCTGAAATTGTAGCCAGGAAATGATGAAATGAGCTATGTGATCGTGTTAATTATATAGGAGGCTATTTCTATTTTCATTTTGCAGGAATGGAAACAAGAAGGTTTGGATCGCAAGGAAGATCTTACGGCCACCAGCCTTTGTAACTGGAATGCCAAATCCTTAGCAACTCCTCACTCGGTGACTCGGTGGTCGCTAGAACCATGGTTGACGGTCTTCTGTAGGCCAATATCTTCAGCCAGTCGCTATGGTCTTTTGTAACTTCTCATATCTCTCTTTGATTACATTGTTCTTAGGCTCGTTGAAAAGCTGATTCAAGCGTTTTTTGTTCGTTTTGTTTGAACGAGTTGGGCTAAAACGTAAAAGACCTAACTTTCCCTACGTTTCGATCATTTTTCAATGACCTCAAAACCATTAATATATCAGCTTATAATGTTAGAGCATCTCCATTTGTGAGATACTCTTCTAATACTCATATCTATTCTAATAAACTAAGGTTTTTTTTTAGGACCTGTTCTGAGAGGCTAACACGTGGCGCTTTCCTCCCATACATATGGCATTACACGTGGCACTTTCCTCTCATACATGTGGCATTACCAAAATATATATATTCTAAATACATTCCCGAGGATTCCGACTTTCGTCTCACTGCGGAAATAAAAAACGGATCAGATCAACCGAGTCAAACGAGTCAACACCGATTGAGCCAGAATCGGACCTTTGGCTTACCCAGTAGAATCTCCACCTTCGGCAGCGGCGGGTCTAACCGGCTTGAGAATCTCTCTTTTCTCCGGCGAGCTATCGAGAAGGTGAATTGGACGGAGCTGACGACGGGAAATCAAATTCCATCCCTCTCCGATTGCTCCGATCGGCTTAGCGAAAGCCGTGAACGACGACGACGAGGCGGTGCTGAACTGACGGTGGATCGCTCCGATTGGTCGCCTCACTCCGACGACCGTTGCGGTGGCACGCGTGATCGATTTCAATGGCGACTTTTTACGATTTTTTTCTTCAAATTGATTCTCTCAGCCACATCCGCCGCAGATCTCCGCCTGAATTTAACTCATTCATACCATTTGCTTTGCATCTTCCATTCTTCTGCCTCGATCGGTATCTGCAACAATACTTCTATTCACGTCTTCGATTTAATTAGTAACTAGGTGATAATCCGCGCCCTGCGCGGGGTGAGATTTATATATTTTTAGGTAAGTGAATTTAAATTTAAAATATAATAATTTTTATTTATTTTAATATCAAATTTTCATTAAATTCTTATTAATCAATGGGATTAATAAAATAATATTTAGTTTTGTTTAAGTGAAGTTGAATTTATTTATTATTTAGCTTTTTATAATTGAAAAATTAAACTATAGTAAAATATTTTAATCCAGTTTTTTATATAATAAATTGTTATGTTGAAAATATAGTAGGAAAATTTTTAAATTTTGTATAATATTAAAACAATTAAAAAGATAAATGAAGAGATATCACAAATAAATTATGAACTTATACCAACTTTTCTTACATAATGAAAACACAATATATAAAAATTATAGGTCGACGATTTTGGTAAGTGTTATTGTAGTCTATGAATTCGTATTTAATAGAATTAATTGAATAAGCCTTATTTTGGGACTTAGTGAAAGTGGCAGTCAAGGAATATATTTTCGTCGATTTGTTTCACTAAACTTATTTTGAGACTTAATGAAAGTGCTCTTAATTAAGTGACTTAATTTAAATAATTTTGTTGGCCATTATATTTTTCTATTTTTTATTACTAATAAAACATAATAATTTTTATATAAGTTTTGTGGTTATATCAAAAAGACTTAATGGATAAATTTATTCTATTTTTTTATTACTAATGATGCATAATAATTTTTATATAAATTTTCTGGTTATGTCAAAAAAGCCTTAATGGATAAATTTATTCTATTTTTTATTACTAATGATGCATAATAATTCTTATATATATTTTGTAGTTATATTAAAAAAAAAGGTGGATAATGGCATATAATGTAAATAGTTTATAATTTTAATATCTAAAGTAATTTATAGATATTTAAAAAAAACTGATTGGAAAACATATGAAATGTCTTTGTGAAAACGGTTGTGTGCTTATTATGATGTCTTCGATGTCTTAAGTTCGATTCCCCAAAAACGAAATTAGTATTTTTTATTTATTATTATTACATTAATTAATTTCATTAAATGATATGTGAGAATGAATGTGGTGGTGATACATCAGCAAAATGGCACCATTATAAATAAAAGGGTTTGTGAGAATATTTCTCAATTAATATATATAGAATTTTAATTGTATGCATTCATGAAATGATTTTGGCTCAATGGATTTTTGAATTCGATTATTGCCATGATTTTAAAATCATGCTAATAAAATCCAGAAATTAAAATTGATAACCTTTAATGCCATGGTTTTGAATAATGCAGACAACCAGAGGCTAAGTTCTGATTCTAATAAATGGGCATCTTCGAGCTTTGATTCAAATCCCATTTTTCATTACGTTGCCTTCTTGATTCATCGAATCTTGTTTGTTTATTTGTATGTTTAGTTGGTTAGTCTATTGTGTGTTTGATTTCATATTTGGGCTTTTTCTGGAAAAGCGAAGCCCCCACCGCCGCCTTATGCAGCAACGACTCGATCTATTGGAAAGTACATCCATGTTTGTATTTTCCTACACCCATAATTTGGAAATCTCTCATTAATTTCTTAATGTATCCAAATAAATTCTGTTTCCCTTACTGTTACAAGAAAATCTCATTAAATTCTAAATTAAATCTTTACCTAATTCTAAATTAAATCCCTTGCCTATTCTATGCAATATTAAATTCCTTCCCTAATTGTTACAAGGAAATCTCTGATTTTCTTCCTCCACTTGAATTCCTTTTATTAGGTTTTAATCTCCATTTTCAAACCCTTTCCTTTAATAAGAAAATGCACGCCTCCTTCATACCATTCTATCTTTTTCCCAACTTAAATAACAACTAATGTCAGGCCAGCCACATGACATGGCCCCTAATCATTCTAAATCTGCCGCAGCTCTCTCCACCTATTCTTCCCTCGATGCAGTAGATGAAAACCTTGGCTCACAAAATATTGTTGCTCGGCTACTTTGCACATGGGAAGCCCGTGATTTTAAGCGAAATAATGCATTGCTCAGCGTGGACTGTTTGCTTCTAGATGAAAAGGTAAATTAATCTACTTACATTATTCCCATATTTCTCCCATATATGACACACATGGCTCATATAGTGCTTTCCCCAATATAATATAGGGCACTGTAATTCAAGCATCTATCCACCCTCGTCGCCTCCATAAGTATCGGGAAAAGCTTGAAGAAGGCAACTTATTCTCAATATATGTTTTTGATGTGAGGAAAACACCAAACAACTATCGGTTGACTGACCACGCCTTCAAAATCAACTTCAACGATCTTACTACTATGGAAAACGTTGAGGATGCTTACCAGATTCCACACACTCATTTTCGGATATGCCCATTTAAGGAGGTCCAAATGCAGGCAAACAAAGGAGCAAACTTACCAGGTTTCTACTTAATTAATTTCCTCCATAATATGAAATTTTTCAACATATTCACTTTCTTCTGTGTATGGTTTCTTGAAGATGTAGTAGCACAAATATCAAGCACTCGAACTTTTCATAAGGTGTACGAAACAAAATCACCTTCAATCTTACCCTCACATGTACGTTTGATAGGTAAACAGCGACCTACCCTTGTTTTTAATATTTTCCCTATTTCTCCCGTTCATAGTTATTTTACCTTACACGCTTCTATAATTGCTGCGCAGCGGTGAGTCAGCTTACATCTCCCTATGGTAAAAAATGCTTCCCAAGTCCATGAAGAAATCGAAGAACTAAAAAAGACCCCTATTGTTGTGATTGTCACTGGCGTTAACCCTAAATCTGTTGGTGGTAAGTTTTTAAGATTAAATTAGAATGATAGAAAGGTGTGTGTGTAAGATATGTTTTGTAAATGATTTGCTACGAAGCGGAAGTTTTTTAAGTAGAGGGCTACAATTTACATTATTAATGAAAAACAGAGTAACGTAGAAAGTTACATTAATTACTTAAAATTCTTTTTAGATTGTGAATGCAATTTATTGGGAGACATCTATTAATTTAAATCACATAGATATACACAGAAATGTAATAATTATCTTCTGCTTTAGTCCTAATCTCTAACTTGTGTACTCCAATTATGTAAGGCCAACTATATCTCAACGCTACCGCCCCTACTCGGTTATTTTTCAACCTCGACACCCCAATTGTTAAAGAATTCTGCAACGGGTACTAATATGTGCTTCAAAGCAGACATTTATCACATACAATATCTTCTTTATTGCCAAATCCCTCCATCTCTGTTATTTGCTTCTACTAAACTTTCAGTCCATACTATGAGGAAGGTCTTCTCCCTACAACTATCGATGGAAATGTTGTTACCCTTCCTACCGAAACCCACAATATTGCATAAATACTAGATTTTGTCAATGACCAAGGGGGCATGGTAATTACTCTCTTCCTTCTTATCTCCCTCTCAGAATTGTAAATGTCGATGTAAAGTAATCATCTCACGTACTGGGCAGGTAAAGACCATCTGGTGTAAGGCAAAAGTGGTTGACGTGATACTAACCAGTGAGTGGTTCTTCATATCATGTTCAAAACTGGTCAAAACTTATTCTGTGAGAAATGTCGAACCGTACAAACTGTCAGGGTTCTTCGGTATGTATTACATCTTCGCTGCCTCGCAACATTTTCCCACATACTGTTGTTACTATCCTTCTAACTCCTGCTACATGTATTAATTATATCTATTTTTATTCCCAAGGTTTCGTATTGAAGTTATTGTTGACGATGGTTTCCAAACTGCCACATTTGTTATCTTCGATGAACCTGCCATAGAGTTATTTAAGACAACTGCATCAGACCTGGCTGCCAAAGAAGTAACCCTTACACAAGTTTGAGCTTTATATTTTCCAAACATATCACTTTCTAACATATTTTTTATGAACAGGATGCAAGTGACTGTGACAACTCTGGAGATATAGTCCTGCAAGTTATCCAAGATATTGTTGGACAAGATTTCATTTTCCTAGCGAAAGTTTCAGTATACAATTAGACTACTAAATACCAAAGCTTCTCGGTCTCCCAAATAGTCATCTCCCCTATTGCCACCAAAAAGGTATGTTTAGAAACGTCCCCTTGTCATTTAACTACGTATTATTTCTTTCAGAGTTAAAATAGTTTTGAAACTCATTATTTGGCAGAGGACCCAGAGCTCAGAATCCAGTAGCAAGAAGAAATCTAACAACAATAAGTTCATAAAGACAATTTATTTTGAATGCTACGACCCCGAGAAACAACCTACAAATAGGTAGAAAAAGAAAACTCTTGTCCAAGCGTTTACACTTCAACACTCACACGTGATTTTCAAAATTTAATTTTATCTCGGTGCTTCTGTATCAGGAAAAACAAGGCACATGTTGTTTTGGACGACTCTGATGAGGAGACATTGACCAAATCATGTTCTGATGCTGAGCTGGATGATGATATTTAGTCAAATTTTCTATGGTTTAATTATTAAGTGTTTTGTTCTTCTTGCTTTTTCCCCCCTTTGAGACAAGAAATTCTTATTCTATCAACTTTGAATTATTTAATATCAATTTTCAGTACTTTGACTTTCTGAAAAAGCATCGTCTTCATCCGAATACAAATTCTACAGGACTAATTAGGTGACGACAATAGTACACCCATTCCAAACACATATTGGGCACCAGCCAAAACCACATAAAAATTTATTAAACTTCCACCCATCGTTCCTAAGGGTATTAAAATTCATTAAATTCTTCTTTTTCAAAATGCCCCTAAGTGTATGTTTCAAATCTAATCTTCTATGTTTGTCCTCAAATCGTCCTCAATGTTCCCATTTCTAAATTCAAATCGTCCTCAATGTTTGGGAAATACCAAATGAATTTCAAAAATGAGTTTTGATTCTCCAAATTACAAATTTTTACAGCAAATATTGACATTAATGCCCAGTAACTATATTCAATATTTCCTCACTTCAGTTACAAATTTCAAAAGCCCAAATTGGAAAACAAAAGACGCCTTATATAAATATAAAGGTAAGAGTCAGTCCTGTTCTTACCGTTTTTGTGCTGATTAGATATCTCAAATTCCAAATGAATTCTTCATGTTCCATTCACGAAAGTAATTCCAACGACAACGAAATCCAGTCTAACAACGCTTCCTTAACAGGTATGTTTTATTATTTTCTCCTCATTCATAACACTTTCTTGTTTTCAAATTATATTTAAACTAGGTGATAACCTGCGCGCATGATGAAAAATCTATAAATAATTTTATTAAAAATGATTTTGAAATTGTTTAAAATAAAAATAATTTAATCAGTTTTATATATATGTGAATAATATAATTTAATATTTCAACTTTTTTGACATAATATTTTTAACTTGTTTTCAAGTTTAAATATTTATATTATTTGGTAATTTATATGGTTCTATTAACGAATCATATAAACAAAAAAATATTTATAAATATGGATATTTATTAAAATCACACATATCGAAGTATTTTTTATTGTAACCTAAATTATAGTTTTAATTTGTTATAATTTTTATTTTGTTTTATTAAAATCACACATATCGAAGTATTTTTTATTGTAAACATATTTTCTGCCTAATCAAAAAAAGTATTATGTATATTATAAATTGTGTATAAATTATATTTCATTAAATAATATTTTTAAAAAAATATTTGTTATTCATTTTTAAGAAATGTATTGTGTAATATGATGTATATCATAAATCATCACATAACCTAAAATTCGATTTTAAATAATTCAAAGATTAAAACATAATTTTCTGGTTATATTAAAAGTAATAAATAGATAAAAGCATATAATCTAATTAATCTAATCAAAAAGGAATTTTGTATTAAAATAATGGGAGAATAAGTGTGGTGGTGACACATCAGCAAAATGACACCACTGTAAATATTTCAAAAAATAAACTTACTCTCTTAAA
The DNA here is from genome assembly GCA_020283515.1 of Alliaria petiolata. Classification (NCBI taxonomy): domain Eukaryota; kingdom Viridiplantae; phylum Streptophyta; class Magnoliopsida; order Brassicales; family Brassicaceae; genus Alliaria; species Alliaria petiolata. The sequence goes on along the minus strand of JAHZTW010000004.1, from coordinate 70,342,553 downwards.
ATATTTCTCAATTAATATATAGGGGATCTTCGAAACTAAAAAACCTGCATAGTGTCACTTATATATATAAAAATTTTATGTACTGAAAAACTTCTTAAATGTTTATGAAGCAAAAAAAGCAAGAGATAAAAGGATGCAAATATTATCAGGAAAAAAAAAACGTATCTCACAAACCTCTCCTGCAGTGCTCCTTGATAATGGTAAGAACAAAATAGAACTTATTAGTTCATTTTCTTATGTGTACACACACTGTGTAGTTACTACAAATACTATTATTTTCTCAACAATCGCTAAAAAAATAATACATGCAATTCAGAAATTATAAACGAATATTTAAAATTAAACATATACTACAAACTATGTGAAAAATATAAAAAATTAACATAAACTACATATCGCTTCCCCTAGTTTTTAATATAATTTAGTTGTACAATTTAATTTTAATTTATGAAAATCTACTATATGAAAGCTGGATGGCACTCTCTAGGTTACGCCACGTCAGCATTGTAGAAAATGACACGGGGCATTTAAAATAAAAAACTTTCCTCGGCTTCTCGCCTTCTAGCCCTATCGCCTTCTACCGTTACCTTCAAATCTTCAATGTTAGCCTCATCGCCACTACAAATCGAACCCACCAATTTCACAAGGTTAACTTCCGCACCGCTTCACATAACATGAAGAGTGGCGGTGGAGTCAGCAGCGAGATAATTCATATCTTAAAGTCGGCGAGGGACTTGGTAGCAAATTGGGAACTAAAAGAGTACTTCCTCAAACTGTTTTACCAGAGACAGCCCAGGCCAGATTCCAACAATTTTCGCCCTAGGTTTGTTGTCTCCATGAAGAAAACTTCGCCGCCGGTTTGTTGTCGTCCTTCGACTCAAAAAAAGTATCCTTCTGTTTCACTTGATTTTTGGGTCATTCATAATCGTTGCAGAAGATCTGATATAAACAAAATAAATTCATATTAAATAATGTCATGTGTTGCTGAGGAGAACGTTCAATTCTCACTCTTTAATCAAAGAATTTTTTTAGTGTTACTGCTGGATTTTTACAGACCATCACGCCAGTGTTCAAGGTACGTGATTGTGTACGCGTTTGAGCATTTTTGGTTGGTTTAACATGTTCATTGTTGAATTTATATCTTCAAGGGCTTTGTGAAGTATCTTGGATCATAATCTACTTTCCAGTTATCAAATCCTAATTGAAATTAAGTACTATCACTATGGACTACGAGACTATAGTCACAATTGCGTTTTTTATGTTTTCAGATCGACTCTGATTCACATTAATGGAGTTTGTTTCCTACGGTGTTTTTTTTTAATGTTTTCTAAAGCGCATCTATGCTACAGCTCACAAAGCTACAAAAAATCAAACTAAACAAATAAAACACTAAGGTTTGTTCTCATCAAAAGAAAGTCTTTCTGAATCTTATAAACTATTACTGAATATTTTCTGACACTCACCTTCTTTGAATTCACCTTTTATGCCCGAATCTCTTCTCCATAGATTTTATACCCTTTTCGTATATGTGTGCATGAAACTGGGTACATTCTAAGGATTGGATATACAAGAACCACTCATGGAATGTTTCCCATTGTGGCAATGCAAAACAAACCTGGAATGGTAAAGGTGCGTATATTATTATAAATGTGTTTCATCACTAAAGAATAACGCAAATAATTGGAAAATGCTTTGCCATGTACCTCAACCACAATCTAATTCCGCCTGGAAAGATATACGATTCGAAAACTGCAGTGGAGTAAGCTTCGGAGGAAAAGATAAAAAATTCCACGGCGGTCACTTCTCATGGGTAAGTTTAACTTCACACATTATTGTCTACAATTACTGATTGGTTATCAAGCCAAATCTCATAGTTTTTGTTGTGTGTAGTGAATGTTATTTGCAGGTAACGGAGTGCGGGAACCAAGAGAAGCACATCGTAGCAACAATGGGGAATATGACAGAGAGCTTTTCGTCTCTCTTTGTTTCTCTCCGATCGACTCTCTCTGAGGTAAGGTTACGCTTATATGAACCGATTTTGGTTCCTCGGTTTTGGGGTTTTAAATCCATCCATTCGAACAGAGTTTCTTGGAACTTAGGGGATTGGTATGTCGTACATTGCTCTACCTTGATCCAAATTAGAGAAGCCAGGTAATCTGGATTTTCAGACTTGGAAATTTCATCAATGGCTTGTTTAGTTTCCTTGAGTGTGAGATTTAACTAAAGGGAAACCTTTTTCAATTTTTAAGTTCTAAGCTCATGTTCTGAGCTATGGAAAGATGTTACTTTCTCTGCACCAGCTCATGTCATTCTTCAGATGAAAACATTTCTGAGTTTGCTGGCGCGTAATCTGTTTGTTTTTATAAAACCTGTTCTCTCTCAAGTTGGGTTATTCGATTGAAATTTTATTTTGTTGTGGTTTATGGAAGGGACTTCCTTGATGGTGTTATAAGCTATTTTTTTTGTTAAAACCAAATAACTGTACATGAAATGACGCTGTGGGATGTAATTGTGTGCTACTGATTTGATGAATATTTTAAAAATCCAGGTGACATGAGGACGTGGGTGTTTGAGGAGTTTTTTTTGTCAAATGGTGAGAAGCTCGGTTATGTAATCAACCAGCTCGGTTAGTTGGCTCTGTAAAAAGTTCCAAACCCATAAGTACAAGGGATATCCAATACACCGTCACGAAAGGCTAAGGTATAAGATTATTGATTCTATTACAGCTGCATTTAAACAAAATTCTGGTCCCATAGATATAAGCTGTTGTGAACTGCAAGCCATCCGCTTCATACTACTACATCATAGTGCCATCTGATATTTGGGTGCTTTTAATAACAATGGAGATGTAATTCTTTTTTCCTCGCCTGCTATTCGAAGTCTGTCCAGAAGGGATTACTTTTTCCACTCGCCCATATGAGATAAGAAAGTTATATGTTATAGTTTCTCTTCGTCGCAAGCTATTCCATCATCTACGGTGGATTCACAACAACATCAAAATAAAACTATGTTTTCACACATGTTGCCCTTGGAGGAGCTTTCAAAGTTTGTGACAAAAAAAGAGAGAGAAGGTGGTGATATTATCATACTGATTTACATGTCCCTGAGATTCATGCAAGAGTACATCCTGTAAGATACTTGGACGATTTTTGTGGAATGCTAAGCTCTATTTCCCTGGAATATATATGCATTCAGCTTCTTTGTAAAAAAAATTAAATTTATGTTTGCAATTGCATTCAATGAGCGCCTTACATTATAGTAATAAACAGATTCATCGTTTTATGAACAATGGAGTGAACTCAAGCTGCAAAGTCAACACTTCAATTCATCGTTTACAAGGGGAAAGAACTTTTGAAGACAAGAGAAAAACTGCTTAACGTGAAGAAAAACAAGAACAATGTAGAAGTAAATCTGATTACCAGAATTTCAACATCCACACTGATATTGGGGTTTGATTATTTGAAGGTAATTTGCGTAGTTGAGTTGTGGCCTTGTGGGTATTGATCAGAAAGTGTGTACAAGTTGTCAGAACATAAAATCAGCTTACCAACAATTATGATTTTATAGCTACGAGATAATGAGTAAACAAGGATTTTTTGTTGTGTTTTATTCTATGAATAGATATCAAATCAAACGTAGGGTACAAGAGTATTAAAGAAAAAGAATCTTCAAACAAAAGCTTTCCAATTTCTCAAGAAGATGGAGAAAGTTAATAATTTGATGAAGGTCACACACTACTTTATTTTAATTATCAGGAATTCCATGCTCTAGCTTAAAGATTTCTATTACTCTAATTACATCATCACTAAGTAAAAAAAAAAAAAACATGAACTCAAAAGTTACTTTTTCATAAGTTGTCAACTGAATTTAAACGAAACTTCCTAATTTTTTCTTTTGGGTAAAAACCGAACTTCCTAATTTTAAATAAACCAAACCAAAAATACTTTAACAAGAGAAGTTCGACTTTTACTAATACTGAACTAACCCCACCAAAAGGATACACAAACACCATTGATCAAAAAAACATTATAGCTTGATAGACATCATTAAACCAAAAAAGCAAGTATAAAACATGTATAGCAATATAGCATGGAAAAAATATAACTAAATAAATAAGCTAATTAAATAATTTAAACGAACCCATATATAAATGATTATACTAATACTAAATATGTTTATAATTATTTGTTCAACAGAAAAAAAAATCCGCGCATACTCACCTAGTAAATTATGAAAATAAATTAAATCAATCACATACAAACAAGTGTTATATGAATGAGTTAATTACATAATAGAGTACTTTTCTAAACTATAATATCATAAAAGAGTACTTCTTTGAACAAGAGTACTTCTCACACATTTTGCTTGCAAGTGAAAATGTTGTTTCCCCAATACGCCCTTAATGAACTTAACCGTGAAAGTGAAAGCATCTCCCTTCTTCGCAGAAAATGAAATCTTATGGCGTGAGTATCGGAATCACGGTCTTTGATAATAAACGTCGCCGGCGGAATCACGGTCTTTGATAATGGCAGCGGCGGCAAAACTTCACGGCAAAGACATGGTGATGTATTTACCTTTCATGATGACTCACCGGTGTCTTTCAAAAACTCTGAGCATTGGCTCTTTCGCTCCAAAGAGGCACATCGGTCCCATGGCGGCGGCCAAGAGAAGCCCTAAGCGTCTCAAATACTTTACTCCTCGCTTCACCAAGGTTTTTTTAGGCATTCTCACTGAGTCTACTCCCAATTGAGATCCTAATATCTTCGACTGGTGTATAATCACAGGAAGGGGGATTTCTGTCGATAGAGGTCGATCCTTCGGGTGTTGGTTCGTGGAAACTCAAATCTATTTTTTTCCACACACGCACATCCATGATCGCGTATGCATTTTATTCCACATACATAGATGTCCTTCAATGGAACTGAACAGATGGATGAACAAATTTCACATGTACTTCAACCCAATCAGAACGGTCACGCTATTTAGAAAGGGCCTAATGGATGGTTAGAACTTCAGCCCAATCAGAATGGTCACGCTATTTAAAACTATGCTTGGAAAGGGTCTACGTTTGAAGATAGTTCATGGTGATGCCGACGAATACTGTATCCACATAGTACAACTAGGTTTGTAAAAGAAAATGGTAACAGTGATGTTGTTTTACGGATGGAAGTGTGAAATGTACATGTGGATACGTAGAGATAATATGCTACTCATGGATATCTTATTGGAAGAAAGCTTCATTTTTGTTAAATCTGAAACTAGATTTTTTCGAATAAACAAAGAATTAGCTCACTCTTTGCCACTACTACAAGATCAAAAAGAAAGAACCAGTCTATTATTCCTGTAATAATCTCAGTTTATTTTTTTTTGCTCAATTCTTTCCTTTTCAAATGTTAAGTTTTGGTAATCTCTGTTTTCGCAGCTCTGTTTCTGAATCTTCTTTTCATTTTAATCCATATATTTTGTTTATTTGACTTTTCGGTTTGTATTTTTACGTCCAACCAAATGAAATATTTGTTATTAGATGCTATTCTACTATACATTATGGATACATAACTATGGATGCATGAAGTGGATGGTGCAATGGATTATGAATTATGGATGCATAACCACGGATCTCCACGTTTACTCTTGGACGGCGAAATGGATGCATAACCATGGATCTCCACTTTCATTCTTGGATGGTGAAATGGATTATGCATTATGGATGCATAACTATGGATGCATGAGGTGGTGAAGGACCATGGGATTATGTGGATGCGTGCCTTTAGAAACGTTGTCATGGATATGTTAAGGCTCATGTATATGGTTGAACGATGCAGTTGTGGAGTAGTTATAGAAGGAATTCGTGTAAAAGCAAAAATGGATATGGCTCAGTGGATAGTCTTTTTACGCATCCACGAAAACATGTATACACGCTTCATCTCCTACAAAATCATAGTTGGATGACTGGAACAAGTAAATGATCTGCCGCAGAACTAACATCACCGATTTTTTTTCTCATATTCGCTTTCTTCAGAAAATTACGAACCCGTTGCGAGAACCTCTTTGAGACGTAGTCTTGGGTTCACAGAAGATAACAACGTAAGCATGTAGGACGAAAAATCGACCGGAGCAATCTCTTTGAGGCGTACTTTGCGCCAGTGATGGAAAACGGTGAGAGGCGATTATTTCGCACTGCGGCTAGGGTTGCCAGAAGGGAACCGTAAAAAACAGAAATTATATCAAATTATTAACATCCGTTCCAAGTCAAAAGTAAAAGAAGATGAAACGTCCACAAGAGCATACCAGACATCTCACACCCAAAAACTACCCTTGTTGAGCAAAGTGCTCTTTTCTGTTACCAAATTCTCTAAAGTGCCTTCCTCGGTAAATAACTCTATATGAATCTCAAGATCTCTCATCTGAAAAACACTCTTCATTCACTTTTTTTTTTCTCACAATAAAATACTATTATTTTCTCTTAGACTCATATTGAGATAGCCTTGGTGCTCTTATATCAATCCTAAACGATTTTTCAGTGACCTCCAATGTTTCTACGGATAAACGCGAACATGAGAACAACACAAGACTCAGAGAAATCAGAGTCAAATTACATCTACATCTGCATAAATTTTGCACCGTAACAGTAACGATCTAGTCACCCCAAAAAAAAAACGGTAAACTATTTTGTCACAGTTCTATAAATATGAGAAAATCAAGAAATGAGTAGTATAGATAATGAGGTCATCTATAGGATGTATACAAACTCTAATGCCAAAGCAATCAGGAAAACCACAGATGAAGCTTTCTTTCCGTAACAACGAGACTGATGACGTTTCTCTAACTTGCTCTCTGTTGTATCGTTTCTATGGCACATGTCTTCTCCTACATTACATTACAAGCCAAACCTGTTGATCAGGTTGTTGGTCTAGTGGTCATCGATGAGCCTCGTCCCACTGGAAGAACTCCTGAGAAAGCATCTTCTGGTTCTTCCTCCTCTGATAGCGCTGCACATCAGAGTTTTTGTATTTCATTCCACAACTAATCTCAAACTGTTTTGATCAAGATACGTCATACTTAGTTACTTACCGGTAATGTCTTCACCAGCCTGAGCCCCAGCAATACCAATGCAGGAGTACAAAGAGTCATCGTCGACTTTCAATTGATTATAAGCAACGTATATGTCCTCAATCGAAGCAGCTTCATATAATGAAGTAAGTTCTTTAATGCATGACAGTTCCTAAGATCCACAAGAACCCCATCAGAAGAAGTCAAGTCAGAAACGACACATCATAAAAACGTTTCCTTTTTTCCTTTGTTTTAAGAACATGCGAGTGAGCCTCACCTTCCTTGGAACAGAGGAGGCCTGCAAGTGAGCTAATAGATTAAGCCAATAGGCATTGGACTTGAGCTCAGCTTCATGTCTCATAAGAAGAGTTCGCTTTGCCTGTTGATTTACAAACAACACTCCTTTCCATTAACAAAGAAAACAAGCTAACAAGAGCTGAGCTGAGAGGGAAAAAGAGACAACTAACCCGATCCAACTCCCTAGGAGCAATTTGGTTGCTATGCAAACCTCTAAGAACGCTCTTGCAGGCATCAACCGCTTTGTATACCTGGAAAGGACATTGACAAACTTTGTGAAGAAAACTGTTGACAACAGCACCGCACATTTACTGTAAGCAAGAGACAAAGACTGCACCTTGCCAGGCGTTGAAGTCACAGATATCACATACCACCCAAGATTCAACCTATCAAATAGGTTTAGCTCAAATGATACGTCATATGTCAGTCCAAGAGAATCTCTTACTGTCGTGAATAGCCTGCAATGACGCAGAAATTTCGCTTTAAGCTATGAGTGGAATTTTTTTTTTTTTTTTAAATAGGTACATAGTTGCAGAGCAAGCTTTGGTCTAAAGTGAAAAATAATCAGATGTATAAAACATTCCTTCTCTTAACCAAAAGTTTTTTTTTGTTTTTAACAAAATGAAGACGTTGATTTTCTAAACAATGTTTAATTCTGGCGGTTAGTTTCTAAGTACATTATGGACATGAACTAAATCAGACAGTACAATATCGGCAAAGAACTCAGCTTTTCGATTAATATGACACTGTTCAACAATAAGAGTTACCTTGAGTTTATGATTTCTGCCAGAAGACCCATTGCAATTCCAAAGAAAAGAGGGTGGGCACGAAGCTTTCTTTGCAACTCCCTATCTCTTCCATCTAGCAACTGGTCCTCCGATTTCAAAAGTCCATCTGCAATTTCATTGTGCTTAAATGAAATATTGGAAACTACTTATCTCACTCAGAGCTAACCGCAAAGCTTCAGTAGGACTATTGAAGATAAATTTCTCGTATATGAGATAAGCTCAGAACCAGACCTACACACGAAGTTTATACAATTCCAACACAATTTGACTTCTAGTTTAAGTCTGTTCCCTTAAGGTGTAACTTACCATGAACAACAGGAAGCTTGCTAACAGATTCGAAAAGGTCATCCCCGTCAACTGTAAAGCCCCAACGATTTGGTGCTGGTCCCGCAATGTATGCACATGCTCTCTCATCAGTATCCTTCAAGAACACCTGTCCAGGTATAAATATGTCAATACATCCTGCTTAAATCACATATCTTAGTACATGGGAAGACCAAAGTGAAGAACTGGAAAATCCCTGCATTACTGCTTTGTTCCTAACCTGTTGAAATTGCAAGCCTGCTGTTGGTTGGCGAAACACGATAGGCTCAGATCCTAGTAGTTTCTCAGAATCATGGTTTGCTTTTACTGTACCAAGATAATCAAGGATGCAACGCTCAATTTCCTCCTCTGAGAAGTCCCCCACAATGCTTATCTGAAGGAAACCACAGAGAATTTAGTGAAAATCAAATAAAATTAACATTACTCAAGCAAATATCAGCTTTCAAGTTTGAGATATCACCTCCATATTGTCCCCAACAAAATGACGCATGACAGCGTCTTTCACGGTTTCTAGATTTAAGTTCTGTAATGACTTAGGTGTCGGTTCAATAAAGCGCTCATCACCGTTAAGCATCGCGGTCATGAGTTTATGAGCAGTCGCACGCTCCAAGCTTTTAGGAATTGATCGATAGTATGAAAGATATAGCTGCCGTGCTCGATCAAATGCATCTTCCAACCAAACACTATGCTGCATGCCAGAGAATCACCACTCTTTATCAGCAAAAAAATTGGAAAAGAGGAAATAGAACAAGCGGAACAGAAAGCACTCTTGACCAGCAAATTAATAAGAAACGAGCGTTAGAGATGTTGCACAGCATTTGTTATAACCTAATACCTCAAGCACCATGTGAAGCAACTGAAAAGCTGCTTGCATTCCATTGTCCCTCAGTGTAAATCGGAACTCCATGGCAATGAACTCCTCAGTTGACTCCAACGAGCAGTTTATTAGATGATTTACACAGAAAAGCTCCACCTAGACGAAAATCACATAGCTTTCAGATTAGTTCTTTTTTTTTTTTTTTTTTGTCACAAGGCTTTCAGATTAGTTCATATCCCATTTTTAGTACTAGAAAACAAAATCATAATACAGTTGTCAACAGCTTCACTTGCCTGCTCCCTTGAAAAGTCTCCAACTCGACCACCCTCGCTGAGTGTACGAACACCAACAACCACAGCTCCTTTGGAATCAGAAGTTTCAGCAGCTCGTCCACCACCAACAATAAGCCGCATCACACCTGCCCGAGATTCGGTCTTTGATATCTATATTGAAAAAGAAAAATTTCAAGGGAAAGGTCTATATTTACATACAACGATACAAGATGACTTGTTTGACTTTTGAGCGGTTCAAACTTAAACATGGATGGTACATATAGTAAATGTTTAGTTCGACTTTTTGTCTTCCATCGACATATAGTAAATGTTTTCCTACATTTTATCATCGCAACGATGAAGAAAGAAAGGTGCCTAAAGAAAAAAAAAACCGACTGCCATCTTCGGTTAAAAAGAGCTTATTTTCTACCACCGTTGTTATTTATTTACTTGCTCTCCTCCGTCTCAATTGAACCATAGTTTGAAGCGTTTCTATATAGTTTATTTTCCTAGGAGCTCATAGTTACTTATCAAATAACATGCTTTCTGCTAAAATTTAAAGACGTGTTTTTAAAGAATGTTAAAATTGCAATTTGTTCTGCAGACAGCACAAGACAATACAAAATTTGAAGAAAATGTCATAGTGTAGAAAGAAAATCATATCAACATGGAGATGCTTAGAATAGCAAGCAATGGGTAAAGGATGAAAGACGAACCTTAAAATTTACAGGTATTCCATTAGATAAGCGAAGCTGAGTAATTCCAGTCTCTTTGTCATGCAATCTGGTTACGCCTGACCCAGGAATAGGGACAAAACATGGATTTCGCTGTAAGGTTAACTCTTGCAATTGTAATTGAGAGATTAATTCTTTTGGCACCTCTAGCTGCAAGGATGAAGGCACAAAGCTGATTCAGAACTATATACTTGAATTAAACTTGAATTAAGCAAAGTTAAAGTCAAAGAAGATGTTACGAAAGAAAAAACACCTCAGGCTCAGCTTCAATGGGTGCTAACAATCCTGATTTGACAGAATCCAATATTTCACTGGGAGCTATATTGAAATCACTCTCACCAACCCCATCACCATGCACCTTTGTGGGAACACAAGCAACTATTGCTGCAGGAAGAGGTGCAGTGGGCTTCCCAAAATCAGAGATAAATTCTAAAACCTTGGCGCCAACAGTGTTTACCTGAACAAAAAGCCATCATAACAGAACAAATAAATAAAAATAATAGGATGATATGCAGAAAGTGTAGAAAATCGATTAGTTATCGAATGAGCATTTTGTTAATAAGCACCAGGAATTTTGAAATCAACAGTCACCTTTTGAGTCACGTTCTACAAATAAAGCTAGCAAGACAAGTGGAACTGCGAAACATACCTCTTCAAGCGTAACAGTCCCAGCTACAGAAACCAAGGTCTCATGTCCTTGCGTCTGATCCATAACCGTGTGACCTAGTGCATCACTTTCCATTATAAAGTCCAGGTTATCAACAGACGACACATTATCAATCATAGCTGCAAGATGTTCACTATCTTTTAGAAGAGCATCCATGTAACGGGTAAGTTCACCCTTGGTAACACCAAATTCTTTGAGTCTTCGAACCTAGAAGTAGAATTACAAGTTAAGCAAAGCTGAACGAATTCTCGTAACCAAATAAAACGTGACAATGGATTCTAACAGTTCTTTGCCTTATCTCTTCAACCAATCTATTTGTCATCAACTCCAAATGTTCAGTCCAACCAAATACAAAACAATAGTATTCGTGATGAAGAAAAATGAGAACAAACAATGAACAAACCTCTTGGACAGCAACTTTTACTGCATTTTGCCAATTTTTGGGCTCTGCAGTGACAGTAAGAGTCGTAACAGTGCATCCTTCCCGTCCCGAATCACTATGGTCCAGTTCAACTGATGTAAATGGCGGGTTTGAACTCTGAAAGGTACAAAAATAAGATCATCAAATTTATGGACAGTACTGAGTCTATTGACAAGTGACAATCCACGTGATTCCTAAAACCTTCAATAAATAGTATAGCTTGATCCATGAACTGAAACAGATTTTTAACTCTTGATATTTCAGAGTTTAATATTTTAACAACCCATTAGAGACCTCACTTTTTAAAAAATCTCAGAGAGATTTAAAAGTTATATTTTTTCTACAAAAAGCTACGCAGAATGCACAATACAAGAAAATTAGAACAGTTATTTTCTTCTACAACATCTTAACACCCTCATACCTTGTATCTCGTATTAATTCGGAAATGAAGAGCAGAGAGAAATATTCTTTTCATCAGAACATTTCGCAGGTCTCCAAATGTCTGAACCTTGTTAACAGGTATCTGCAGGAAGACCAAAAAATTGTAACAATCCATAAACCTACCACCCTAACTTGGCTGTATCATATAAAGCTTTCTGAAAGAAAAAAAAGTAAACAGAGAAATTAAATGATTATAACAAAAAACCTTGCAGAACATGTTGATTGCAAAATTTTGAAGAAGCTCATGCTTAAATATTTGTGGAGGCTTTAGATCAACACTGGTTCCAGGAAGCGACCAATTATGCTCAACTGGGGGACGAACTGCATGTCTTTCTCTCTTAATGATCTTGGATTGATCAGCAGTACTTGTTCTCTCTTGGGAAAAGGTTCCACCAAGTCCAGCTGGCAGCTTCGGAACAAGAAAATTAGCCATGGCACCAAAGGCACCAGGAGTAGGAGAAGTGGGTGTTGCCTCATTATCCAAACCAGTTTTTCCAAACACAGCCTGTGCAAGAGCGATTTTCCGGTCAATAAAGACTGCAGCATAAATTCAATATTTATTTACTACAGACAAAAGGCAATGCAAAAGAAGTGTAAGATAATATCCTACTTCAATATGGTGGACTATCCGAGGTATGTTGTCAATGTCTCCCACAATATATAGTGTGGCATTCGCTGGGAAGTACCATCGTTCATGAAATTTCCTAATTTTGTCAACATCCCACTTCTTAATCTGCTCTTCCAATCCAATAGGGAACCTTCTACCCAGCTTGTTCTCAGAATGTAGATGTTGCAACAACTAGTGTCAAGATATAAAACAGGATGTGTCACTGATTATTCACCAAAAACTGGGCAAAAGAAAGTACTGTTCTGCTGACATATAGAAAACTATGCTTCATGAATACCTGGCAATCAACACGATACTCAATTGTATTCATCATCTGAAGTTCTGAAAGTATGGCCCGCCTCTCTTTTTCAACTCGAGAAGAGAGGAATTTTGGGTGAAATGCTATCTGTAATCATTAGAGAAATAAGATTTTGTCCGCCAAATGAATCATAATACATGAAACATAGAGGGATTCTGATTTTTGGTACAGAAAAAAACTCAGGACATATCCAATAGAAAGCACCATCTTAGATAGCAAAATCAATGTTGTATACCTCATTCAAGGCATCGAGCACAGATTGAAAGAGGTCGTCGTCAGAGTCCTGAAAAGTTCCAACACCATCAATTAATACAAAAATAGTATTCCTTGTCCGACTCTATCAACATGATTAGCGAGCCAATAAGGACACATTCTCCAAGTTATCACAATTACATATACAGGCGACTCAAACAAAGAAACTGACTTCAAGGTCCATAAACAAATAAAGATCAACACCAAACACACTATGTTTGCTTATAAGGAAATAATATTCCGTAATTCAATGCTACAACTATATGCACCATATTTGTTATAGCAAATACAGAGGCAACAAAAACCAGTGAAATTGAACTAACCATTAAAAGCTACATCAATAAGTACGAAAATAGGTGCACAAGATAACAAACCTTTGTGTGCGTTGGAGAATGAATATGAAATACTGTATGGTGGAAATCGGTGTAGGCATTAGAGCGGGCACCTGTACCAAGAAGTTTCTCACGTTTCTTGCTCCCAAGAAATGCAACATGTTCTATCATATGAGCAATCCCTTGTTCATCATCTTCCTCATCAATCGATCCTACATGAACTTCCATGTGTGCCTCAAATCTAGCATTGAAAAAATTTCACCACAAACGTAAGAAATAAGAGGAAGGCCTGAGGATCCCATCACATCCTTAAGAGCTATAATGGGAAGGAGGTAAAAATAACCTCCATTAAACTATTTTCTTTGTTGTTTTTTCTAGAAAAATAAATGATTAAACCGATATTATGCAAGGGAAACTATGTTAATTATCTCATTTAGAGTATCACGAGTAGACCAACTTCAAGCATTCTACCAAATTTACCTGTTTGGTGGAACTTTGTTCGGCAAAATAAGATACCGAAGCCCATTTTTCAATTGTCCCCGGTGCAACTTCGGATGAGAAGGAAGTTCATAACCAAGAAACGTTTCTAGCTCCCCCCGATCTATCTCAGGGGGCAATAAATCAATGTCTTGTCTCTCCGCAACAATGCCATCTGGCCAGGCTGTACCAGCAGCATGTGGCTCATCTGGTCCAACTGTTGCATTAACAATCTGAGAATGTTTGTTCTGAAAAGTTGGGCACTTGTTCGATTCAGTTAATCACAATAGTTCAAAAAAGACGCAAGATTAGAACATAGAAGGGATATGATGTATAGCTTTCGAACCAGAGAAGACGTTAAACGAGAGCTTGACAAACTAAAGGAAGTCCTGTCCACAAAGGCTCTATGTAATGATCTTTTGATCCCTGGTTGAGTCTTTTTACAGGTGAGACAGAAACTACGTCCCTGAGAAAGTGATGTCTCAGTAATTCGCTGTCCCGAAACAACGTTCCTCTTCCAACGTCCACTATTCGTCGTAGTTTGTTTCGCCCTTTGAACAGCACAAAATTTCAACCAAAAATTAGGAATCACAGTGCTCCAAATTTTCAGGAGACGAGCAAATATAACTAAACTCAGCAGCTGAGAGAGAGAGAGAAAATCAAGAATCAGTGGCTATATTTCGAACTAAGAACTAATTTCAGTTTCCACGAATTCAGAAACAACAACAAAGATGTTAGTTTTCTCATAAACATCTCCATCTGAAAATCTAATTCTCCGTATAGATAGAAGACGAAACTTAAGATTAAGAAGACGTACCGAAGACCGATATAGGGAACTAAAGACTGAGCTTTCGCGAAAACCCGATTCGGCGGCGGATTAATCCTAATTTTATTCCGGCTATCTTTTATAAATCCAGAGCGGCGGCTATCTCGAGAGTTTAAAGGAGCTAGGATCGGAGAGAACTTAACGCCCGAGAAAACGGAGGATGAAGATGAGGCCATCGAATCGGCTGCGATGAATTGACGAGACCTTAGAATCCTTCAGGACTTGCTAAAGTATCGTTGTCGTGAGAGAGGAAGAAAGCGAGTCCGTCGCGTGAGGAATCTGGGTTTACGTTTTGAACGGAGAGATAGAATTGAGTGGAGAAGGAGGCTGTGGTATTCGAATCTGGATCGGAGTGTTGTAGATGACGGTTCCGGAGCTCGTATCGGGAACGACGAGCTCTCTTGTGAGCCTGACGATGCCTTTTCGGAGATGGGGAATAGCCGAGGAACGTGAGGTTTCGAATCGTGAAGGATTAATGTGAAGTTCAGATTATCGTTTGGCCGTCGGAAGGAGATAAAGCAGACGACGTCGTTTTTGAGATTTGTTTGTGATAAAGAAAACAAAACGCCGTCGTTTTGTATTAGGTTTTCTTTCTTTTTTTTCTGGAATTTTGGTATTTGACTATGGGCGTTTTGGTAACGCGTGAAAATCTATACAAGCACTTGGATCCGACTGATTTAAACGCAGCTATCGCGGTTGCGGTTATGCGAGTTTGCGGAAGCGGATGATTTCGGTTAACAACGTTATTAAATGAGTTGTACGATTGGCATAACGGTTAAAAACAGGTGCATTTGCGAGATATTTACGACTAGTTAACTTGCGGGTGTAATAGCGGTTAAACAATAAATTAACAATATAAACAAATTTTATCACTATAAAAAATATTAAAAACCATATTATTATAAAAAAATATAAAATTATTAATTAAAGATAATTAATTATAAAAATTATTATTTTTATTTCTCAAATTTTTTTAATTTGGATGAAAGTTATTGTTTTAATAGAAAAATTGTTTTTTTTTTATGGAGATGTTAGATGAAAATAATTTTAGTTGATATATATACATTAGTGATGAAGAGAAAATTTATCAAAATAATTAGAGTTTATAGATCTTATATATATATATATATATAATTTTGAAAGATTGTTAATGAATATTAGTTAAAAATGTCAAATTTATTTATTTATTTGTAATTATAATATTCAAATCTTATTTTTTAAAGAGTATATATATATATATCTTAATTTTGAATAAATATATGAACTAATAAGTCATCGATTATGTGTGCATTGACCTAAACATTGTTAACAAAATTGTTAACGGTGATGACTCGGATATTGATTCATCGGAGGAGAACAAACGAGGTCGTTTTGGAACAATTTGTCGACCAAATTTTGGTAAATAAAACTACGCCGTTTTGGTGAAAGAAGGAAAAAAACATTATTTTTTCTCCTCTTCTACTCGACGAAGACTGAAATCGAGAGCTGCACAAATCGAATATGGTAACCATCGACCATCTCTTAAATAATCCCTGGTTGCATCCTTAGAAATTGAGAAACATTTTTCGGAAATTCCATCCTTCTTCTTCTTCTTCCTCTCCGTGAGATTTTTGTATAATCGATTTCGAAGCTTGAGTAATCAGATTTCGTGCAGAGTTTATGGGAACTTTCGTCAACAATATCTCAGTGATTCCGTTGATTTGGTTCTCATGTGATTTTTTTCTCCTACATCAATCGGATTTTACCAGAAAACTGTAGGTGAGGCCGTCGACGCAGTGGATCTACTAGATCTCTCTCGCTCAACTCTGAAGCAAAGCGGAGTCTCGTCATTAGCTTCCCTGACTCTCGACGAAGTGATAACTGATGTTGAAGGTCTCAAATGGCAGGAATGCTGTCTCACCTCACTCTAGATCATCAATTCCAATGAAGTTACGTTGTATCCATCGTTTGTCTTGTGTGTTGTAAGGACTGAAGTTTGATAACATGCATATTTTACCCATTTTTACCATCATAAGTGTATGTTTTAATAAGCATTTCACTAAGGTATTAATGTATATTTAGTAGTTTTCGAGTATTTGTGTGTTCAAGACTCTTTTCAGGAAATCTTAGGAAAAAAGATGCAAAACGGAGCAAAACGGACATTTTCGGAACATGAGCTTTTTGACAGAAGTTTAGCACAAGACGGAGACCTTCCCACCACGGGATCGAGCTGAATTTTGGTGACAAGATAGCCTAAACTACTACCTTTCACCT
>JAHZTW010000004.1:70298434-70309428 GCA_020283515.1 Alliaria petiolata | reverse complement strand
TTGTTAATAACCTAGCGACCAGATCTTTAGATGAGCATTGAATCTATTCGCAGCGACAGTTGGTTTAGGTCTTTGTGAACAAAATCGAACCTGAAATTAATGCATGTCTTTGTTTTAGAACTCGCAGCGAAAGTTGGCTTTCTAGGTTTAGACATTGATAACATCTGCAGCGAAAGCTGGTTTGTTTGATTTTCGTGTTTCGAGTTCTAGAACAATTAATCCTAAATAGTATTCAAACCTTCAGCCTGAATCTTCCTGAGATACCTCACCACCTAGCGCTTTGTCTCCTGATTTTAAAAACCAGAATCGAATTTGCCTTGTTTATTTTATTGCTTTTTACTGCTTTCTTACTTTACTCTTAGCTTAAAAACTGAATTAGAATTTGTCTAGTTACATCAATTCTCTGTGGAATTCGACCTCTAAGTACTACATTGATCTCTTAATTTGAGAGAGTAGCTCAGGGCTAATTTGAGCATATCAAATTTTGGCGCCGTTGCCGAGGAATTGATTTCTATCTAGACGGATTTCTTGTTTGGAAATTTTGTCTAAGTTTTAGCTAACTATTTTACTAACTACTTTACTTTCTTTTGTTTCAGGTGTATGCAGAAACGCTCCACCAGAAGCAACAAGGAAGCAGAGCTAACTTTGCTTAACTTAAAGGCACTTGCGGAACTAGAGCGTACGAACCGAAAATCTGCAAGAGCGTCGATCGACACCAACAGTATCGATCGACACCCTTCGCAGACGAAGATGCCAAACGCTATAGTTTTGATGCAAGATGCTGCAGGTCTGTTACGAGACTGAGAAGGAAACCGGCGCAATGAAGACGGGGCGCGTCTTGATGACAATGGAGCTGTGATCGTTGAACAAGTCAATGACGTAGAGGATGAGCGCACCCTTGGCGACTACAACAGGCCAGATCAGTTCTACGCCAATAGAGCTGCAATCCGCCTACCCACTTTTCAAAGGAATGACTTTGAGCTGAAGCCCGCATACTATACTCTTGTGGCTCATCACCCTTTTCATGGTCTTCCTCATGAGCATCCAATGGATCATCTGGAGAAGTTTGAGGATCTGGCGTCGATTATCTCTTCTGCAAGCTCTTCCCATATTCTCTTGGAGGAGATGCTGCATACTGGCTGAAGCAACTGGAACCTGGTTCTTTGACCATTTGGGAGGAGACCAAAAACGCTTTCCTCAACAACTTCTTTGATGATGCAAGGTCCGAGGAGCTGCGAATGAAGATTTCTACCTTTTCTCAAGGACCTAGCGAAGCATTCAAAGGTTCTTGGATCAGATTCAAAGCATACCAGAGAGATTGCCCCCATCATGGATTCACTGATGTTCAGTTGCTGGGAATTTTCTTTAGAGGGATAGACTGGAGGTACCAGATGGCTCTAGATGCTGCTAGCAATGGGAACTTCAACACTAGATCACCAGCAGAAGCAGTGAAGCTGATTGAGAACTTGGTATCTAGCAATAGTACCAAGAATGCAGACCTCCAAAGGAAAGCATCAGTTGGCGCGAATGATGGAGGATAAATCGCAGATATGAAGGCCATGCTAGGGTCTATGCACAACCTTCTAGTAGGGAAGAAACAAGTCCAATTTGCTGCAGAAGTGGAGCATTTCGAACCAAATGCAGAAGCTCAAGAGGAAAACTGCAATTTCGTAAATGAAGGTGGTTTTCAGGGGCAGAGGTTTGGGAATCAACAGGGAAACAGGTTCTACAATGGAAACAACCAGAGAAGCTCTTTCTCTGGAATTCAGAACTCAGGTGGTTATTCTCCAAGATCCCAGTTTCAGAAGACCGAGTTTCAGAAGCNGGGCTTGGTATGGAAGAATCGACTCATACTTTCTCCAAAGTGGTTTTCAAAGAAGCATGAATGATGCAGCCCTGTACGTAATGAAGAAAGACAAGGATGTTTTGATCGTGAGTCTCTACGTGGATGACTTAGTAATCACTGGAAGCAATTCTCAACTTATAAAAAGGTTCAAGGAAGACATCAAGAAGGAGTTTGAGATGACATATTTGGGGCTGTTAAATTATTTTCTGGGAATGGAAATAATTCAAGATGATCGTGGAATTTTTCTATCACAAGAAAAATATGCCAATAAACTCATTGAGAAATTTGGCATGAATGGAAGCAAGAGTGTAAGTTCTCCACTTACACCAAACGGCAAAAAGACAGAGGATGATGGAAAGTATGGTGAACCAACGAAATTCAGAAGCATCGTTGGTGGTCTTTTGTATTTTTGTGCATCAAGACCAGACTTGATGTTTGCAAGTTCTTATCTATCAAGGTACATGTCTGCACCACTCATGAAGCATTATCAAGAAGCCAGGAGAGTCTTAAGATACATCAAAGGTACATCAAACTTTGGTGTTCAATTCACAAGTGTTGAAACTCCAGAATTACTTGGCTATTCAGACAGTGATTGGGGCGGTTCAATTGAAGACAAGAAGAGTACATCTGGGTATGTTTTTACTCTTGGATCAGGAATGTTTAGTTGGCAGTCAAGCAAACAACAAACGGTGGCACAATCAACAGCGGAAGAAGAGTATATTGCAGTATGTGCAGCAACAAATCAAGCAATTTGGTTGCAAAGGCTTCTCGAGGAACTTGGTTTCAAGTCTCAAAGTGGTGTTCCAATTTACTGCGACAACAAGTCTGCGATTGCAATTGTTCAACTTGCGGATCTTCTAACAAAGGCACTTGGCGGTTCAAGGTTTGAAGAACTAAGAAGGAAGCTTGGAGTAAGACCAAACTCAATTAAGAGGGAATGTTAGATTTAATTGAGTTTAGTCTTAATATGCCTAAGTTAGAATATGTGTGTATTAAACGATGTCTTGTAAAGTCGTGACTGTTCGTTTTGGTTGTGTTGTTACACAAGTAGCAAGACACAACTCTTTGTTGTGTTGTGTTTTAGTATTTAACACATCGTAACCGTGATGTAAAAATACAGTTTTTGAAACAATAAAAAAAGAACACAAGTTTCTCTCATACTCTGTTTTGTGTTACGTTTCTTCTACAAAAACAGAGCAACAAGTAAACACTTGTTTTGTTCTTTGAGAAAGAAGTTTTTCACTTCTAACATGTACATCCCACAGAAGGATAGGGTTTACGAGACCAAGAGTAGTGACTTTTCAGGGTATCAATTCCTTGGAAGCTCGGGTAAGTGGTTTCTGGTGGTAGATTCTGGATCGAATCTCTATATAATAGATGTGTTTAGTGAGGATAGGATCCATCTTCCACCTATAGAGTCAATTCAGGGTGGCTTGGTGACGATTAAGCGATTAGGAGACAACATATTCTGCGCTTTATATAGTGGTGATACGAAAATCTCTAATGGGATTCAAACAACTGCCGATGATCTGAGAGGTCTCTTGTGAGTAGACGACGACAAGAGTAGTGGAGGAGACTACGTTGTCGTGTGGCAATTTGACAACAACGCATATTTAGGGTATTGCAAGAAAGGGGATCATCATTACTGTAACATCCGACTCTTACTTCTCCGAGAAGGCATGTCACTTTAATAACTTATACCACAAGTAATCATTTCCAAGTCCAAATAATAACTCTTATTAAACCACTTTTTAAACCGTTCAACGTAAAACCATCTTTAAACCAATTCAAAGAAAACCAACTTAGTTTAATAAATAAAAATTATAAAAATAATAATAAAAACGTCCGTGCTCCCGAAAACTAACACCACACCGATACGGCTCCTCCGGCTACTCCACACGCTCACCTGCAAGAGAAAGGGGTGAGTAATTTGGATTATTCAGTGAGTGTGAGCCTTAGAGCCCACTCAAAACATCACACACATTTATAGCTACGGACATACGCAAGTCCTAGGCTAATACACACAGACAATCACCACGTCCTACCGACCCACCATTACAACAAGGATCAAGTCCTAATAATACTACGGTGTCCCTGCATCCACTTTGGCTCCAGGAGTCCACCCGTCGGCCCATGCAGCACCCGGCTCGTCAGCCAGCCCTGAACTATGACCACCCACGCAAGGCCCGTCCTCATAGCTCAACACACAAAACGGACGACAGTGAGAATAAATCCGTCCCACTTGCGACCGTTACCGCAAATATATCCACCACATGACCACACAGTGAGGGTAAACCTGTCCCACTTGTGACCGCGAATAAATCGCCACATGCATTTCGGCTATATCTCTTATCGTCTCGCAAACGATACTACTTTTACCAACAATTATTCATCACATCATTCAATCGTATTCATTTTTAAACAATCTTAACCACATCTAGGTTCTTCTCAAACAAATACGATCTTACATACATATATATATAATTATATATATATTTTTATATCACCCAAATACGTATATATTTATAGATATACGTAGGTATATGTACTTTAACCTAAGCCTAAACGTTAAGTACGTAAGTATAAACGTATGAAAATGGATTTGCACCCCACGGTCCTCACGTTAGGTTCTCGGATGATGCTAACGTCGACGGACAGAGATGACAACGAACCGCACAAAGACTTGAGAACTAAACGGATTTGAAACAACATGGAGTAGAGGTAGCTTAAGCCACAAGCAACAATGGAGATACGCAACTCTCGGGAAAATACGTTACAGGAAGATGGTGAAGGAACTCGGATCTCTTACCACCGGAACAATTCACGGACGAGGGAGACGACTCGGTGCAGCAGATCGTCGGTGGTGGTGAACGGTGGCGGCGGACTCGAGAAGTCGACGGCTCGGAATAACTTCGCGTTGGCTCTTCCTCACGTCTACGGCTTCACGGCGAGGAGAAGACGGTGCGGTTTGAATAGTAACAGCGGTGGCAGGGTTAGCAGAATCTGGGCAGAGCTTCGGCGTTGGTAATGGAGCGTGCGGCTCGAAGGTCTGCTCGCTGCGGCTTTTAAACGCAGAGGAAGAAGATGACACGTCTAGGGTTGGGCCCTTATGGGCTTGACAATTGGTTTGGGCCTTTCCCAAATTCTTTGGGCCCGGTTCTTTACAATTACCGCGAGATTCTAACACAGGCCTTGGATGTCCGCAGGGAGTTACGAGGCATGAAAGATATGGTACTCAAAGGTTGTATTCTTTACATCTTCGCGGACCGTGAGTTCATTCGACGCCTGGATTTATCTGGAGAAGATGGTATCAAGGATGTATCCGTGAACCATAGGCATCCAATGTGGAAGCCAAATCAGACTAGGGATGAAATCGAAAGAATGAGAGCAATTAACATCATCTCATATACCGGCGACATTGTTGTTACAACATTAGGAGAGGTTTTGTTTGTCGATTGCAAATCTTACGAGTCAAATTCTGCAAGGCATATGATGTTCCGCGTGTACAAGAGGGATGCCAAAGACCTAGACCCGAATACCTACGACACAAGGCTTGTTGAGGTTGATTCTCTAGGTGATGAGGCCCTGTTTCTGGATTTGGGTATCACCGTTCCTGCTGACCGTACTCTTGGTATTGAGCCAAACTCCATCTATTACACCTGTGGTGGTCGTATCCGTCAGTTGAAACGATCATGCCTCCACATCTGTTATTAGATATATGTGAAATGTATGAACCGGTTTTGTATAAACCGTGCAATTAAGCTGGTTATTGATGTAAACCAGAATCCTCCTTATGATAAAAGGGGATAACTGTAACAAGAATGAATAACAGAATTTTCCATTTTCACGATCTTCTTCTCTTTCGCTAATTCCTCTAACATGGTATCAGAGCTTTGAGGCTGAAACCTCAAACGATTCTTCAATTCCTTTCCTTCCGCTTCTTTGCCCTCGATTTCTCGGTCATTCCGCCGATGGAATCTTCTCAATTTGTTTCATGTTTGATTTCTTCGGTTATTCCGCCAAGAATTGTCAAAAATCATGAACAATCCTCAAATCGAAGCTTCGGATCTACTTCAATGGTGGTTCTTTGTAAGTCTTCCCGTCGTATCATAAAGGGGACAATAGCTGCAGCTCGGCGAACTTCTACTCCCGAAGTCTATTCTCCGACAGCTCCCGATTCTTCTCCGCCTTCAAATCGATTCAATGTCGATCAACGGTTGTCAAGATCATACCAAATTTGGTCTTCTCCACAGAGACCTTTGAATCTCTCAACATATTTCACGAAAATTCCGCCAATCCTTAAGTTTCTCACCGGCTTGAACGAGTTTCATTCACCAGCTCGGAATCAAACCATCATAAAGGAACACGTTCCAGATCTTGATCAAGATCATGTACAGAGAAGTGTAAATGACTCCAATATTTCAGGAATGCTGACAAGTTTGAGAAATGACCAAATTCAGGAAGTCATCGTCAACTTCAATTCTCAGCCACAGTCTTTGAAACTTCAATCATCTACAACAGGTGGTACAATCATCACATTACCTGGTATGGCTTTCTCCTCATCAACGTTGTGTTTTGTTGGGATATTGAGAGGAACAGGAAATGTATTATCCTCCAATTCTTGGATTATTGATAGTGGAGCTACACATCATGTGTGTCATGATAGGAGTTTATTCATCGGTCTATCTGAAACCGTGAATAGGTCGGTAAACTTACCAACAAGGTTAGGTGTGAAAATTGTTGGGATTGGAAAGATTCAGTTAAATGATTTTTTGGTGTTGAACAATGTTTTGTACATTCCGGAATTTAGGCTGAATCTGATGAGTATAAGTCAATTGACGAAGGATTTGGGTTATAGAGTGATCTTTGACAGTGACTCTTGTATGATACAAGATCCTACTAAAGGATTGCTGATTGGTCAAGGTGAGGAAATCTCAAACCTCTATGTCTTGGACGCATTATCTGTTGGCAAGCCGTCTGTTATTGAGTCTTCTTTTCAGGCAAATGTTGTTGTTGACACAAGCTTATGGCATAATAGATTGGGCCATCCCTCTGTTCACAAGGTTGATTCAATCACTAATGTCCTTGGAATCAAGCAAAGACAGACATAACCATTTCATTGTGCCATTTGCCCAGCTGCCAAACAGAAGCGTTTATCTTTTCCATCTCCAAACCACATGTGTAGTCAAGCATTTGATCTTATACACATTGATACATGGGGTCCCTTCTCAACTCCATCTGTTGAAGGATACAGATATTTCTTGACCATTGTAGATGATCACACTCGTGTGACTTGGATTTATCTGATGAGAACTAAAGATGAAGTACTTCAAGTGTTTCCAGAGTATTTGAAGATGGTGGAAACACAGTACAAAGCTGTTGTTAAAGGTGTGCGATCTGATAATGCACCTGAGTTAAAGTTCAAAGATTTATTCAAGGTGAAAGGGATTGCTTCCTATCACTCATGCCCAGAAACTCCAGAACAGAACTCTGTGGTAGAGCGCAAGCATCAACACATTTTAAATGTGGCTCGAGCTCTTATGTTTCAAGAAAAGATCCCTATGGAGTATTGGTCAGATTGTGTTCTCACGGCGGTGTTTCTGATCAACAGACTTCCTACTTCTCTTTTACAAAATAAGTCTCCATATCAACTCCTTACTTCTAAACAACCTCAATATCATGGAATCCGAGTATTTGGTTGCTTATGCTACATATCCACATCCTCAAAGAACATGCATAAGTTTCAACCACGGGCAAAAGCTTGTGTTTTCCTCGGATACCCTTCAGGTTACAAGGGATATAAAGTCATGGATTTAGAGACCAATGCTGTTCCTATTTCACGAAATGTGGTCTTTCATGAAGACATATTTCCTTTCACGAATAATTCCCCAGCTTCTTTCCCATATTTTCCTACAACATCAGATTCTACGGTTGAGGGTATAGACCATGCGAATGAGCTCTCTGTTCCTGCGGATCCTGACACTGGCACAAAAGGGAGTAAAAGATCTTCCAAAGCTCATGCTTATCTACATGACTATTACTGCAATATGACTGACACAGAAATTCCTTATCCTCTTGCAGCATACATGTCTTATGAGAAACTTTCTGATGAGTATAGAGCCTATATATGTGCAGTGTCACAACATCCTGAACCGAGTAGTTTCAGTCAAGCAAAAAAGTTTGATGAATGGCTGAAAGCTATGAATGAAGAGTTGATTGCACTGGAGAGTACTCATACTTGGGATATTTGTTCTCTTCCTGCAGATAAACATGCCATACGCTGTAAATGGGTTTACAAAGTGAAATTCAACGGCGACGGAAGCTTGGAAAGATATAAAGCATGTTTGGTGGCAAAAGGATATACACAACAAGAAGGCATTGAATTTGTGGATACTTTCAGTCCAGTTGCAAAGATGACAACAGTCAAAACGTTGTTGGCTGCTTCAGCCGCCAAGAAGTGGAGTTTAACTCAGTTGGACATCTCAAATGCATTTCTTAATGGAGATCTTGATGAGGAAATCTATATGACTTTACCCCCTGGTTATACTCCACGAGAAGGTACAAATCTACCTCCAAATCCTGTGTGCAAGTTGAATAAATCTCTCTATGGTTTAAAACAAGCCTCGAGACAGTGGTTTCTCAAGTTCAGTTCCACATTAATGTCTCTCGGTTTTCAAAAGTCTCATGCAGATCATACTCTGTTCATAAAACATATTGGTGGTAAATATGTTGCGGTTTTGGTTTATGTGGATGACATCATCATAGCTAGCAATAATGATGAAGAAGTAGCTCAGCTCAAAGTTAATCTTCAGAAATTTTTCAAACTGCGTGACCTTTGAAGTATTTTCTTGGTGTTGAGATTGCTAGATCAAGTAAAGGAATTTCAGTTTGTCAACGCAAGTACACTCTGGAATTGATTGAGGAAACAGGTCTACTTGCTTGCGAACCATCAACTATACCTATGGATTCGAGTATAAAGCTGTGCCAAGACAGTGATGAACCGTTTTTGGATAATCCTGAATGCTACAGACGATTAGTGGGAAAGATGATGTACTTGACAATCACTAGGCCAGACATAACATTTGTTGTTAATCGCCTATGTCAGTTCTCTTAAGCTCCAAAGAATTCACATCTTCAGGCTGCATACAAGGTGATTCACTATCTCAAAGGAACAATTGGGAAAGGTCTTTTATACTCTGCAGATTCTGATCTCATCTTGAAGGGTTACACCGATGCTGATTGGGCATCATGTGCAGACACGAGACGCTCTACATCAGGGTTTTGTATGTTTCTTGGACCATCTCTTATATCTTGGAAGTCTAAGAAACAGAACACAGTCTCACACTCTTCGGCAGAATCAGAATATAGAGCAATGGAGCTTGCAGTTCGGGAAATCAGTTGGTTGGTGAATCTTTTGAAGGAATTTCTTGCTCCTCAGCTGCAACCTGTTGCGTTTTACTGCGATTCAACTGCAGCTATTCACATAGCTAATAATGCAGTCTTTCATGAGCGAACAAAGCATCTCGAAACAGATTGTCACATCGTTCGGGACAAGGTTCAAAGTGGCCTAATCAAGACCCTTCATGTACGCACAGATAATCAGTTAGCTGATGTGTTTACAAAAGCCTTGTACCCTGCTCCTTTTCTCTCCCTTACACGCAAGATGGCTTTATCTTCGATATACTTGCCATCTTGAGGAGGGGTGTTAGATATATGTGAAATGTATGAACCGGTTTTGTATAAACCGTGCAATTAAGTTGGTTATTGATGTAAACCAGAATCCTCCTTATGATAAAAGGGGATAACTGTAACAAGAATGAATAACAGAATTTGCCATTTTCACGATCTTCTTCTCTTTCGCTAATTCCTCTAACATCTGTGTGTACAATTTTGCAACAAAGAAGACCATCAAAGACTTCCCAGGTCTCTCCAGCTTAAACCTCAAGGATGCTCACTGGTTTCTCCCGTCTTTATTTGATTTGTTTCCTTGTTGCATATGTTATCTTAAGAGATTCTCTTGCTTTATTTTCGGTGACTCCTTGCTTTGTTTCTTTCTGCTGCATTTCATACTCTGCTTTGTTATCGTCTTTTCATTTTGATATATAAATCTATGACAAAAATCAACCAGTGTTTAATTAGCTTATAGGTTTTTTTTTTAAAAAAAACCTTAGCTTAGAATCAGGTCCGGTGTTAGACGTGTGCAAAGAGTGCATAAGCACAGGGTCCTAATTTTATTAAGTAAAAACCCGCGCTACGCTGCGGAATGTTATATTACAAAATAAATTTGATATAATTTATATTTTGAGATTATACTATAATATTTTTGAGCATTTGTATATTGTTCTGTCTTCTAGGATGTACAAAGAGGTTTCGTGTATTATGTTTCATAATATAATTTATATTTTGAGATTATACTATAATATTATTTGATAATAATTGAATTCTATAAATACTTTATCCTTTTAAAAATCATGAAACATAATACACGAAACCTCTTTGTACATCCTAGAAGACAGAACAATATACACCTTCATATCGTTTGCTCTCTCCTTCCTTTTGTTAACCTTCTCCTTGGTGTCTTATGTGTACTACTTGACTCTCTCTTTGCGCTTTCCTTCTTGTGAGCATAGTCATTGCAATTTTTTACAATATGGATGTGTATCATACGAAACTCCATAAAGTTCGGTAAGGTGTAAAGAGCGAATGGCTTCTTGGTTCTTGTAAGCTTTATTTGGAATATGATGCTTCTCAAGTTTATATTTCGAGCTGAACACCTATTCCACATATCCGGCTCAGTAATTCAAATGAAAGAAATCACATTAAACTTCGTAGAGACCAAGAAAAAACCTTCAATTGTCCTTAGAGCATTTGAACGGATGAAAGGGATGCCTCCACAATCTTTGCGGTGAAGTCAACACCATCCCGTTGTAAAGCTTGAACGCATCCTTGTCTTTTGCGCAAGGTTGCTTGCAAGTTCTCTTGTGGAACATATGACAAGACAAAGTGTGGGAGCAACTCTATTACAATATTGCTGTTATTAATCTTCGAAACAGTTTCAATTGCAGGAAGCTGATTGTATTTAAGAGAGATTTATATAAGCAACAAAGTTAATGTCCATGTATCAACTCTGTAACTCTGCTTTACATAA
>JAHZTW010000004.1:70145558-70272152 GCA_020283515.1 Alliaria petiolata | reverse complement strand
ACAGATGCGAATCGACCATGGTATGCTGACATTGTGAACTTCCTTGCTGCTGACATTGAGCCTAAACATCTCAAGGATTTTGAGAAGAAGAAGTTCATGAGGGAACATAGGAGATATTATTGGGATGAACCTCACTTGTACAAGCATTGTTCAGACAATGTTTACAGAAGATGCATTGCAGAGAGTGAAGTTCGAGATGTGCTGTTCCATTGTCATGGTTCTGAGTATGCTGGACATTTTGCTACTTTCAAGATAATTTCCAAAGTTCTTCAAGCAGACTTTTGGTGGCCTACTATGTTCAAGGATGCTCAGCTATTCATAACTCAGTGTGATGTTTGTCAAAGGAGGGGAAAGATCAGCAAGAGACACGAAATGCCACAGAACCTCATCCTTGAAGTTGAAGTTTTTGATTGTTGGGGTATTGACTTCATGGGCCCTTTCCCTTCATCTTTTGGGAACAAGTACATCTTGGTTGCTGTGGACTATGTCTCTAAGTGGGTGGAAGCAATTGCTTCCAAGACCAATGATGCTGCGGTGGTTCTTAAGCTATTTCGAACCATCATTTTCCCAAGATTCGGAGTGCCTCTGATTGTTATAAGTGATGGTGGTTCTCACTTTAATAACAAGGTATTCAACAAGCTGCTGAAGAAGCATGAAGTTCAACATCGCGTGGCTACTCCTTATCTTCCCCAAACGAGTGGTCAGGTTGAAGTCTCCAACAGACAGATCAAGCAAATCCTGCAGAAGACAGTGGGCAAGACAAGGAAAGATTGGGCTGCGAAGTTAGATGATGTATTTTGGGCCTACAAGACTGCCTACAAAATGGGACTACACCTTTCCACCTGCTCTATGGCAAAGCTTGCCATCTTCCAGTGGAGTTGGAACACAAAGCGCATTGGGCTATCAAGAAGATGAACTTCGACTTGAAGCCTGCTGCAGAAAGACGCCTAATGCAGCTCAATGAGTTAGACGAACTTCGTTATCATGCTTATGAGAACTCAAAGCTCTACAAAGAGAGGACTAAGGCATATCATGATAAGAAGATTGTCTCCAGACAATTCGAACCAAATGATCAGGTACTTCTGTATAACTCTCGTTTGCAATTTTTTCCGGGTAAACTGCGTTCACGTTGGTCAAGTCCTTTCACCATCAAAGAGGTCAGACCATATGAAGCAATTGTCTTGACAAACTCCAAAGGAGAGGAGTTCATTGTGAATGGGCAAAGGGTGAAACACTATTGGGCTCAAGCAGAGATTCCAGCAAGACACATTGTGTCTCTAGATGATGCACCAACCGCCTAAACGCGTGAACAGTCAAGCTATTGACGTTAAACGAGCGCTTGGTGGGAGGCAACCCACTGGTAAGTATTTATCTTATTTTCATTTTGGCTTTTACTAATATTTATGTGCTTTCTATTATAAAAAAAAAAAATGTTTTTAGATGAAGTCTGGGCACGACCAGACCAAGTGTCGATCGATACCCCCTTGTGTCAATCGACACCCACGAGGGACGCAGGTAAGTACTTAAAACCCGACACTCTTTCTTCTTCCTCATAATTTTCAAACACTCGAGCCTTAGAACCAATTTTCCCCCAAATCTCAACTTTTCCATTTCTTAACGGAATTGAGTGATTCTAAAGCCTAATCCATGCGGATTTTCATCCTTTTTCATAATCCATTGTCCATTCATTCGATCTGCCGATGTATGTTCTTCAAATCTCCCAATTTCATTTTCGATCCTAAGGTGAAAAATCTCGAATTCGACCTATTTAGCTTGATTTCTTGTTTGAATGATGCTCATTTAGGTTGTATATCATGATTTAGTTCATTCCCAACCGATTTTCATCCCTTAATTCGCATAAATTGAAATTTTCGAATTTTTAGAAATTGATGATGCATGTTGTGAAATTGGGATTTTTTTTGGGTTTGATAGTTTAGACTTTTGGTCGATTCATGATACTGAGACTGTTTAAAAGGCTAATTGATGCACCATTAGGTCTAGTATCATGATTTTGTGTCGATTTGAAGATACACGCATGGTGTCGATCGACACCACCTTGTGTCGATCGACACCAGTGCAGTATCGAAGATGAGCACAAATTTGCAAACTTTGGATTTTGATTTTGGTTTCTCTTTTGATTGCAGATGCCTCCAATGACTAAGAGACCACGCCGAACTGAAGCATCCGCCTCTGGGACTGCTAATGATGAGGCGATTCCCTCTCTTGGTCCTTGGCCTAAGCGTGAAAACGCACGAATTCGAATAGAACGGAATTGGAAAGACACTCCTGCTAAGGAAGTCGCAAAGGACGAGTGTCTTTACAGAGGTGTCAACGAAACTTGTGATGATTATGACACCTTGTTCTATAATGCATGGCTGAGAGTGGAGATTGCACCAACTCGTGTGGCTGATGAGAAAACAATGTCAGAGTTGGGCATCAAGGAGGACGTCCTGCAGTTGCTGAACAGGATTGGGCTGGGAACTATTGCGACCAGACACTACGACCTTTACCCCGATCTAGTCCGCCAGCTCATCTCCACAGCTCAGGTCTACTACAGGAACGAGATAGTTCGTAATGTTTTGAAAGGCACATTGACATTCCTGATTCGCGGAATTCGTTCTGCATCACACTTCCAGAGGTTTGTGGCATCTATGGGTTCGAGAACGAGCATGCCACCGGTGTCTCTCTTCCTACGCAGCTTTCAGACAGCCAGGACTTCTGGTCATATTTCGGGAATGGGAGGTATGACTCTAAGACCTCCTCATAGACAGATATTCGCCATCCGACCCTGCGCTATCTGGTTCGATTGTTTGCTACTACGCTTCTGTGTAAGCATGAGCCATGGAAGATGCGCGTCTCTGAGTTGGTACTGCTGTATCATGCGCTGGGGTCTATCATTTACGAGGATCCCGCGATAGAAGACGTAAACTTCGGTGCTGTTTTTGCTCATCACTTGGTCTCGCTGAAGACGAAGCCTTTCTCTGGTATGAAGACCAAGCCCGAGACTGTAGGAAGTCTCCTCACTCCTATCTTCCAGCACTGCGGGATAGACACTTCCAGCTGCACCATTGTGACTGACAGAGCTTCAGTTGATATGGACTACTTGAAGAGGGCTACTTGGGTGAAATCCGAGAAGCAATGGGTTTTCATGAGCTTGAGGGCTGAGGAGCTTCTAGTCCAGTTACCTAACAGGGACCTTACTCACATCACCAGCGATCCAGGCCGCCTCGCCTTTCAGCCCAGTCCGAACCTAGTTCGAGCTGCCCCTGTTGCCAGACGCAGAGGTGCCTCTTCCCGAGCTGCAGCTTCACACGCAGAGGATGCACCAGCCGCTTCATCTTCTAGGCGCAGAGCACCTGCCACATTGGAGCCTATTAGACCTCATCACCTTCCAGTTGCTCGTGAGATTCCTATAGAGGAAGATGCATTTCAGAGATACGTGGTTTTGAGCTTCCAGGCCATTTGGAACGCCATCGCAGTTGTGTCCAACTGTGACTGCGTTCGTCCTACCACACCACCACGTTCTGATGACGATGAGTGACTGCACCATTCCTGTTTAGTACTTTGCGTCAGTTTTTCTTTTTCCCTTGAGTCACTTTTTGATTTCATTTGCTTCAGTACTTTGTTTCCAAACTTGTTGCATTCATTGAGTTTATTGGATTATCTTGTGCTTTTAACCCTTTGTTTGAGTTTTCTAACAGCTTGGATGATTCTAACAACAATCTGACTTAACAACATTCATGTTCGAGTGGCAGAACTCTGTTTACGGACAGAGTGTCGATTGACACTAGGTGGTGTCGATCGACACAATCACCTTACACAGCAACAATCGACACCATCTGTGTCGATCGACGCTGCACGCAGAGTCAGGTAATCCGATTTTCTCTTTGTTCTGTAACAGTTAAGCACAAATGTTTTCTATCCAATCTCATTCTTAATAACACTGGGGACAGTGTTGTTCAAGTCTGGGGGAGGTAGTTGCTAACATTATGTTTTGTTTTGAGAGTCAGTTGAGTCTGTCAAAATTTTGTTTTATTGAGTCAAAATCAGTTGAAACTTTCAGTTTTTCTAGGAACTAACCACAGAATGCTGACACTTGAAGAACCATTGCTATAGTAGTTGATCGCAAGTCTTACTAAGTAGAAAGCTACAAGTGGAATCAATCTAACATGGCGAGTTCAGGTCCCCTTATAAGAACTAGGTGTGCGCAGAACTTGATTCCTCTTTCAGTCTGAACAGATAAGCAATTGCAGTCTCTCCTTGGTCTTCCCTTGAGAAAAGAGAAGAAATAAAAATAGTCTAAGTCTGGGAATAGTGCAAAGAACCTCATGAGCATGTCTCCTCACAAGGAACAATATTAGTGAGTGCTCTTGAACCTGTCTCCTCACAAGGAACACAAGTAGAGAGTAGCACTATTTCCCAAGATTTCAAAAGAAAAGAAGAGTCAATGAAAAGATCTTAGAACACCCTGAAAATGGGCAGCAGTTGACTAAGGGAAGACAAAATAGGAGAGTTGTATGAAGAATATCTTGTTCAGGCACTAAGGAATGGCAAAGAATCTGTAAAGTTCTGTAGCAATACCACTGTTAGAGTTCGAAGTTTTACCAAGGAAAGGATCTGAATTCAAACTGGGAGATTGCTAAGCTTGTGGTAAGTACACTGAAATATTACCTAAGGTTGGCTCTATAACATGTGGATTCAAAAGTGTTAACCAATGTGCCGTTCTGAAGAGGTACTCGAAAGTTTCTGTTTTCAAACTTGTACTTCATTCTAAGTCTGGGGGAGTTGATATATCATGGTTTTTACCCGTTTATGGACCATGATATAAGTGTTTTAATAGAGTCTTTTGTTAGTTTTAGACTCCTATTAGAGTCTTTACAGGATGGAGCATTTGGAGCTAAATAGGAGATTATGGAACTTATTGAAGCATTTTGGAGAAGCAGCCGAAGTGATGAAGTCGGAGTGGATTTACATGCAAGGTGTTGATCGACACCAACCACTTGTGTCGATCGACACCAATGAAGCCGATTCGAACACTCGGATTTCCATCAGAAAAAGGAAATCATCTCAAGTTTGAAGAAATTACAAGTCTGCCCCTGACGAAAATCTTCCTCTATAAATAGTTTTCAGGCATTGTTTAGCCATTCACCTTATCATTATTTTCTGTTTTTGAGACTTAGAGAGAGATTGATCCTGAGCTTTTGGGGAGACAATTCTAACTCATCTGAGCCAGATTTCGAACCCCTGTATCATTCTCTATTCTTTATGCAATTTATTTCAGCCATGATTTGTGTTTTTATAATTATGTCTGAGTAGTTTGCTAGTTAGGTTAGGGTGATTTAGGGTTGATGATAAGTTTGTAGAATCATTAGGTTTTTAGGAAAATCAATAGGATCTTCACCTTGATTTGTGCTTAACTTGATTTCTGAAATTGATCACATAGAAATCAAACCTTAGGTTATTTAATAGATGCGAGAGCATTATTAGTAACTTGAACTAATCATAGGTGAGCAAAATATCTATTCGCAAAGAGATTTGGTTTAGGTATTTTGTGAACAAATCGAACATGTTCTTATTGCTTGCCTTAGTTGTTTAAATTCGCAAAGAGATTTGGAATTTACGAATTTAGGCATAGATAACTTCTGCAACGAGAGTTGATTGGTTTTAATTTAGAGATTCGAGTTCTATACGGTTTTTTAATAAATCCCTAATAAACATAGATTCTGCATTCTTGGATTCAACCTGATAATTATCCTTGCCTAGCGCCTTAGTCTCCTGAACTTAAATCCGCTTATAATCTAGTTTACTTATTCGTTTAGATTGCTTAGTTTACTTACATACAATTCGATCTAGCGTAATCTAAACCTAGAAACCTTAGTGTGTCATCTACTTCCCTTGGTATTCGATACCCCTTATACTTCAACTACATTGGTGTGCACTTGCAGTGTGTTTTATTTGGGTAAAACCTGAGTCCTATCAAGTTTTTGAGTGTAGCCTGCATTTTGAGCCACTAATCTCGTAAGTAGTGGTCTGTGGTCTGATCCCCAGCGCGCCAAGTAATCAGTATGTGTTCTAGGGAACAAACGGAACCATTCTGCATTACCGAACGCTCTATCTAGTCTGCACTGTATACAGACATTCTCCTTTCTACCATGTTCATTAATAATCTCTCTCGTTCCAGCCCATGATAACTTGTTCCCTGAGCTTGGAATTTCTTTAAAGCTGCAGTTTCTAACCAGAGCTCGGAATGGGAAGAAAGAAGCTTTAGGACGTCTTGGACCGCCCAAATTTATCCCATTGTTCATTATCTCATTGAAGTCTCCAACTGGGAACCAAGTGGCATTCCTGTTTACACTGATCTGAGATATCATCTCCCACACTTCTCTTCGTCTTTCTTTAACCGGGTCTCCATACATAAAAGTTTTGAAAAACTTCAAAGATCCAATTTCCACCTGAGTATCAATCATTTTGTTATTGGAGTCTAGAATCTCCACCTTATGAGTACCCTTCCAAAATAATGCTAACCCTCCGCTGAAACCCACTGGATTCACCAAATGACTGTGGTCGTAACCCAACGATCTCTGCAAACTCAGTACGTGATCACTAGAGTTTTTAGTCTCTAGGGGAAACAGAAAATCTGGGAAATGCTCACGGCACATTTCTTCTAGGCGTCGAACTGTCAAGTCGTTCCTCATCCCTTGACAGTTCCAACTGATTGTCGTCATTGAGAATTGGATGGTTTTTGGTGAACCATCAAACCCTCATCTTGTTTAGATAGCTTAGAAGTAACCTCTGTAGTGTCTGTAGCTTTACGCTTGGATGGATGTTCTGTATCAGCCTCAGTCTGACTTGCAGACCCCTGGTTTGTCATAGCATGTGTACCCTTACTCGTTCTCTTCTATCTAGACCATGAAGCTGCCTTTTGTTTAAGCTTTTGCCCCTTCCAGACATACCAGTAGAGCTAGCCCTAGCAGAACCTATGCAAAAACCTGCAGTGGTTGCATTGTGGCTCATAATCTGATTAGTTCCTCTTTCTTCCAAGCCTTTCGAATTCTGATTTTTCCCATCAAATAAGTCTTCTTTATGGTCAATATTGTCTACGGAGTTTGCCACTTCCACCGCTTTGTCCCTCATCAAAGTGTATCGGTTGGCCGGTGCCATGTTATCCGTTGTATACACGACAGCAACTGGTACTGGTATTAACTCATCGTTGTTGTTCTGATGCTCATCTCCAGTGTTTTTCAGTCTTTTATTTGCTGCACTACATTCAGCAATATTCTCCACCACAGTGTCTTTGTTCATGGCCCCCATCAGGCTTGCAATAGCAGTAGTAATTTTATGGTTCCAGTCTCAGCTTCCGTTCTGTTCTGAGAGTTGTGTTTGTCTCCCTCTCCGGCAGCAGTCATGTTCTGTTCTGCTACTCTAATCCTACTTTCTGGTTGTCTTGATTCACTGTGGCTCGAATCTGACTCTCCCATCTCCTCAATTTTCCCTTTGCCTTTATTGTTCATTAGTGAAATGCTTGGTGGAGCCTCCAACCTGAGATAGGATATATGTGCTACAGGGTCTTTAGACAACTCATCTAACGATTTTTTTCATTATGTGTTCCCTAATAGCCCGTTCCGCTGGATCTGTGCATTGCATATATAGTTTCATCTGTTCAAAAACTTCAGGGACTACAATGTTTGCAGGGGGGCTAAAACCAGGCGGCGCTGACGGAGCTAGCAGGGGCATCAGTTTCCCAGACAGATTCGAGTGATGTTGTCTCGGTTGGAAGCTCGTACTTGCGCGTGCTTGAATATGGTGATTGCCCTGGTTGCCTTTATTACGATTCCCTAGCAGTAAAGGGCATCTTTGTTTGTCATGCGTGAGGCGTGAGCAGTTGAAACATTTTTCCGAAAATGTTCATATTCAATCTCCACAGTGGTCACCGTACCATTAGGTAGATCTAGCGATTTGAGATCTCTAACTGGCTGGGCAAGGTTCAAGAGGAAGAGTGCTCTAATATACTCCTGAAGACTTGGTTTTTCTGGATCGTATTCAATTTTCTTCACATACCCTACCGCACTAGCCACGACATCCATGGTGCTCAGCGTGAAATAGTTTACAGGTAGCTTGTGCATCCGGATCCACACTGGAGCTGTTTGTAGAAAATTAGGAGGGGGAAATTCACTCCAGCGATCCATTACCACTCCCCAATCATCAAAGAACCATAGCCATTTCTTCATCACCGTTTCCATATCTGTTTCCAATTCAAAGATGAACTGAAAGGATTCTCTGGTAAGGGCTATTCCACGGACCCTCTCATAGACTTTCCATATCCTTGGCATCGATCGGAGCATTCTCGCCATGTTTTGGCATTCTGGATTCAAGAGTCTTCCAATTAGGCTGCGAACAATGAATAAATAATACTCTTCAAATCAAATGAGGTTCTAAACATGAATATTTTGCTAAATGTGAAGCCTTCTTGTACTTTCCAGTTTCCATGAGACTCTCATTCCCTTCTCTGTGTCTGTTTGTATATATACACTATGACGTGTAAACTCTATAATTTATTTTCCGTTTTCACTTAAAGAAAATGGAAACATACGTTTAAAAGTTAATCATTAGTATATGACGTGTAAACTCTATATACAATTTTTTTTTTTTGTATAAAATGGTCGCGATAATCACAGGCTGAATCAAATTAGGTTATTGACCAAAGATGGCGAAACAAGAAGAGAAGAAGAGAAAAGTGTACCAAAGAAGAAGAAGACAATCGCAAGCAGCTTCTTCCTTACCTCTCGATGTAATCTCAGAGATACTCTTACGGATGCCAGAGAAATCAGTTGGGAGGTTTCGTTGCGTGTCGAAGCTTTCGTCATCAATCACCACTGATCCATATTTCATCAGGTCGTTCGAAAATCGGTCCCCACGGCCGAGTCTTCTACTCTGCGTCAGAAAACATGAAAATTTGTTTGTTTACTCGATTCCGCAACATACTCACTCTCTTCATAAGAATTCGAACAAGTCTTACTCTTCTTCTCAGACTATTGATCGTTATCAAATCAAATTCCCAGTAGAATCTAGTTACTTGTCCCCTAGGGAATCTGTCCACGGCTTGATCTGCTTTGAAGAATCAGCGACGCTGAAGGTTTGGAACCCTAGCATGAGACGATTCTTCACCTTACCCAAACCTAGAAAGAGCTTGAATGAAATAAAAGTCTTGTTAGGATACGATCCAATCGGAGGTAAACACAAAGTAGTGTGCCTGCCTCATAAGAGATCTTGCGATGCGTTCCGGGTTTTAACATTGGGATCAGCTAAAGAATCATGGAGAACGGTCAAAACAAAACATAAGCATCGTTCTGGCTATTATACTTCTGGGCGATGCATCAGTGGGGTTATATATTATCTAGCCTATATATTTCAGACGCGTGCTTGTGTTATGATGAGCTTTGATGTCAGATATGAGAAATTCGATATGATACAATTACCAACGGGTGTTCATAGTTATAGGCTGATAACTTATAAGGGAAGGTTAGGTTGTGTTGATAGTATTCATACCAAGAATGGTTTCACATTGTGGATTTTGGAGGATACAGAGAAACACAAGTGGTTGAGTCAAGACTTTCTTGCACCTTTTTGTCACTATGATGAGCGTTTGAATACCGGTTTCACTCTAAAAGGTTTCACTCATGCTGGTGAGTTTATTTATGCACCACACGAGTTTTACAAGTCGTTTTATATTTTATTTTACGATCCGGTGAGAAACTGCTGGAGAAGATTCGAATTTAAAGGAATCACAGACGACGAGGGGTCTGGGCTTGATGATGGAGTTGGAAACGGTATTTATCAGCTCCATGCTTTCCCCAATCACATTGAGAGTCAAATGTCTTTGTAACTATTTGTTGCTTTTTTGGTTTTTTTTTTCCTTAGAATGACTTAATTTATAAATTTTATTGTCCTTATAATTTTTGCTCATTATCTTACTTTGATTCTATCTCGTTTCAGTACCAGTTCTTTTGTAATGTAAAAGTAAGAAATAAAATTAAACAACATGAATTGAACAAAGGAGATATTACGCATATGTACTTATTTGAAGCCACCATCATCCAAGGACATAGAAGTTGCAACGAGTGCGGGTTTTAACATTGGGATCAGCTCAAGACAGAATCATGGAGAACGGTCAAAACCAAACATAAGCATCGTTCTTTCTCTCATACTTATTGGCTATGTGTCAAGGGGGTTATATATTATATAGCCTATATACATCAGACGCGTGTTTGGGTTATAATGTATGATACAATTACCATCGGGATATTCATAAAGATGTGCTGATAACTTATAAGGGGAGTTAAGCATGTGTTAATAATCATAGCAATAAGAATTGTATCACATTGTGGATTTTGCAGAGAAACACAAGTGATCGAGTCAAGACTTTCTTGAACCTTTTGTTTACTGTAATCCGAGGTCGAGCACCATTTCCAAACTATATGGTACCACTCATGCTCAGGCCCGGCCCAAGTGGAGTGGGCAGAGGTGCGCCCGCCCAGGGGCCCAATCCATTTATCAACAAAACCCAATATTAAAAATATCCATTTCCGAAATATAAATCCATTTAATTATATTTTATATGCTTTTTACTGAAAAAATTAGAAGATAAGGCCAAACAAATTTAAACTTCTATATTAAGGGGGCCCATTTTCGAAAATATACACTTATTTAATTATATTTTATATTTAAATTAGTACTTTTTACTGAAAAAATTAGAATATAAGGCAAAAAAAGGCCCAAATTTTTTTTTTGCCCTAGGGCTCATGATATTATTGGGCCGGGGCTGCTCATGCTGCTGAGTTTGTTTACGTATCAACCAAGTTTTATAAGTCGTTTATTTTACTTTATGATCCGGAGAAAAACGGCTTCAGAAAGTCGAATTTAAAGGAATTATAGACGATAAAGTCACTGTGATCTAAGTTTTGTCTCATTTGGTAGATACCTAATTTTACTAAAAGTATGGCTATATTTTTAAATATAATAGCAAAATTGGTTATTAAGTTCATTAACCCGAAAAATTTGAAAAGAACAACCGGATGTTATAACAACAAGAAAATTTGAGAGGAATAACCAAAATGGTATTTAGCTATAACATTTCATGTATATAACACATAGAAAGTATAGATACATTACATACTTTTTTTTTGTCGGCAACATTTTCATTAAAGCCCAATAATTGAGCATAAAGATCTATAAACTATATAGTGTATACTGTATATTGGATTGATGATTTGGGATAATTTGAAAATCATCTAAATTTGAGGAGATTTTAAAGTGATATGAGATTTGATAAATTTTTGTAAAATTGTTTTAAATTTTAAAGTGATTAGAAGATATTTGGAGACATTTGAAAAAACCATTTTTTTTTAGTTTTTACAAATTATTTTAAAAGATACAACCCACTTAGAACAATTAGATGAAATAGTTTTTTTATCCAAATTGACATGCCATACCAAGCTAATACGAATATCATCATCAATGAGTGCATAGTAGGTCATTTGCACAAGGAGGAGAATAATATGGTGGTAGCTTTGTTTGGTATCTTTTTTACAAGCGAGTTTATAGCATTACAAGGAGAAAGGTGTAAGATCTCCAGAAAAAAACAGGAATACAGAATCAGAAATGGAAAGAAGGGATGCAGAGCAAAAGTTCATCGGTGGTGGTCGCGCGGGCGAAAAGCGGCAGAGTGGACAGCAGATCTTGCGGCTGGCATGAAACCATGTGTCGACGCAGAGACTGTGGAACTCATGGGAACAAGGCAGGGACTTGACCACGTCCTCTTTCTCCATTATTATCAGACACACTGCAACACTCTTTCTCTTTTATTCCTCCTCCTCCCTGCACTCTTGGGTACAGCAAAGCCAGCCACTTCTCCAGACCCATCATCTTTCTTCTAATTTGGATTTTCACCACTTCGTGTTATCAATTTAAGAGAGTGAGAGGCGTATTTGTTGGAGAGACAAGAAAGATGTTGGTGACTGTTGCGTAATTTGCAATGCCTCTCCTCTTTTATGGATTACAATGTGCATTAAAACACCTTCCTCTCTTGACCAAAAAAAAACACCTTCCTCTATGTCCACACACCAACACCTTCTTTCTTTTCTCTTTCTCTATACGTGTATAGATAGATATATTTAAGAAACAACAACGCAAGTTGTTCTGCAGCTGTTCTTTATCAAATTCAGCCTTTTCCAGCTTAGACTTAAGCTCATTGATATACGAAATGGCATCTCCTAAGAGAGAAGCTTTATCCATCTTAGATACATTAGGAACCACAGCTCTTAAGGAGTAGAATCTCTGGTTCAGCTTCTCCCTTCTCTGCATCTCTGCCTCTACATGGTTCAACTCTTCTCTTCCGTTCGCCGGTTTTCTCCCTTGTTTTCTCGGTTTCTTCTCCAGTTCGATGACGGTTCTATTACTCTCTGCTTCTTTGACAACCAAAGCTTCGTGATCAGAGTGATTTGTGTTGCCGGATTTCGCAGGACGTGGAAGAACAGAGGTGACCTACAAATGATAAGGAATCAAAGAAAACTTCATTTGGGAAATCAATAGAGAATCAGAGCTCATATGTAGATCAGATGGGCTTGGCGCGACGATATTCAAGGCCACTCTATCCCTCGTTCCGGAAATAGCCAAGGCTTTTTTTGTTTTCGTTGTCGTAAGAGTTCATAAAAACAGAAAAATTAGTTCTATTTTTTTATTTTTTTATTTTCTCAAATTCCAAGGTGGTATTTGGATCTATTGCTTTTTAACTACAAATTATCTTACAAATCATTCCAAATTATTTTTTATATATTTTATTGTTCAAATCCATATTTTCCAATAAGCTGAGATTTGAGAGAATTTTTACAAATGACTAATCCAATAATCTTGGATTTTGAATAATTTTTATAAATACTAGATCCAATAAAGGAAGATTTGGAGAAAAAATGAAATTCTCGCAAATCATCAATCCAATATATCCCCTTAGTTTATTTTATTATCAAGTAGTTACTAAACTAAATGAAAAACAAAATCACAAGCACCAGAAAAATCATAAAATTAAGCTACAAATTTGTTTACTTCAAGAACCCATGTTCAAACATTATAATCATGGACCAGGATGACCCAACTCATCATTTTAATTATCACATAGCCTCTTACATTCAACCAGTTTTATATAAAGCTTGTTTACAAGATCAAACGCTATGTTGTGACCTTGGAATACCGGTATCTCAAATAGATTCTTTTCTATAGGTGACTCATTATATTTTTGTGTCAATCTCTTTGACTTGGATGAACAAGGTGGTTGACCCCATATCCAATGTTACCCCTGCCAAATTTGAGGCTAACTTATAGTTTCTTGTGTTCTGGTATCAACCTCTCGTAACATAATTTTGTGCTTCTCATATATGTCTGACTCTTCATACCCAGCATCACTCATTTTCTTCTCGATTTTCGGACAACAACTTGATATACTTCTTGAAACAAACTAATAGTAGAAATTTTTGTGTCCAATATTGACTTGGATTTGGACAAAATGTTTTCTATGTTTATGTTCCTCCTAGTGGAGTATGTGTATATATATATATATATAAAGAATTTTAATATAACTTTGTGATTACATAAGAGTCAAGAGACAAGAGCCAAGGGACGAGAAAGAAAAAGAGAGGCAAAAGAAAAGAGAGGAAAAAGTGAGAGAAGAAAAAGTGAGAGAAAAATAGTTTTTCGTCCAGTTTCTTCAAGACTGCGTTTGGAGGTTTGAGAGTTTCCTGATCGAGCTGAAACTTTGAGGGAAGCTTCGTGACTTAGTGGGTTTGAGATTCAACGGTGGGATTTTCATTTCAACGGTTGGTTTCTCGAGAATCCTGGTTTTAGCGTGGCTGTTCGCTGTAGTTGTTCAGGAGGGTATGTCTTGATTGTTTGGAAAATCCGACGGTGAGTTCTTCTCTGTTTGAGCTGAAATTTGGCAGAGTTGTTGTTGACTGGTTCATCTTTGATTTGTACGGTTGGAGCTTCATCTGGTGGCCGGAATCCTAGTGATCTGAAGTCGTTTGTGACTGCTTATTTCCGAGCTCTTGTATTGCTCTTGTATTGCTCTCTTGTTGAGTTTCTTGTGTTGGAGATTGCTCTGTGAGAGCTTGAGTCTCTGGATCTGTTCTGTGGGAACAGGGAGGACGTGGTTGTAACTCATATTCATTTCATATAGTGAATTTTTGAGTGGACTACGGTCCCGTGGTTTTTACTCCTCACATCGAGGAGGTTTTCCACGTAAAATAAGTTTGCGTCTCCTTTACTTTCTGCATTGATAATTTTCTGCCATCGTCGAAGTATTTTTCTCACAGGTTCACACAAGTGCGGGGAACTTTATTCCGCTGCGCGATTGTTGCGTTTTGTGTTTTCCCCATCAGAGTGGTATCAGAGCTTCTGGTTTTGAGAGCTTTGAGTTATTGATTTGCTTGTGTGAACGATGGAAAATATGGGCAGGATGATAAGCTTAAATGGTGCTAACTATCATATATGGAAAGGCAAGATGGAGGATTTGCTTTTCGTGAAGGATTTTCATACGGTGTTTCAGGAGACCAAACCTGATAATATAACCGATGATAATTGGAAGCTGCTGCATCGCAAAGTGTGTGGTTCGATAAGACAGTGGGTGGATGATAATGTTTTGAATCATATTGAGAATGAGATTGATGCTCGTCTTTTGTGGTTGAAGCTGGAGCAGTTGTATGCTCGGAAGACCGGGAATAACAAGATGTACATGATTAAGAAGTTGATTGAGCTGAGGTATCAGGAGGGAACTCCGATGACGGATCACTTGAATGAGTTTCAGGGATTGCTCAACAAACTGTCTGTCATGGGAATCAAGTTTGATGATGAGATTCACGGTTTGTGGCTTCTTGGTACATTACCAGATTCTTGGGAGGTGTTCAGGATGTCTATTTGTAACTCCACATCGGATGGTGCTGTTTCGATGGACTTAGTGAAGAACAGTCTCTTAAATGAGGAAACAAGAAGGCAGTCAAATGCTAGTTCCTCACGTTCAGATGTTTTGGTTACTGAGTCAAGGGGGAGGAATACACATCGAGAGCCCAAGAAGGACAAGAGCAGAAGCAGAAGCAAGTCTAATAGATTTGCGAATATAGAGTGCCACTATTGTCATAAGAAAGGGCACACGAAGAAACATTGCTGGAAGTTGAAAAGAGACAACAAGCAGCAAGGAGATGGTGAAGATCGGGTGACAATCACCGATGATCAGTTTCTGATTCTCCATGATTGTGATGCCATTAATGTTGCATGCCAAGACACCAGTTGGGTGGTTGATAGTGGAGCTACTACTCATGATACATCGCAACGGGATTTGTTTTCTACCTATACTCCGGGTAATTATGGTTCTGTGAAGATGGGTAATGATAGTTTGGCTCAAGTTGTTGGCATTGGTGATATTTGCTTAGATACTAGTATTGGTACTAGACTTGTACTTAAAGGAGTTAAGCATGTCCCAGATGTTCGATTGAACTTGATATCCACGGGAAGACTTGATGATGAAGGTTTCTATAGCTTATTTGGTGGTGGTAAATGGAAACTTTCAAGAGGTTCTATAGTTGTGGCTCGAGGTGATAAGCTTTCATCTTTCTATTGGATGCAAGCTAAGATCTCTAAAGATATTGTTAATGCTTTGGAGAATGATGATGCCATGGAGTTGTGGCATAAGAGACTCGGTCACATGAGTGTGAAAGGATTGTATGTGTTGTCTAAGAAGGAATCTATTCCAGGGATCTCCGGTTTGCACTTGCAGAAGTGTGCACATTGTATTGCGGGGAAACAACACATGGTCTCTTTCAAGGCTTCTGCACCTTCTAGGAA
The DNA here is from genome assembly GCA_020283515.1 of Alliaria petiolata. NCBI lineage: Eukaryota > Viridiplantae > Streptophyta > Magnoliopsida > Brassicales > Brassicaceae > Alliaria > Alliaria petiolata. The sequence goes on along the minus strand of JAHZTW010000004.1, from coordinate 70,256,267 downwards.
ACCAGAGATACTTGATTTGGTGCATTCAGATGTATGTGGTTCAATGAAGACAAAATCTCTTGGTGGTGCATCATATTTTGTCACTTTCATTGATGATCATTCTAGGAAGTTATGGGTTTACACTATGAAGACGAAAGATCAGGTTTTGGGATACTTCAAGCATTTTGTGGCATTGGTTGAGAGACAAACGGGAAAGAAGTTGAAGTGTATCCGCAGTGATAATGGTGGAGAGTATTCTGGACCATTTGATGCTTATTGCAAGGAACATCGTATTAGGCATCAGTTCACGCCGCCTAAGACTCCACAGTTGAATGGGTTGGCTGAGAGGATGAACAGGACGATTGTCGAGAGAGTGAGATGTTTGATTTCACAGTCAGGCTTGGCGATGACTTTCTGGGCTGAAGCTTTGAGCACGGTTGTTCATGTGCTAAATTTGTCACCAAGTGCTCCGTTGGAGGGTGATATTCCAGAGAGAGTTTGGACCGGTAAGGATGTTTCTTATGGTCATTTGAGGGTCTTTGGGTGCAAGGCATTTGTGCATATTCCCAAGGATGAGAGGTCGAAGCTTGAGTCGAAGTCGCGACAATGCGTGTTCATTGGTTATGGTCAAGATGAGTTTGGCTACAGATTTTATGATCATGTTGAGAAGAAGCTCATTAGGAGCAGAGATGTTGTGTTCATGGAAGATCAAACGATTAAGGACATTGACAAATCCAGAAAACCAGCTCAAAGTTTTGAGGGTTTGATTGATTCAGAGGTTGCTCCTTCTACATCGGTCCACGGTCAGGTCGAAGGTGAGGTTCAAGTTGATACACCCAGTGCAGATGCTCCTGCACATGATGATGATGGTATTGGTGATCATGGTGACGATCATGATGGAACACCAGCTATCGAGAACCTACCTGCTGTTAGAAGATCTGAGAGAGGTCTAAAACCGTCGACAAGGTATGATCCTAGTGAGTATGTGTTACTTACTGACGGGGGAGAACCTGAAAGTTTTGATGAAGCTTTGGAAGATGAACACAAGGATAAATGGCTTGGTGCCATGGGAGAAGAGATGGATTCTTTTGATGAGAATCATACATTTGAGTTGGTGAAGTTGCCAAAGGGCAAGAAGGCATTGCTTAATAAGTGGGTGTACAGGATTAAGCATGAAGATACCAGTTTGCTACCTCGATACAAGGCTAGATTGGTTGTGAAAGGATTCAGCCAAAAGAAGGGGATTGATTATGATGAAATCTTTTCTCCTGTTGTGAAGATGTCATCCATTCGAGTTGTACTTGGATTGGCAGCGAGTCTTGATCTAGAGGTTGAGCAAATGGATGTAAAGACAGCTTTCCTTCATGGTGATTTGGAGGAGGAGATTTACATGGTACAACCGGAAGGCTTTGTGAAGAAGGGCAAAGAGGACTTAGTTTGCCGCCTGAAGAAAAGTCTTTATGGATTGAAACAAGCACCGAGGCAGTGGTACATGAAGTTCAAGTCTGTTATGGGGGAGCATGGTTATAAGGAGACTACTTCTGATCATTGTGTGTTTGTGCAGGTGTTTGGTGATGATGATTTTATCATCTTATTGTTGTATGTTGACGATATGTTGATTGTGGGCAGGAACTTGAGCAGAATTCAAGAGCTAAAGAAGCAGCTTAGCAAGTCCTTTGCCATGAAAGATTTGGGTCCAGCGAAACAGATTCTTGGTATTAGAATTGCTAGAGACAGAGGTGCGAGGTTGATTCACTTGTCTCAAGAGAAGTATATTGAGAAGGTACTTCAAAGGTTTCACATGGACAAGTCTAAAGGTGTTAGCACTCCTCTTGCTACACACTTTAAATTGAGCATTCAACAGAGTCCGAGTACATATTCTGAGAAGGAAGATATGGCGCGGGTTCCATATGCTTCTGCAGTTGGTAGTTTGATGTATGCCATGGTTTGTACAAGACCAGATTTAGCTCACGCTGTTGGTACAGTTAGTCGTTTTCTTTCCAAACCTGGAAGAGAACATTGGAATGCTGTGAAGTGGATTTTGAGATATCTTCGAGGGACTTCTAGTTTGAAGCTTACCTTTGGAGGTGATAAGCCATTGCTTGTCAGTTACACTGATTCTGATATGGCTGGGGATGTTGATTCCAGGAAGTCTACTTCGGGTTACTTGGTAACATTTGCGGGTGGAGCTGTGGCATGGCAATCAAGGTTGCAAAAGTGTGTTGCACTTTCTACCACTGAAGCTGAGTTTATAGCCGCAACGGAAGCTTGTAAGGAGTTGTTGTGGATGAAGAATTTTCTTGAGGAGATCGGTTTCAAGCAAGATAAGTATGTGTTGCTTTGCGATAGTCAAAGTGCAATTTGTCTCGGGAAGAACTCTACATTTCATTCGCGTTCAAAGCACATTGACAAGAGGTATCATTGGATACGTGATGTGGTTGCTTCTAAGGAAGTGGAACTTGTGAAAGTACATACGGATGATAATGGAGCTGATATGATGACGAAGTCATTGCCGAGAGGGAAGCTTGAAGTTTGCCGAGAGATAGCCGGTATGGCTGTTTCCTCCACCTAGTCGGAGGGGGAGTTTGTTGGTGTTCCTCCTAGTGGGGTATATGTATATATATATATATACTTTTTAATCTAATTGTGTGGTTAGACAAAAGTAAAAGCCAAGAGGCAAAATAAAAAGAGGCAACAAGAGTCAAGAGGCAAGTAAGCAGAAAGAGAAGACAAAAAGAAAAGAGAGAGAGAAAAAGAGAGGCAAGAAGAGAGGTGAAAACAGTTTTCATCCAAGTTCTTGAAGACTGCGATCGGAGGCTTGAAAGTTTCCTGATCGGGCTGAAATTTTGTGGAAAGCTTCGTGCCTCAGTGGGTTTGAGATTCAACGGTGGGATTTTTATTTCAACGGTTGGTTTCTCGTGAATCGGGGTTTTAGCGTCGCTGTTCGCTGTAGTTGTTCAGCAGGTTATGTTTTGGGTGTTTGGAAAATCCGACGGTGAGTTCTTCTCTGTTTGAGCTGAAATTTGGCAGAGTTGTTGTTGACTGGTTCTGCTTTGATTTGTACGGTTGGATCTTCATCTGGTGGCCGGAATCTTAGTGAACGGAAGTCGTTTGTGACTGCTTATTTTAGAGCTCTTGTATTGCTCTTGTATTGCTCTCTTGTTGAGTTTCTTGTGTTGGAGATTGCTCTGTGAGAGCTTGAGTCTCTGGATCTGTTCTGTGGGAACAGGGAGGACGTGGTTGTAACTCATAGTCATTTCATATAGTGAATTTTTTAGTGGACTACGGTCCCGTGATTTTTACTCCTCACATCGAGGAGGTTTTCCACGTAAAATAAGTTTGTGTCTCATTTATTTTCCGTTTTGATTATTTTATGCCATCGTCGAAATATCTTCCTCACAGGTTCACACAAGTACAGGGAACTTTATTCCGCTGCGCCGTTGTTGCGTTTTGTATTTTTCCCAACATTCTATACCTACACTTTCTCCTTCTATGATTATTAAACACAAATTGATTTTATACTCAATTATTTAAAGGGAAATTATATATTTTGGTTTTGTTTTTCCTTAGAATGACACTTAACTTATGCAACGTTATGATATATATTTTTAAATAATTGAGGTCCTCCGAAATCAGGGAGAAACACGGTGAATGATCTTCCACGTCAATCACCTAATTACGAGTGTCGGACCACCTAATTACGAGGTTGAAGAAAGAGAGCTTTGAACTTAGGACGAAGAAGATGCTTCTATGTCTTGACTTTACTAAATTATGGTTTAGGTGTGGAACTGTATATCTTTGTAGTGTAATTTGTTCACTCTGGATGGATCTTCAAGACAAAAAAGTAGCTAAGAAGATCTAAAAAAAAAGAAAAAAAGTTCTAAAAAAGAAGAAAAAGGGTAAAACCTCTTAAATTCACATGCGTGGTGTAACTCAGTACTGTAAAGAAATCACCAAAGTAATAAAAAATCAGTCTCTTTTCCCTCTGGACTTTGGCCGATGGTTCCTTATATTTTGAATATCTTTCAAGAGTCTATCATACTTAGATTTTGATCTCTTTTCTTCTTTGCGTGTGAGAGTACACACAGTTTCCTACTTCTTTGTAGTTGAAGTTAGAAACAGTTGAAGTTGTATCATGGGATTTGGAGTAAAGACTATTGGAGAGATCCGTCTCCCATAATTTTCAGTTTGTACATGTTGTAGTAAATCGGCTTCTACAACTGACACACTTACATCTTTACTCGAATTTTCTAAGTTTTGTAAAGTCTTAGAGGTATATTCTACTTTTCAAACCAACTTCACAGTTGTGAACTGTATGTCTAATTTAATCATTTATTAGAAGGAAAATTATCTTAGTCGAATTATTTGTATGGTGCCAACTCGTTGAGGTTCGACCACGCAAAATTCATGAAATAAAGTTTTTGCGTACATGTATTTTTTTTACTGAATTAAATCAAATATATATAAGTTTCTTGTATTATTATTAGTTAAAAAAATTCCCAAAATATAAAAAGATTTTCAGTGAGCTAATGCGAATTTCGGCGGCATGTTTATGTCATTTCATATCGCCGTTGGAATTCACCGGAATTCAAGAGATTTTTCTCCGAAACCTACCGAAATTCACCTTAAATCGCCAGAAATCAGTTTAGGATTTTGTTTGGAGATTTTCTAGATAATTATATAAGAAAAATCATGATATGTCTTCCAATTTAGTTAGCGAGTGCGTTTAGAAATTAAAGTTTAACTTTTTAAAACATAATTTTGCGCAATCAACCAAAACTTAAAAATTTTACACACACAACTATGAGAATAAACTTGCCAATTTTAAATATTAACAGTTTTGGCCGAGGATTTTCGTCTGTTTTCTTGTAGTATTTTATCAATTTTAAAAAAAAAATTATAAAACTAAAACATGTGTTTGCTAGTATATAATACTATATATATACACTATGTACGTTTATGAAATCTCCACCGATCCTCCTTTCCGTTTTCACTTAAAGAAAATGGAAACATACAAATTAGGGGTGGGCATTTTACCCGGATCCGAAAATCCGATCTGGTACCGATCCGTAAATATCCGATCCGAATCGATCTTGATCCATCAAATATTCGAACGGGAGTAATCTTCACTTAATTCGGGTACCCGTAATATCGGATCCGATCCAGTAATCCGAACGTCCACCCTTTAAAAGTTAATCATTAGTATATGACGTGTAAACTCTATATACATTTTTTTTTGGTATAAAATGGTCGCGAGTAACACAGGCTAAATCAAATTAGGTTATTGACCAAAGATGGAGAAACAAGAAGAGAAGAAGAGAAAAGTGTACCAAAGAAGAAGAAGACAATCGGAATCAGCTTCTTCCTTACCTCTCGATGTAATCTCAGAGATACTCTTACGGATGCCAGATAAATCAGTTGGGAGGTTTCGTTGCGTGTCGAAGCTTTCGTCATCAATCACCACTGATACATATTTCATCAGGTCGTTCGAAAATCGGTCCCCACGGCCGAGTCTTCTACTCTGCGTCAGAAAACATGAAAATTTGTTTGTTTACTCGATTCCGCAACATACTCACTCTCTTCATAAGAATTCGAACAAGTCTTACTCTTCTTCTCAGACTATTGATCGTTATCAAATCAAATTCCCAGTAGAATCTAGTTACTTGTCCCCTAGGGAATCTGTCCACGGCTTGATCTGCTTTGAAGAATCAGCGACGCTGAAGGTTTGGAACCCTAGCATGAGACGATTCTTCACCTTACCCAAACCTAGAAAGAGCTTGAATGAAATAAAAGTCTTGTTAGGATACGATCCAATCGGAGGTAAACACAAAGTAGTGTGCCTGCCTCATAAGAGATCTTGCGATGCGTTCCGGGTTTTAACATTGGGATCAGCTAAAGAATCATGGAGAACGGTCAAAACAAAACATAAGCATCGTTCTGGCTATTATACTTCTGGGCGATGCATCAGTGGGGTTATATATTATCTAGCCTATATATTTCAGACGCGTGCTTGTGTTATGATGAGCTTTGATGTCAGATATGAGAAATTCGATATGATACAATTACCAACGGGTGTTCATAGTTATAGGCTGATAACTTATAAGGGAAGGTTAGTTTGTGTTGATAGTATTCATACAAAGAATGGTTTCACATTGTGGATTTTGGAGGATACAGAGAAACACAAGTGGTCGAGTCAAGACTTTCTTGCACCTTTTTGTCACTATGATGAGCGTTTGAATACCGGTTTCACTCTAAAAGGTTTCACTCATGCTGATGAGTTTATTTATGCTGGTGAGTTTGAAAACCGGTCCCCACGGCCGAGTCTTCTACTCTGCGTCAGAAAAGATGACAATTTGTTTGTTTACTCGATTCCGCAACATACTCACTCTCTTCATAAGAATTTGAACAATTCTTACTCTTCTTCTCAGCCTATTCAAATCAAATTCCCAGTAGAATCTAGTTACTTTCCCCCTAGGGAATCTGTCCACGGCTTGATCTGCTTTGAAGACTCAGCGACGCTGATAGTTTGGAACCCTAGCATGAGACTATTCTTCACCTTACCCAAACCTAGAAAGAGCTGGAGTAAAATAAAAGTCTTGTTAGGATACGATCCAATCGAAGGTAAACACAAAGTAGTGTGCATGCCTCATAAGAGATCTTGCGATGCGTTCCGGGTTTTAACATTTGGATCAGCTAAAGAATTATGGAGAACGGTCAAAACAAAANGGCTACTTCCGGCGGCGAGTGCTACTGAGTCAACATGGTCTCGGCGTAAACTTAGCAACGGCCTCCCAAACGATCCCTGAAAATCCGTTGCTGGCATCCTCAGTACACAGATGCAGAGTCGGAGTTTTTCTTCCCACGAGAAAGTCAATGGCTTTGGAGTTCCATCAATGGCTTTGTTGCTTCCTGATACCTTCTCTCACGACAGCAATTTGCTAGCCAGATCTCTCCACACCACAGTATCATCAGCCGCACCACTAGCCCCTCACACTCTCTCCCTCCTCCGTTTTCTCCGATTCCGCCGCCGTCTCTCTCCCTTCCTCCGCTAACACCCTCTCCGGTGGATCCGATCCAGAAATCATCGACGGCGGATCAAAACGGAAACGTAACTGTCTCCTTCCTGTTTCGGCCGGATCCATCGAATTTCCGACAGATGGTTCACCAAGTGACCGGAGCCAAGTACATGTACGATTCCCCCTGCGGGGTTTTCGCTTCGATCGTCATCAAGCCGGAGCCGCACAGGCTCAAAAACCGTTGCATACGATAATCCACGTCATTTTAGAGTTAACGGACCATTAGCCATGTAAGCTTCCGTTAACAGACCATTAGCCACGTCACAAGAATTGTATGAATTTCCTAAAAACGGAAAATTTATGTATGAAATTCAAAAAAATATATATGTTAGGTATGATTCGTGGAAGTGATAAACGTCAGGTATAAATCGAACATATCGTTGAAGTTTGGGCATGAAATGGCCGTTTTCCCGGGTTATATATTATCTAGCCTATATATTTCAGACGCGTGACTGGGTTATCATGAGCTTTGATGTCAGATATGAGAAATTCGATATGATACAATTACCAACGGGTGTTCATAGTTATATGCTGATAACTTATAAGGGAAGCTTAGCTTGTGTTGATAAGTATCATACCGAGAATGGTTTCACATTGTGGATTTTGGAGAATGCAGAGAAACACAAGTGATCGAGTCAAGACTTTCTTGCACCTTTTCTTCACTATGATAAGCGTTTGCATACCTTTTTCACTCTAAAAGGTTTCACTCATGCTGGTGAGTTTATTTATGCACCATGCAAGTTTCATAAGTCGTATTATATTTTATTTTATGATCCGGTGAGAAACTGCTGGAGAAGATTCGAATTTAAAGGAATCGCAGACGACGAGTCTAGGCTTGATGATGGAGTTGGAAACGGTATTTATCAGCTCCATGCTTTCCCCAATCACATTGAGAGTCAAATGTATTTGTAACTATTTGTTGCTTTTTTGGTTTTTTTTTTCCTTAGAATGACTTAATTTATAAATTTTATTGTCCTTATAATTTTTGCTCATTATCTTACTTTGATTCTATCTCGTTTCAGTACCAGTTCTTTTGTAATTTAAAAGTAAGAAATAAAATTAAACAACATAGAATCGAACAAATGAGATATTACACATATATGTACCTTATTTGAAGCTACCTTCTACGCCTGAGTATTAGTTACTTGGATAACAAGGTTGCAGCTATCCAAGCGTATAAAGAGATAAACTCTGTTCTAGTTTCTTAATCTTTGCCTGTAATGACGTGATTTCTTCTTCCCGGAGGGCTTTAGTTTCCTCGACACTTGCATTAATCCTTCGGTTTTGTTTCTTCGCATTTTCCAACATCTTCCTCTGCAAAACCGAGTTCTCTAATGTAATGGCGAAGTCGGTCAATCACGAGAGTGACAAAGAACATAAATCCTGGGTTATAGAACAAACAAGTGGTCTGAAGCAAATCAGAATTATATCACAGATGAATCAAATCGACAATGCTTCAAGTGAACCTACGAGGATTAGTGTTCAATAGATCAATACATGATCCAAATGGTTCAATCAAACAAAGAGAGGCCACTGGAGCACAACAACCTGTTTCTATATGAATCTTGAATCAACTCATAACTAAACAATTTGCCTCACTTAATTCCAAAAAGAAATTCTACAAACAAACCAATGGACAAGCAGTTAAGAAAATTGGAGGCAAAATTATGAAAAAGAAAGAAAGAAGAAAGCGGAATATATAAAGTGTGCTAATTGGAGGCGAGTACTTGATCGGTGGGATTAAGAGCTCCGGGACATATTGCCTTATCTTACATTTGAGAATGCACTCTCCTCTTTGAGAGTTTGCGATCCTCAGAATTCTCTTACATTTTTTTGGTGGATCCTTTGTTGGCGATAATTGAGTTTCTATCTCAAACGGTCGTAATGTTCGGTCGTAACGTTTCGGTTTGAATGGTTTCTTTTGAGAGACACGAGTAGGAAGAGACACAAGTGTTAGTGTCTGTTTGTTTTCTATATAAACCAATTTTGTCTAAATGTAAAAAAACAAGTTTCAGATTCAATAAAAGTTCAGTTTACGTTTTTGTTCTTCTCAAAAGAGAAGAGATAATCCAATATCTCTTGCTCTGTTTTTTCATCTCTTCTTACTCTGTTTTTAGAGAAACAGAATTTCAACATCCTTTGCTGATCGTGGATGGGAATTAAGAAGGTAGAAATCAAATCTCTTTGAAGTGTGTCTTATGAAAGGAACCAACTACTTCTCTGATCTTCTGAACACCAAAATTTAAAGGTGTGGGCTCCAAAGTGGAACGAGAGAGCTTATGTCAGTTGCAAGAAAAACAAACTTGATCATGATGCCGTCTGCATGGCAGTGCTGGTTCAAGAAGTCATATGTGGCGATTAAGCTTTCGCCATTCACACAAACAATCCTGTCTCTGGTGACTCTTCAGAAATATACACAGAGGTAAGTTAAGAACTTGCTTCGTTTTCTGTTTTGTTTTTTTTGAGTAGTATCCAATTATAGTCATGAAATTGCGTCTCTCAGTTTGTGAGGAGAGACCTTGGTTGGAGAGCATATCCGGGACGAGCAATGAGCTTTATCACCAAGAAAACAAACCTCAAGGCCCCAACCGTAAGAAACAAACAGATTGTGTAGCAAGAGACACAGTTTTTAACCTTACCCAAACCTAGAGAGAGCTCCAAGGACATAACAATCCTTTAAGGTTAGGATCCAATTGAAGGTAAACCTTTTGATCAAACCTTCTAATTCTTCCGGAGAGTTCCAACTCATCATGTCAACTGAAATCCTCCTAACCTTTCAAAAGCTTTTATTTGTTTACTCGAACCATCTAAGTATTTTTAGAGTATTCTTATTTGAGAATTCAAACATTCTCTGAGTCAATTTATTTGTTGAAGCAAAATATGTTCATAATTAGTAGACTCGACCGTCTACTAAGAACAATTTATAGACGCAAGTTTTGGGTAATTAAGGATTCGCTTGTTGGCTTTTTTTTACTTGTTGTAAATGTAGAAAGCGTTAATCAAATTAATAAAAAGTAATAGAAAGTAAAAACCTAGAATAGCTGACGTATATAAAAATGTAAAATTAATAATAAGAAAAAAAAGTTGAGAGCAAGGCAGCGTGAACAAATTAGGGTTTTGACCAAAAATGGAGCAACAAGAAAAGAAGAAGCGAAGAACACAATCAAGATCAACGTTGTGCTTCCCTATCGATCTAACCACAGAGATACTCCTAAGGCTGCCGGAGAAATCTGTTCTGAGGTTTCGTTGCGTGTCGAAGCTTTGGTCATCAATCACCACCGATCCATATTTCGTCAAGTTGTTCGAAACTCGGCCCTCAACAAAGCCGAGTCTTCTACTCTGCTTCAGAAAACATGAAAAATTGTTTGCTTACTCGATTCCGCAACATACTCAGAATTCAAACAAGGATTATTTTTCTTCTCAGCCTATTGATCCTCATCATATGAAACTCCCACGAGAAAATAGTTACCTCTCCACTGGCACTATGGAATCTGTCGACGGCTTGATCTGCTTTGTAGACTCAGGGAATAAGCCGATAGTTTGGAACCTTAGCAAGAGACAGTTCTTAACTTTACCCAAACCTGATAAGAGCTGGAAATACATAAGAGTCTTCTTAGGATACGATCCCATTGAAGGTAAACACAAAGTAATGTGCATTCCCTATGTAAAACCTAGCTACTTTTGCCGAGTTTTAACATTGGGATCAACTCAAGAATCATGGAGAACGGTCGAAATGAAACATAAGCATCTTTCTGGCTATTATTCTTCTGGGCGATGCATGAAAGGAGTTATATATTATCTAGCCCCTAATTACACCGTTCCGCTTGGTTCTGATTTAATGAGCTTTGATGTGAGATCTGAAAAATTCGATATCATAGAAATACCATCCAACATTAATGCGGATGTGCTGATAATTTATAAGGGGAGGCCAGCTTGTGTTGGTAGAAGAAATAATGGTTTGTTGATTTTGGAAGATGCAGAGAAACACAAGTGGTCGAGTCTAGACTTTCTTGTACCTCTTGGTCACTATGATAAGAGTTTGGATACCTATTTCAAAATAAAAGGTTTCACTCATGCTGGTGAGTTTATTTATTTACCACCCAAGTTTCATAAGTCGTGTTATATTTTATTTTATGATCCAGTGAGAAACTGCCATAGAAGAGTCGAATTAAAAGGAATCGCAGACGACGAGTCTTGGCTTGATAATAGAGTTGGAAACCCTATGTATGATCTTTATGCTTTCCCGAATCACATTGAGAGTGTAATTTCGTTGTAACTATTTGTTGCTTTTTTTTTTCCTTAGAATGACACTTGACTTATGCAACGTTATGGTTTTTTTTTTTTAGAATAATTTTCTTAAAATTGCACAAGCTGGGATCATTACGCATTTCACTACAAGAAAACAATATAATTTCCTACATGTAATTTGGAAAAAAAATTGATAGAAAACAGTCATTTCTACGAATTTCCTATAAAAATATGTGGTACGATATCTGCCGTAAAAAATCTGCAATGATAGAAAAATGGTAGAAACTTTTCTACGAAATTTGCCGTAGAAAAATTCGTCAAAAATATTGATAGTAAATTAGTAGAAATGTTTTGACGAGTTTGTTACCACCATATCGGTAAGAAACAGATTTCCTACCATTTACTTTCCAATAATAATGCCATGATTTTCTTTCTAGTTTCCTTCAAACATTTTACTACATTTTTTCTACCAACTATTTTCTACAAATTTCCTACAAAAATTTGCCAACCATTATCCTCAAATTGTAATTAAAAGTAAATTGATTTTATAATTATTAATTAAAATTAATTGTAAAATCGAAATTTTATAAATAAACCTAAATTAAAAATCAATACAAAAGCCATAATTTTATATATACATCTACATTGTTGATAACAACACAATACAAAAAATCCAAAATAAGACAAAGCCGTGATGATTGTTGATATATCAACAATTCCAAAAAACAAAAAAAAAAACAGAAATTCCAGTTACATTGATGGAATTTCATCTAAGGTTGAGTTTCAGAATCATCATCTAAAGTAGTTGAAGGAAATGGAGGAGGGCATACTTAGATTGGATTTGGGCATCTTTATCCCTTTGATCCTTCTTCAATGTCTCAATCTTGTAACTGATCTTCAGCAGCTGCATTCCTAGACTTGTAGGAAGAAATGGTGTATCGGCTCTCTCTGGACTAATGTACCGAACCCAAAGCGACGTCCATTAATGATGGGAACCTCCTAATAGTTTCAGAAGAAAATGCAACTCAGTCAAATATACTGTACTTGTAAAACAGAATAGAAAAGACCAAACATTCATAAACATTCTACTTACATAAAAGAACAAGCACGAACAGAAAAGAAAAGCTTTTCAAAACCAAGCAAAACCAATCAATATGAAGTAGAGTTCTCAAGACTTACACTTCATTAAGCCTCTGGTCAAACTGACGCGTATCAAACTGCGTACCTTCTGGTGCCGATCCTGCCATGACTGGAACAAACAAACACACAAAAACTTTCTATGTAAAAGACACCAAAATAGCTTAAAGATAAAATGAACAAAAACACTCTTCGGACAGAAAAAGTGGAAGAATGTAACAGAATAGCCAAACTTGAAGTTCCATATAGAGAGGAATACAAGCATTAATGATTAGAATTCTTATAAATGATGTTCAAGTTGGGTCATCAAGGTCACAGTCTCCTTTAAAGCTTATAGAGAGGAATCCAGAAGTCTAAAATCGAAAAAAAAAATCATTTACCCTCGCGACATTGACGATTTGCGTGAAGTTATCGACGACAGATGTGATGTCAGTGTCAACTCTCTGTAACAACGCCTTTTGCTTCTGTAAGACAGCGGTGGCTGCGGCGGTCGTCGGTCCGATTCCTCCACCGGATCCGGGCATACCACCACCGGAACCACCGCCTTTGTTCAGCATCATCGCTGGTCCTTGCAGAGGAATGTAAAATCCAAATGAAACCCCAAATCCAAAATCAAATCCAAACCAAAATCCCAAATCAAAACCCTAACCCGAAAACCCAAATCAAAACCCCAAATCGAAACCCCAAATCGAAACCCTAAATCGAAACCCTAAATCCAATCCAAACAAACGAGAAAAATAACCATGCAAAGGAATTCGAAAGAGAGGAAGACAGGAAGAGAGGAGAGAGTTTTGGCCATGAGGCATCGTTATTCATGGATAGAGGAAGAGAGGAAGAGAGGAACTGAGGAAGAGAGGAAGAGAGATTTTTTTTCTGTCTAAGTGTTTTTGTCGGCGAGAGTGAGTGGGTAGAAGAAAGATTGTTTTATTTTGATTTTTCAATGGGGATTTGATTTTGGTTTTTGGTTTTTTTTATTTTTATTTTGGTTTGGTTTTTGGTTTAGTTTTTTTTTTTTTTTTGATTTTGATTTTAGTTCAATTGAGTTTTGATTTCCTAAATATATTAAATTTAGAGTTTATAATTTTATAAATATTATATTTAGATTAAATTTAAACTAAGTTTTTTACGAAAATCCTACGACTAACGAACAGATATATGTTCGGAGAAAACTGGTAGAACTTTTCTGACGATTTATCTACCACTGATATGGTCAAAACTTGTCAACCGTCTTCCTACCATTTTCTCACCAGATTTCCTACGAATACTAATTTCGTAGAAAATAGATAGAAAATAATTGACCATAATCTGACGATTTATATTCGTAGAAAATTTCCTACCAATTTTTTACCAATGATATTTTTCGTCATAATTTCGTAGAAAATTGGTAATAAATATTTCCTATCAATCTTTTTGTAGGAAGATTGGTAGGAAAACGTGATGTTTTCTTGTAGTGTTTACCTTATTTCAAGTTTCAGAGATGAACAAGACGCAAAAGCCATCAATGTTACGCATTTAATTTATTTGAACCACACTTGAAAAGTAAGAGCTTAAAGATATTGGTTTGATGGAAATATTGGACTCTTTATGGTTCAAAAAAAAAAACATTGGACTCTTGCTTTTTTGCCGGTAGAATTTTTTTCCGCTCTTGAAAGTTTAATACACAATGTACTCAAGTTGATCCTTAGGAACAAGGTGCGGCGAAGGACATATTAGGATCTGCTGCTGAAGAAGTTTAAGCACAACTTTTTGTGCATTAACACGTACACCATTGTAGTTTGTCTTGTTCAGTCTCTTGAGATTTTGGCTTTCAAAAGTTTTGAGTGATCTGGCCAATTTGAATTGGTTTGATCCTTCAACTTGTGCTTGAAACTGTCGAGAGAGGATGATGAAAAAAAACATGAAAGGGGAACGCGCTTGTCTTTTTGAGGTAATCATCAATAACCGAATTTCTCAAAGCCTTTTACTGTTATTGGCAAGCATTGGCTGCAAAATAAGAATTTTCATGGACATCAACTACATATTCAACTAAGTATGAAGCTACCCTATCTACGCTTCATAATTAGCTCCTTGGAAAAAAACGACATTAAGCTTTACGAAAAATGCCCTTTAATTTGAGGTTGTTCCTCACGAACAAGGTCCGGAGAAGGACATGTTGGGATCTGCTGCTGAAGAAGTTCAACCACAACTTTTTGAGCTTTAACACGCATACCATTGTAGTTTGTCTTGTTCAGTCTCCTGAGATTTGGCTTCAAAATTTTGAGTGATCTGGCCAATTTTTATTGGTTTGATCCTTCCACTTGTGCTAAATTCCATGCGCGTGAAACCGTCAAGAGAGCATGATGTAGAAGGTGATGAAAAAACATGAAAGGGGAAGGCACTTGGAAAGAAACATGGTGAATGATATTCCACGTCAAAGCTGTTGCAACTATAGATCGGGCCACCTAATTACGAGTTTGGAGAACATGAGCTTTAAACTTCGGACAAATAAGATGCTCTCTTGTTAATTACGGCTGACAATGACGTGCAAAACAAGATACCTCAATTACACCGTTTTTTGTTTCTTATGAGGATCCATCCAGAGTCAACAACTTACACTATCAAGATATACACTAAACAAAGATATACAGTTCCACACCTAAAGCATTTTAAGACACCTTCCATACTTTAGTAAAGTCAAGACATGGACAAAAAAGTAGCTATGAAGCTCTAAAAAAAAAAAGAAAAAAGGATAAAAAAAACCTCCTTATTTCACATGCGTTGCAGTACTACATAAAATATAGAGACACATGTGTGTGTACCTTTTTGTTGCACTGTTTCACAAATAGATTGCTTCATTTCAGTCTTCTTTTCCTCTCGACTTTGGGCCGATGGTTTCAAACTGGTTCCTTCCTTAGATTTTGATTATCTTCCAAGATCCTAACATACTTTATATTGTGATCTCTTTTTTTTTCTTTGCGTGTGAGAGTACACACAGCTTCCTGCTCGTTGAGTGGTGCGAGTCAGAAACGATTGAAGTTGTATCATAGTTTTTGGAGCATCGATGAACATGGCATTTTAATAAGAATGGAGGAAAAAGATCCATCTTGAATCTGGAAAATTTCATTTCTAATTCCAATATCCGTATTGTATTTCTTGTAATTTTTCTGATTTCAATTCTTTAAGTCTTTAATATGTTCAGTTTGTGGATGTTTTAGTAATTCGGCTCCTACAATTGCCATCCTTAGTACTCGAATTTTCTAAGTTTTTTAGACTCTGCTTTTTTGAGAATTCAAAGGGATACCATCTTAGAGGTTTATTCTACTTTTCAAGCCAACTTCACAGTTGTAAACCAAATCCCTAATTCAGAAACTCTCCGCCGCGATTGTTTTTGTGTTTTCACAATCCTAGAGTGTGGCGAAGAAGAAGGTGCAGTAATCAAAGATCTGGGCTCTCTCTTCAAGCTTACTCAGCTTCATCTATGGTAATCTCTCTTCACATCCATGACTGTTATAAGCGAATTTGAGCTTTTACTTTTCTTTCTCCTCTTCTGATTCTCGTCGGTTTGAATACTCAGCGACGATGGCTCGATAGATACTCGGTTGGTTGCTCTCTTCCATGAACACACAGATGTTTTGGATTCCAATTTCAACTTTTAATTATTCCTTTGTTATCGTTAGCTGAAATTCACTTTGTTGTTTAACTCAGCGTATTTAATTTGCCAAACGACTTTGATAAAAATGTTTCTAACTTGGTTCACATTAAGTTCATGGACATGGGTTTCCAACACAAAACCTGAAATTGAGATGAATATAAAAACTAAGCCTTGATAGTTATGCTTCTTTTGTTGTTTACAATGTGTAGTCTTATAAACTCTTGTAGACCATTCCGGTTTTTCGTTTAGATAGCTTAGTGGGGGATTTTGGTGAACATACTCGTTCAACCAAGCCTCCATAGTTATGCTCAGACTTAGGAATGTCTTGACCAGATCAGAGAGGTACTATTTGGTTTGGTTTTACTTGCTTCACCTCCACTTTCGGCAGCATTGAATAGTTCCAAATTCCTAATTTACAGAGAATTTACTTTTGGGCAATTAGATCAGATGATAGAGTTGAACCAACTCATAGCAGAACTAACGACAATAAACTTGTTTACATCCGAATAGTTGAATATTTTAAATTATTCCTTCTTGTTAGATTTCAGTTTCAGCTTTTAGTTTTAAAAATAAAAATTGTTTAATTTTCGATTGATAAAGTAAAATTGATTCTAAATCTCAAGTCCCTATTTTTCTTCAACCAAGATCCATCTGTTGGAATTTACTTTATCAATCACGGCTCATTGTTGATCATGCTTGTTCTTCTTATTCTTATTCTTATGTTGGAATCAATAAAAAAAAGTTTTCACACTTCCGTGTAATTTGAATTTTGATTTTTTCTTCAAAAGCTTGAATTGATTTGGTATTTTATTGTCATCTGTGGTTTCTGTGTGATTGTAGCTCACTTTCGGGTATGAAAATTATAAACAAAAGTGAAACATGAAAGTTCGAAGAGACCATAGAACGGATGCTGCAATTCAATTCAGTGGTTCATGTATTATAAGAAACATCAAAAGCGGTATTTGGATAGCAGGTAAAAAATATTTCTTCATTCATTATATTATGGATCTTGTCCACAGACGCTTATTCGTTTCCCTGTCTTTGACCTCATAAGCTACAGAAAGACGCATGTGCAGCTTGTGGAGCCATATTGGATCTGAAACACCTTAAGACATCTTCATCCTCAAGTAAGTTCAATCTCACTTAGACTCTTATCTTATGTTCCTTTTCTCCACTTTCAATCTTTAAATATAATGAGAAATCGTTATGTAAGAATCGTTAAGAGCATATCTATAACCATAAACCTTGGAACTAACAAAATTTAAAAACATACTTATGCAGAGAGTTGTGTTCTCTGTTTTTTTGGATTTTTGCCTCAAAACATAAAATAAAAAGAAGTTTAGAAATCTGTTCGAACCAATGAGAGTTTTCTTAAGAGAAAGGTTTATGCCCCTAACCTGTAATCAGAATTTACAGAGTTGTGTTAGATTATGAGCAAGAAGCTTTTATCGATATATAATATCAAAAGAACAGCACAATGGTAAAGTAGTTATTATCATAGACCATAACATAGCTTAAAAAACCCTTATTTAGTAAAGGATTCTTTTGTACACTAAAGCATCTTGGTACCGTCTGAGCTTACCTTCGTTTATTCGCTGGCAGTCCGGGAAATAAGAGATTTTTCAGGAATTGGAGGATGTCCTTCATTGGAAAACAATCAAGCAAGTTATTTTTTGTGATGATCTCAAAGCATAGTACTAATACAAAAATCTTCAACAGTAGACAAACATGACTCATCTAATATATCTAGATCTTGCTATTTTACAATAATAATTCGAATTAATTCAAAAGAAAAATACTTACATGTTTGCAACACCACCACCACGATCCAATCCACTTTGCTGCCTTTATAGCTACAAACAAACAATATTCACCATTAGTATTCAATATTAAAATAACCGAAAACAATGAAATTTTATAGACAATGGACAATGCAATCATGAAACGGTTTGGAGAGAAATCTAACTTTTATTTATAGAGAATGGAAGTGTGTTAAACAATTTAGGTTTAACCAAAAAAGAAACAATTGAGAATATTCATACAAATTAATTATTTTACAATCTCATCACGATTTTGGTATTAGTTATTTAATCCTTGATTTGTTTAGATATGAAATCTTCCAGGTTGGTTAAAGAAATTTGAAATATTTAATAAATCTTTATATTGTCCGTGATTTGAGAATTGTTATTAAGTATTTCTATATTTGTTTGCCAAGAAACTTTTAACCAAAGTTTCAGATTTCACGATTTTAGTAGTAATTATTTAATTTTAGATTTGTTTAGATATGAAATTTTGTTAGGTTGGTTAATTGTTAATGATATTGTCCGAGATTTTCTTAGTTAGAAACAAATATTCCTATATTGGTTTTAGATTTAAATTTGTCCGAGATTTTTGATGGAAATTTTATTGTTTCCGTTTATGTTGTAACAGGTAAAGGGAAGGATGATTATTGGTTGGATATTTTCGATGATTTCTATATATCATATTTCCTTTAATAAAACAGGTAACAAAATCAAGCACTAAACCAATGTAATTATGAAATTTCATTTTCAAATTCGGTTTGATTTAAATGATTTTTAGGATCCGCGTGTTTATAAACGGTTGACGGGTCGGATCTAGTCGAATCACTGAGTTGACTCAGTAATTTCATACTATTTTAACCCAGTTAAACTGGTTGCCAAACACTTTTTATTCATTAACTCAGTGGCATTTTTCGTAAATAATAGGCTTTTTAAGAGTATCTCTAGAAATGTACTTCCAAAATAATATTGTAGAGATGTTATTGAACTAATGATTTCTAAATGTTTTACCAAATCCTATGTTATTTAATCAAGAATTTATAAAAAATAAATCAAATCACATGTTATTGTAAATATTTTAAGTAGTGGATTTTAGAGGATTCTGAGTGATTTTAAGTGGTTTTGGTGGGGTTTGTTAGTTAAAAATATAAAAAACCAAATCTCATAGTTTTAGGTGGGATTTCATACACTTTAATAACAAATCATAAAAAAATTCCTAATTCATCCAAAATCATCTAAAATTTCATTAAAACTCAAATCATTCCAAATTTTCTCAAATTTCAGTTTCAATATACTCCTAAAAGTTTAAGAGATCAAAAGGACGCAAAAGTCTTATTAATAGCTCCTTTGAGAAAGAAAAAAAGCCAGAAAAGGCCATCAAGGTTTCGGAAACATGGCGTATATAGAGATATATAAATAATTTTGCTCTTGAGCAGAAAGTTATTAACAGAGAGCTAATTAACTTCTAAAGGGAAGAGTTCAGAGAAGCATGAAGATGCACTTGTTGTAAACTCAGTAACTATTAAGTTTTAAACTCTGTTTTTCATTAAAACTATTTAAACAAAGGGTTTCTGAAATTGTTTTTTTCTACTCCAATCCTCTTAACTTGACGAAGTTTGAATGCAAACTGATCTTAAGTAACTCCTAATATTTAATGCCTAAGAAATGGTAAGGCAAACCGGGAATAATTAAATTTGTAGTTGAAAACAAAGGAATATGCTACACAAACAAATATATTAACCTCACACCTCTATAGAAGATTCTGACATATGAACTTACACATTGTTAAGACACCTTGCTTTAGTAAAGTCAATACATAGACAAAAGTTGCTAAGAAGTTTATAAAAAAGCTACATGTGTGTACCTTTTGGTTGCTCTGAGATTGCTTTTCGTTCACATAGTCTTCTTTTCCTCTGGAATATGGCCAATGGACTTCCAATTGGTTTTTGATTTTGATTTTGAAGACTGTTTCAGCTTGAGTGGGGTTTAGTTCTTTTCCTTTTTTTTTTTTTTTTTTTTTTGCTAAAAGGCTTTTCTTTTCCTTTTGTTCCACTTTAGATTTTGGTTTCTTTGAAAAACTTTGTTCGGAAGGGTATATATATATATCCGTAAAATATTCATCATTCACTTTTTACTAGTGTCCCATGGAAAAAACGACTTATCTTCTTATTATTTACATACTAAGTAAAAACCTGCGCTACGCTGCGGGATGTTATATTACAAAATAAATTTGATATAATTTATATTTTGAGATTATACTATAATATTTTTGAGCATTTGTATATTGTTCTGTCTTCTAGGACGTACAAAGAGGTTTCGTGTATTATGTTTCATGATATAATTTATATTTTGAGATTATACTATAATATTATTTGATAATAATTGAATTCTATAAATACTTATTCCTTTTAAAAATCATGACACATAATACACGAAACCTCTTTGTACATCCTAGAAGACAGAACAATATACGCCTTCATATCGTTTGCTCTCTCCTTCCTTTTGTTAACCTTCTCCTTGGTGTCTTATGTGTGTACTACTTGACTCTCTCTTTGCGCTTTCCTTCTTGTGAGCATAGTCATTGCAATTTTTTACAATATGGATGTGTATCATACGAAACTCCATAAAGTTCGGTAAGGTGTAAAGAGCGAATGGCTTCTTGGTTCTTGTAAGCTTTATTTGGAATATGATGCTTCTCAAGTTTATATTTCGAGCTGAAGACCTATTCCATATATCCGGCTCAGTAATTCAAATGAAAGAAATCACATTAAACTTCGTAAAGACCAAGAAAAAACCTTCAATTGTCCTTAGAGCGTTTGAACGGATGAAAGGGATGCCTCCACAATCTTTGCGGTAAAGTCAACACCATCCCGTTATAAAGCTTGAACGCATCCTTATCTTTTCCGCAAGGTTGCTTGCAAGTTCTCGTGGAACATATGACAAGACAGTGTGGGAGCAACTCTATTACAATATTGCTGTTATTAATCTTCGAAACAGTTTCAATTGCAGGAAGCTGATTGTATTTAAGAGAGATTTATATAAGCAACAAAGTTAATGTCCATGTATCAACTCTGTAACTCTGCTTTACAGAAGGGATATCCTTATCAATGCTAATCTTTCCATAAAAACTTAAATTGGAAGAATAAATAAAAGCCAAAATTCTGAAAACCAAAGTTGATAACTAAATATTTTACCAACAAACAAATATAGAGAAGAGTGGGCATGTCAATTCGAAGCACAAATATGTAAAAAAAATTACGTTTGTAGGAAACACCTTAATATTGAGGGACGTCTATATTGAAACTTTATGTTCATAACAAACTTCAGAGTTGGGATTTTACAAAAAATTGAAAAAATGCGACCAGGAAAAAAAAAATGAGAATGAAGAAAATGAAAGACCTCGTTGGTGATATACTTGTCTCTGACTCTCTGTTTCATCGTCATATACTTTGGAGCAGTCTTTGGTTCTTGGATAAACCGTATCTTTCATTTTTCCTCAATCGAACCAGTTGCAACAGCTTTTGGAGATTGGTTTGCTTCTCTAGCTAGCGCTACCACTGAAATTTAATCAGAATTAAAATAAAAGAAGAGTTAGTTTCTAAGTTTCGTTGAAGAGGAGAACTTATTAAACCCTCGGAGAAGATGAAGCGTATAGAATTTAATAGTCATGCTTGCTTGGGAATTTGAAATGGAGAAATAAACTTGAGCTTGGAAATTGGACAAGACTATTTTCAGGATTAAAGATAGGAAGCGGAATGGTTATAGGATTAAGCGTTATATGTACATATGGAATATGAGGAAAATCGAATGTTTTAATGGATCCCCTGCAGATCCTTGTTTTGACTTCTCAAATGCTGCATCAACTCCTCTGAGGATGCAGAAGCAAAAAGAGAGAAAGACAGACTAAGAACGTCTTCGAAGTTTCCAATTTTGTAAGCAGTAAACAACCCAAAAAAACAAACCCAATTTTTGCAATTGAATTTGGAAGGTTTTGGATTCAGAGATCGCATCGATGCTTTACTTTGTTATGTTACCTCTGCACTAAATTCTGCAATTTGCAATCTAACCTATCGACGGAGAAGCTAGCACTGATGATATCTGAAGAGATTAAACTTAAGCACGGAGCAAAACGGAAAGCTCAGCCTCAAATAACGAAACTTCCGAAAACAAAATAACAAAATTGGTATCTCAAACAAAGTTGATGAACTTCTCTTCCTGTTCATCGATTTCGGATATTTTCTAGCAGAGAAAGGAAACTTACTTGGACCGAATATTAGTTTAAAGGAATGATTCGGTGAGTGCATCAGATCGAGTCCTTGAGAGAGAGGTTCCTGTCAAGAAACTACCTCGTGTCAATAACACATAGGTCAATACAAAACTCAGATAGAGATAGATCAAAGATTCAAACATAACAGGTGCAGGAAATAGTCATATTACCATCACGATTTGTGGTTTATCTGTAAGCAACTTCTTCCCATTAACATCTCTGTTCCTAGATCAAATAAGTTTAACATCCTCCCCAAGCATCCTTGAACCAGACTTTCAATCTTTTGAACCTTTCTGCCTCGGAGCTCATTCATTTTGGTCCCTGCAGTTTCACAGCTTTTAGTTTATTTTCTAAGGTTGTATTTTGGCTTTGGAAGACGATAAACGGTTGTTGGAGGAGAAAATGAAAAGATTGTCTAAAGCTGAACTTCAAAACGAAATAGATTGTTGGAATTGGAACAATCTTCTAAGAAAGAGAGAGAGAGGGAAAAAAAAGGAGAGTAAAAATTTTGTAATCACAGAGTAGTGTCTGAACAACAAAAAGAATGAAGAACCAATTATCATTTTGGCATTTTCATATGACCTATCACAATCAAAGACAGACACTTATGTACTCTGAACAAACCTCCTATTGAAAATTACAAATCAACCTTACTCATCCATTTTAATAAGACGGAAACTCACAAATTTCTGAGAATGATGATAGGTCATATGATGATGCACCACTTTATGATGGTGAGGACCGAGAGATAACCAAACAAACTGTTAAAGAATATCATCTGGGGAATGAGCTGGAACCTGCAAACACCCAAAACTAAAACACAGATTGCCGAACTATTGTAAGAAACAAATATTATTGTTAAGCCTAACCTCCAGAATTCCTCACGAACGGAACATATCTCCGGCCGAATCACGATCTTTCTTCACCGCCACGGAGAGGCTTTCCGGTAAGAGCGTGATCGATTTGTTGAGGAAAGATAGGAATTGATTGCCGAGGGATCGAACGGTAAGTGAACGATGATAGATGGTGTTAGCGTGGTAGTGAGATTTGGTTGTTTGGAATGGAGTTTGGGAGAAGATGACGTGAATGGAGTTAGGGATTTTACAAAGAAGAAGATCGATGGTGTAAAGCTAATTAAGACCAAAGTTGATATGCAAAGTTGACGTGTATTATTTAAATGTTTTGATTGGTGTTTTAAGTTTTTTTATTTATTGACATGTCAACACCATAACAGCTTAAAAAGCTTTAAGCTGATGTGTCAGCTTTGTGGGAGAGACATTCCAAAATTATAGTGTTTGATTTCTAAAATTAATAATAAGTAGAAAATATAGAGCATATGAGGTGTATATAAGTAAAATTTCTAAGAAGAAAAGGTCAAAAGCAAAGATAGCAGCCTGAACAAATTAGGGTGCAGACCAAAGATGACGCAACAATCAAAACCACGGCCGAGTCTTCTACTCTGCGTCAGAAAAGATGACGATTTGTTTGTTTTCTCGATTCCGCAACATACTCGGGATTCAAACAAGCCTTACTCTTCCTCTCAGCGTATTGGTCGTTATCAAATCAAATTCCCAGAAGATTACAGGCCACGCTTCCCTCCTACGGAATCTATCCACGGCTTGGTCTGTTTTCAAGATTCAGGAAAGCCGATAGTTTGGAACCCAAGCAAGAGACAGTTCTTAACCGTATCCAAACCCGATGAGAGCTGGAACAACACAACACTACTCTTAGGATACGATCCAGTCGAAGGTAAACACAAACTAGTGTGCCTGCCTCATCATAGATTTTGTGATTCGTGTCGGGTGTTAACATTGGGATCAGTTCAAGAATCATGGAGAACGGTCAAAACTAACCATAAGCATCGTTCTTACTTTGTTAGTAAAGGGAGATGCATCAAGGGGGTTATATACTATCTAGCCTATATTGATCACACTCGTGTTTGGGGTTTAATGAGCTTTGATGTCAGATCTGAAAAGTTCGATATGATAAAACTACCATCTCGTATTTATATGGATACGCTGATAAATTATGGGGGAAGGTTAGCTTGTGTTGGTTTTAAAGATTGTGGATTTTGGAGGATGCGGAGAAACACAAGTGGTCGAGTCAAGACTTTCTTTCACGTTTTTGTAGCTTTTTGAATCCCTCTTTCAGACTAGCAGGTTTCACTCGTGCCGGTGAGCTTATTTATGTACCATACACGTTTCGTAAATGGTTTTATATTTTATTTTGTGATCCGGTGAGAAACTGCTGTAGAAGATTCAAATGTGAAGGTATCGAAGACGAGGAATATGGGCTCAATAATAGACGTAAGTATGTGCTCCATGCTTTCCCGAATCACATTGATGGTTGAATCTGTTGCACTTTTTTTTTTTTTTTTTCCTTAGAATGACACTTAATTTATGCAACTTTATATCTTCAAATTCTCGGTTTTGTTTCTTTGCTTTTTCCATTAATTTCTTCCCCAGCAAATGAAGTTCTCTAATGTAATGAAATGATGAAGTTGGTTAATAATGAGAGACAGAAATAGCTTAAATCCTGCGATGTAGAACAAACAAATAGCCTGAAGCATATCAGAATTATATTACATCACGGGTGAATCAAATAGACAATGGTTTAATCAGATAAGGTTCCAAACATGATAGTGCATGAGATAAGTGTTCAGTAGATCAATACATTGATCCAATCCAAATGGTTCAATCAAACAAAGAGAGGCTGCCTCTGAATTTTGCCTCTACTTGTTTGGATCCAAAAGTGTATTCTCCATCTTCCTTTGTCTTTTCTCCTTGTTACCAAATCTCCAAACTATGTAGTACCCTAAAAAAAGACTCAAAGTACTATGCAAATACATGATATGCACTAACTCTAAAATGCAACCTAAAGCTAGATGCAAGATTATTACTAACAACAAAGTATGGGTTCATGCCATCCATATTAAAACTTATCCATAAATGAATCTCATCTTGTTGCTTCCATTTTCTCATTATCTCTTTCCATTCTCTCTACAATCTATGAAAAACATGTAAGTTTTATAAAAAAATTATGTTTATTATATTTACTAGGTGATAACCTGCGTGTCATGCGCAGGATGAAAAAAGTATAAATAATTTTATTAAAAATGATTTTGAAATTGTTTAAAATAAAAATAATTTAACCAGTTTTATATATATGTGAATAATATAATTTAATATTTCAACTTTTTAGCATAATCTTTTTAACTTGTTTTCATTTAAATATTTATATTATTTGGTTAATTTATATGGTTCTATTAACAAACCATATAAACAAAAAAATATTTATAAATATAGATATCTATTAAAATCACACATATCGAAATATTTTTTATTGTAACATAAATTATATTTTTAATTTGTTATAATTTTTCTTTTATTAAAATCACACATATCGAAGTCTTTTTTATTGTAAACATATTTTCTGCTTAATCAAAAAAAAGTATTGTGTATATCATAAATTGTGTATAAATTATATTTCATTAAATAATATTTTTAAAAAATATTGTTTTATTCATTTTTAAGAAATGTATTGTGTAATATGATGTATATCATAAATCATCACATAACCTAAAATTCGATTTTAAATAATCCAAAAATTAAAACATAATTTTTTGGTTATATTAAAAGTAATAAATGGATAAAGGCATATAATGTAATTAGTCTAATCAAAAAAAGAAATTTGTATTAAAATAATGAGAGAATAAGTGTGGTGATGACACATCAACAAAATGGCACCACTGTAAATATTTCAAAATATAAGTCTACTCTCTAAAAATGTTTCTCAATTAATATATAGGGGATGTTATTTAGTATTAAGTTTTTATTTAGTATTAAAATGTTATTAATTAGTATTATGTTTGTAAAAAATAAGTTTTTTATTTATGTTATTTAGTGTTTAGTATAAAAATTCACTATTTGGATTTTTTTTTTTTTATAGTTTTGTTACTAAAACGAATTTTCCTAATTTTGTCCTTTCATGAAATGTTTTCATAATTAACAAAACTTTCTAAACTTTTTTATGATTATTATGATTTTAAATATTTTTAAAAGGTTTTATAGTTTCAAACATGTTTTAAAAGATTTTTAAGATAAATATTCACAAATTTCCATAAAATTTCACTATTTCTAAAAATTAAACATTTTTATAGCTGTATTTTTTGTGATCTCATTCATATTTTTTTTTGAACAGCCTCAGCTCATAGAATCTTTTCTTAATTTTTTTTTATAAATTTTCAGTTTTTTAATTTTCACTATTTTGTTGTCATATATATTTTTCAATTTTGTTTTTACAAAGTTTGTTTGTATGTTTTTGAACACATTTATTCTTTCAATTTTCTGTGTCAAAAATAAACATTTTCATGTAGAGTGTGTAACTTTGTATAGTTGACAACCACGATTCTCCATAAGAAAATACATATTAACCACGAACAATTCGTGGACTCAAAAATTCATAGAATAAACTTTTTCGGTATATTAAGGTTATGCTTGTTGGCTTTTTTTTGTTGAATATTGAGATGTGTAAATTATTTTCCAGATAGACAATGGTTGAGTTGAATGGAAAGAAACTGATTTAAGTAACTTCAGTGAAATAATAACTCTTTGCCGGGGAAGATAATCCTCGAAGAATACCATTACCTGATTCAGTGAAATTAGCAGCTAGAGAATTTATCTAGTGTAAAATGAATCACAAGTGATTCGGTTTTATGAAAATTTTCATTGGATCTCGGAAAACCAATTACATTTTGTCATTCGATTTCTCTAGTCCCATGAAACCTCTCTATAATTTACATATTTTAAAAATAAATAAAAAGTAAAAACCCTAAAGCATATGATATATATATATATATATGTAAAAATTACTAACTCTAATAATAAAAAGGTCGAAAGAAACGCAGCCTGAACAAATTAGGGTTTTTGAGCAAAGATGGAGCAACAAGAAAAGAAGAAGCGAAGAACACAATCAAGATCAACTTTCTCCTTCCCTACCGATCTAACCACAGAGATACTCTTACGGATGCCTGAGAAATCTGTTGCGAGGTTTCGCTGCATGTCGAAGCTTTGGTCATCAATCACCACTGATCCATATTTCATCAACTTGTACGAAACTCGGTTCCCACGGCCAAGTCTTCTACTCTGCTTCAAAAAAGATGACAGTTTGTTTGTTTTCTCGATTCCGCAACATACTCACACTCTTCAACGGAATTCGAACAAGTCTTACTCTTCTTCTCAGCCTATTGATCGTTATCAAATCAAATTCCCAGAAGAATGTAGTAGATTCTGGCCTACGGAATCTGTCCACGGCTTGGTCTGTTTTCAAGAATCAGGAAAGCCGATAGTTTGGAACCCAAGCAAGAGACAGTTCTTAACCGTATCCAAACCCGATGAGAGCTGGAACAACATAACACTACTCTTAGGGTACGATCCAATCGAAGGTAAACACAAAGTAGTGTGCATGCCTTATCTTAGATTTTGTGATGCGTGTCGGGTGTTAACATTGGGATCAGCTCGAGAATCATGGAGAACGGTCAAAACTAACCATAAACTTCTTTCTTCCTTTTTTAGTAATGGGCGATGCATCAAGGGGGTTATATACTTTCTAGCCTATATTCCTCACACTCGTTTTTGGGATTTAATGAGCTTTGATGTCAGATCTGAAAATTTCGATATGATAGAACTACCATCTGATGTTTATATGGATACGCTGATAAATTATGGGGGAAGGTTAGCTTGTGTTGGTACTGAAAATAATGGTGGAACATTGTGGATTTTGGAGGATGCGGAGAAACACAAGTGGTCGAGTCAAGACTTTCTTGCACTTTTTGTTCACTATTTTAATAGTTTGCGTATTGATTTCAGACTAACAGGTTTCACTCATGCTGGTGAGTTTATTTATGTACCATCCACGTTTCGTAAATCGTTTTATATTTTATTTTGCGATCCCGTGAGAAACTGCTGTAGAAGATTCGAATTTGAAGGAATCGCCGAAGACCAACATTGGCTCAATAATGGACATACGTATGTGCTCCATGCTTTCCCGAATCACATTGATGGTTAAATCTTTATATGTAACAACTTGGTGCTTTTATTTTTGGTTTTATTTTTCCTTAAAATGACACTTGATTTCATTAGTTTATGCAACTTTTAAGATTTTTCTAATAATTTTCTCATTCCTTTATTATGATTCTGTTGGGTCTCATTACCAAAATATTATTTTGTGATATTTGAAAGTAGAACATGAACTCCAGGAAGAGTACACAGCGCACATATATTTCTTATTTGAATTTCATTATTAGTTCCTTGGTGAAAAATGCCCTTGGTGTTAGCCTCTCTGGACTGAGCCGGTTCGTGACTTGTCAGCTCGGTATATGAAAGAGCTTTTTTTAATACATAAAGTATATTATAAAGAGATCGATACATGTAAAAAGGGACCCAATATAAAAATGTGCATTTTATGTATATGGTGCAAGGATTATTACCAGCAGAGAAGATGGCGAGTACAAGAAGAAACGCTACTAAAACATTCTTCATTTTTTAAATATGTTCTTTTTGTGAAATACCTTTTTTATTTATAATAGTATCACTGTTGTTAATTTGAAACACAAACACAATACCTGTATATATATATAATATACATACATGATCTAACGTATGATCGCGGGCTCTAGTGAACAGCAACAAAAGAAAGTTGTCTCCTTTTTTTTTAGCACCAAGAAGGTTGTCTCCTATAATGATTTATTTGCAATTTGATTTAGTAAATCCAGTATATAAATAAACGTAAAATCTCAGAAAAACAGAGAAAGTATTGTCTTCCATTAATGTATCAAATAAAATCAGATTAGTGGGCACTTGGATTATCGGATCGGGTTGGGGTCGGGTATTTTGGGTTTCAAATATTTAAAGACTATAACATTTGGTATCGATAAGATATTATAAAATTTTGAATCGGATTCGGTTTGGTACTCTATAGATTTGGATCGGTTTAGATATAATTTTTGGATCCGATTCTTTCCAGATTTGGTTCGCATTTAAGTATTTTTATCCAAAAAATAACCAAAAATACTTGAAAGTAACTGAAGATCTAAATATTGCATTACATAAAACCAAAAGTAACCGAGTATTAAGCAAACTAAACATTCAAAAGTCAAAACCAAATTAAACATTTAAGTTCCAACTTCAAATTTTCATTTAAGAATTCTTGATTTTTAGATTTGAGATTAGTAATTTTCTATGTTTTTGAACGTGAGAAAAAAAAAAAACACGATGCAAAATCAAGTAAAAAGAGTTAAGGATTTCAATTTTTGTATCGGGTTAATCTGGTACTTGTTCAGATGTCTGGTATCTGAACTCTACAAAACATTATTTCCATTCGGGTATTCCACTGGATCCAAACTCGGCTTGTATCAGATATTTTTGGGTCCATATCAGATCAAATTTTCAAATCCCATTAAAATGTCCAGCCCTAATAAGAGTAATGCTCTCAAAAACCAAACTATTACGCATTTTCCAAATTCTCCCAACCTAGGAAAGCAAACATCGTCATTAGTTTAAACTTTAAAGTTTTAATTGCATCGAATTTGGGTTTTAATAATCACTAAAAAAATGTGGTATCTTTTAGTGGGACATCACTATAGATTCGATATTCTTATGCAATTAATAAACCGGACAGAGCCGGGCACGCAAACCAATTTAACCAGCCTCGCGTTTCGATATCCCTTCTTCTTCTTCTTCTTCTTCTTTGCGTGCCAAATCGCAAAATCTGCCAAAATTTCGTCTCCATGGATGCAAAACCTTCAGAGAAAATCGTAAATACCAAAAACAGAGATTTTCTAAACCATCTCGAAACATACCTCGCGAAAAGAGATGGCGTCGACAAGCTCCTGAAGATCTCGCGTTACACAACCAAGATCATCCTCGCGTCTTCCCTGACCTCAGAATCCGGATCCCTAAATCGCCGGCTCAAGAGCTTCGAATCCAGCGTCGGAGTCAGTCGCAAAGCCTTCCGTCTCGGAAAATTCGTGCAGGACATCAACGCGCTCAGAGCCTCGCGATGGGACTCGAACCGCGACCTCCTTTTGCTGGCGATCGCGTACGGCGGCGAAGGACTGTACTATTTCGTCGAGCAGTTCATCTGGTTGGCGAAATCGGGATTGATCGATGCGAAACACTCGAAATGGCTTCAGAAGATCAGCGCCTGGGCAGAATTGATCGGCTACGTAGGGAGCGTTTCGTTGAAAATTAGGGATTTGAGGAAGATGAAGGAAGAGGAGACGTGTGTTGCTTCGACGATTGAGATCTCTGTTTCGAGAGGGATGTCCTGTGAAGGAGAAGACGAGAAAATGAAGAAGCTGAAGGAGAAGAAAACGTTGAAGGTGTTGTCGATCCTTCAAGATCTTGCCGACGGATTAATGACGATCGCAGATCTTAGGGATGGTAAGGGAGTGTTATCAGCACCGAACGTGATTTCTTCAGCAGGTTTGTTTTCAGCCATTATCAGTACTCATAAGAACTGGGTTTCTTGTTGATGATGATGATGATCATCATAATCATTCGTTTACATCATCTATACTAAAATAAAGGTTTCATTTTTTTTAGTGTCTGCTCATTAGAACACTGATGTTTTGATTCAATCTTACTCTCAATTTCAATCGCAAGGGGTTTCAATCTAAAGACAGCTAATTTAGATATAAACAGAGTTTAGGCAATACATGATTTGATCAGAAAAGATTGAAATGGATCCAAATTTGGAAGCGATACAAACAGAAACAAGAATGGCTTGTTAAAGCCTGTTAAAAAAAAAAAAACTGTTTTTCGAACTCCCTTACAGAGACAGAAAAGATAAACCGTGGTCGTGCTTGTTGCTAAGAGGAAACGAATGAGAGAAACCACAAATGTGTTCTACCTTTCTTTCAAGGAACTGCTGTTAGATTTTGATCTTTTCAGTTGCCATGGAGGTAAGCAGCCTCTGAGAGGTGACTGTAGGAACAACGACGATGTCGAAAGCTGTTTTTGTCTCATGGAGATGGAAGACAAACAGCTGAACGAGCTTCTAAGACTTCGCTTTTCGTTCTCTTCCTCGGGTATTTGCCCGTCCGGATCATGGCAAACTGCTGTGATCTTGAGTGACTCGGGAAGTATGCAGCTGCACACGGAACCTACACAGGGTAGAAGCAAAATTCTGTCTTTAGACTGAGTTCTTCGAACAATTTGGCAAATGCAAGCAAACCTCTGTTTTCACCTACCTATTTGCGCAAGCCGGTTAACCCATTTCGGGATCTTTTTCCCGGTAAGCTTGTCGCAAGCGTCGTGGCAGAAATGGTTGCAGTTCTTGACAATCAAGTGATACATATTCCCATAGTAACTGCAAGCCATGTCCTCCATGAACTCTCTCACCTGTGCCGGGTTTAAATTTGTGGTTCCGATGAATATCGATTTCTTGAATTTGAAGCCCGGGCATTGCCGCGGTTCGACCTCAAATACACCACTGGTTGCGTAATCGTGCGCACCAAAAGCATACTCTACTCCATGAACTGTGTGTGCATCCAACGAGGAATGTTCAGAGTTTAGCTAGCTGTAAAGACCATATCGACAAGAAAACCAGGAGCTCCTAAAGCTTACCTTCTACACCGGAGTGAAATATACCGAGGCCTGCCCAATAGATGTATCCGTTAATAGGAGTCAAGTCATAGACGTTGAGATAGACTGGTGCACGGCCTGGACCATGGTTGCTGGACTTCAATTTCGAAAAGAAGCAAAACCGTGCAACCGATTTGCTTTTCAGATGAAGAGGTGCAAGAGATTTCCAACGTTTCTTTGACACAAGTTTCATCTTTTCCCCAAACCCTGACCGAAACTCTAGCAGCGACTCTGACCAACCTGCTCAATTCAGAAATTCAAATGAAGAACGGAGTCACATTAAAGACAGAAAGTGGACACAGAAGAAATGTGAAAACATTTTTGATCTAAGATGAATGATTTTATACCTTTCTTCTGCTTAGGGTCTTCCTTTCCCTTCAACATTGGATGATGCCTCAGTAGAGGTTATCCTGTATGTAAGCATCAATCAATAAAACATTCTGAAAGATGAACAAGCAAAGAGCTTTCTGCAACATTATGTTTTCACAAAGATGAAGAGACTGAAATGAAAAAGTTTCTCTTTTTTATTTGTTGCATCTTTTGATAGTTGGCTGAAATAGAACAACAGCTCATTCAAAAGTCAACACCAATCCCTTTAGGCCGGCTTCAATCAGTTTATACAAAGACTTGAGTAATAATATAACAGAGCATGCATCTTTAAATAAAGTTTGGTCTCTCATCTTTTTCATCTTTGAAAAAGACTGAGTCATCTGATTCTGAATATCTGTTTTTATGATACTACAATTATTTGGTAGCCTAGAAACACTAAAGAATAACTCTCTTATGTTACTTTTTGAATATACAGAGATCAAAAAGAAAAAAATGTGGGCAAAGGTTTAGTGTTTATAATATCAGGTCTTGTTCCCAAAAGAGTTGCTACCATGTCAGGAGCAATCATGAAGACAAGAAGATGTAGGTGGTGTTGTATTAAATAATGAAGAATAGGCAGAAGAATATGATACAGATAGATTAGTAAAGAGCTTAGGAGACAAGTCAAAGCTTTCAACAACTCATTCCAACTAATTGAGTCTGACAATAAAGCAAAATGATTCCAATTAAGATGAACAGTTGATAATGATATTATGAAAGCATCATCACCTCAAATTTAGCCTCATGTCCCAACAAATCTACAATCTTCATGAATCCAAACACTTTCTATCTATGCCCAAGCAAATTAAAACCAGTGCTTAAGATCTAGTAAATGTACAAAACCAAAATTCGAACTACATTTCATTCCCCAGAATGGTAAATCTTGAAAAGTGTAAGCTTTTAATTAGTGAGACTTTTTTTACGGAAAACGGAAGAATTTGTGAACTTATTGCAAATCAAACGTGACCCCAATTTGTACTGTCAATTTAGAAACGCATTTATGGTCTTTTACTAGGGTTTTAGTGTTCCAGATCTGCCCCCCCCCCAAAAAAACGTAGCTTTAGGGAAAGCTAAGAAAGACTAAGAAATAGATCTTACAAACTAATTCGGGTAATGAGAAATCACAAGAAACCCATAAAATTTCGAGAAATTCGAAGCGGGAATCTTCACATTAACCGGATAATGTAAGATTTGACACACCAAAATCGATTTTTTTTTTCTAGAAAGAAAACGAATTTAACAGAGATTATGTAAGACTTACGAAATTCGGATAGATTCACCATTACGCGCAACGCCCCAAAGAAGCAAGAGTCAGCATTAACTGTGTGAATCACCTGAGACTGAAAGTCTGAAACTTTAAGAAAGATTTTTTTTTTTTTCCTTCGTCTTCTTCTTCTACTACGGAGAGAGACTTTAAGTTTGAGTTTAATTTTGAAGAATCATCATAAGAAGATAGAGAGAAAAGGGGAAAAAGAACGAAAGTGTTTCGCTCTCTCCCCCGTGTGGCTTCTTTGTCTCTTCTTTTCTTTTCTTTGCATGTTTGTTTGTTTGTTTTCTATTTTATCCTCTCTACCAAAAAGACTTGGTTAAAATTGCGTTTGGCATCAAAACGCTGTATATTTGCATTTTGTGTATAATAATCATAAAAATCTTTTTTTTTGTCGAATCATATAAAACTTTTTAACATATAGAAAACGTAAACACGCATTAAAAAAAAATCATATAAAGTAAATACACTTTATTCAAACAAAATATTTATACGTATGAAAGAGAAACATTAATGACATAAGACAAAATATATATATTCATATAAAGTAAAATACCCAAATTAAATTTCTTACGGTTACTAAAACGCAGTCAGTATTTCTTCAGATCGTGTTTTTGAGATGACAAAGTAAATAGTTCTTTTTATTTACTCTTTTTTCTACAAATATCTTTGACAAAATTTTCTCTTTTTTTGTAAAAATATCAAGTCTCACATCTTTATTTACACTAGATCTTTCACCCGCGCGTATTTATAGATTGTTTTAATAATTAATGTTAACTCTTTTTAAAATACTAAAAATTGTTTAAAATTTTCTTTATTCAATAGTTATTTATGATATTATTATTTTTGTAACTTCAAATAATATTATTTTTTTAACCATATAAATAGTCTTTGAATTTGTTATAATATTAGAAATAAAAGGTTGTAAGATGAAAATATATTAATATTAAAATCATGATGTGTAATTTATCTCATTTTAGTATTATTTGATGCGATACTTTTTTTGCTATTTTAAATAAAAAATATTTTAAGAGAACTAAATTATTTGTCTTTTCTTGATTAAGTATTTACTAATAGATTAGTATGTGTCTAAGAGCTTGAATGGTTTTTCCGCTAGCACCCGCAAACGCAGCTTTTGCGGGTGGTAGCGGTTGTTGGCGTTTGGCAACAATCGCACAAAACGTTTTTTACCGCTTCGAACTGCTTTATGTCGCTCAAAATCAAAAGCTCCTTCCAGCTAGCGTTTGCGGTTGCGGGCGATTGCGGATGAAAAATTAAAAAAACACAAAATTTATTTAAAGTTAAGATATATATATATATATATATATAACTTTTAAAAACAGATTTGAATATTATAATTACAAATAAATAAATAAATTAGACATTTTTTAACTAATATTCATTAACAATCTTTCAGAATTTTATATGTATAAGATCTATAAACTTTAATTATTTTGATAAATTTTCTCTTCATCAGTAATGTATATATAACAACTAAAATTCTTTTCATCTAACATCTCCAAACAAAAAAACAATTTCTCTATTAAAATCATAACTTTCATCCAAACTAAAAAATTGAGAAATAAAAGTAATAATTTTTATAATTAATTATGTTTAATTAATAATTTTATGATTTTTTTAATAATATGGTTTGTAATATTTTTTATATTTATAAAATTTGTTTATATTATTAATTTATTGTTTAACCGCTACTACACCCGCAAATTAATCAGTCGTAAATATCCAGCAAACGTACTCATTTCTAACCGTTGTGCCAGTCGTACAATCCGCATAATAACGCTGTTGACCGCAATCGCCCGCTTCCGCAAACTCCGCAACCGCAACCGCAACAGCTGCAGTTAAACCAGTCAGGCCCTAACTGTCTACGAAGATGTTGCATTTTTACATTTAGGTTCGTTTAGTGTGTTTACATGTTTGGTAGTTTACGATTTTGTGTATAAATTTAGTTTAATTGAAAGATATAAAACATGTTATCAAAACTAATTCTAGTAAAATAAATAAAAAAAGAGTTAAGCATCAAATACGTTAAATTAGAAGTTTACTTACTTATATATTAAAATTTCAGAAGCAAGAAAAGGTTCGTGAACAAACAACCAATTACAAATTTTAAAGTAGTAATGTGATAAAATTAATAAGAAAATTTTGATATAGTATCAAAGTCATTCGTAGCTGGTACGTTTATATTTGTGTTTCATGTCAATCGTATCATCATCTTTGCACTCTTCGTCACCATGCGCAACTTCAGGCGTAGCGGTTTCTTCTTGTTGGCCAACAACATCGTACAAACATTGTGGTGCTGAACTATGATTGTGAGTGGAACCATTCTCGTCACTCTATTATGAAATTAAGAAAACAATAAGTACTAATGGCTGGGAATTAAGTCTTTCATAAATTATTTTTGGTTAACAGAGGCTATAGCTCTTCGTTTGCTTCCAGAATATCCGCAGCGTTCTAACCAGTTATTTTAATAGCATCTTCGTCAAAGATCACAAAAGTAGTGACATTGTCTTTGTCAAAAACACTTAGCTCAACACGATACATGTTTGTTAGAAAATTTAATTATATCCATTAGATGTTAGTCATATTGCTTTGGATATTTTATGGTTTTGATAAATAAATAGGTGTGAGAGAAGTAGTGCCTACCTGATAAGACCAACAATATTTGTTTGGTTGCATGTCTTGCAAACCAATATTGTCTGTTCATCATAGTTTACATTTATATTTAGTGCATACAATGTAGTTCCATCCATACTGTGGCAGTATGTCAACAACATAAGCTGGTTATCTGCAACACCAATAGTGTAATTGTAAGAAACCCATTCTTCAAAATTGAGTAAGAGACATAAATAATAAACTTTGATCTTAATGGTTATACCTTTGGAGTCTCGTTTTTCAGAAATTGATAAAGTTCAGAGCTCGTGACAGTTTCTACCTTTGTAACCTCTGGGTGATGATAGAGTTATTCCCAGATTCACCCAGCCTTGAAAAGAAACATATACATGTATTTTAGCATCTATAATTGCAATTAACATATCTAAAATATAATAAAGTATGAGTGTGGGCGTACATACCATGTCAAGTACTCATAACTTAGTTTAACATCATTGTCGGAAAAATCCGGGTGGAAGAGGTGGATGAAAGACAGAAGTTTTCTACATCATGCAAAGAAATATGGTGGTAGGGTTAATTGATTCATATTATTATAGAGAAATATACGCAGAGAACCAATCGTAATGCTAGAAGTTCAATTATAGGTTTGAGATCACGCACCACTAAATGTTTTTGGATTGGCGAGGATTACAACAGGTTTGTTTACACTTTCATTTAATTTTTCCTGAAATTTTGCGGCAACATTACCCCAAAGAGTAACACGAATAATTGGCCCACTGATTAAAAAAGGCATAAAGGATTGTTAGTGAATGTAAAAAAAAGGCATAAAGGATTGTTAGTGAATGAAGTTTGTATTTGAAATTATAATTTGTGTGAGTCTAGAGAAAAACTTGTTTACTCTTTAAGTTGTAAGTGAACTTCTATTTTGTTTTTAGCCACACCATTGAAGTTCTTATTGTCGATGAAGACCACTTTTCCAATGGCATCTAAACAGAGTAATTGTAGTGGTAGAACATGATATTATAATAGATAGAAAGAATTACTCAGATATTACACAAAAGTTGGTTTATTATTAGAATATTATACATTTTAAAAAAATTACTCAGATATTTTGTGCTCTTGTGTAATTACAATTAACACCTTTCATTAATTTGCAATTTTTTTTAATTTAAAAATGATTAACCAAAAATTAGTTTAATCCACCTCATTAACATCTAATCCACCTCATTAACATGAAAAAACTAAATCCACGTCATGAAATACAGTTTCGGGAAAAAAACCTCTCTCTCGCCGTCGAAACCTCTCTCTCTCTCTCTCGGCGATTCCGAAGTCGAACCCTAATGCCGCCGTCGTATCGTCTCTTCCGGCCGCTTCTCTTATATCCGTCGCATTTCGTCTCCTTTTTCACGAACTCGAGTGGGGACTCTTCGTTTTCTCGAGGGGACTCTTCGTTTTCTCGAGTGGACTCTTCGTTTCCAATCCATAAGTCAGCCGTAAACAATCCTTAAGTCAGCCGTAAACAATCCATAAGTCAGCCGTAACCAATCCATAAGTCAGCCGTAAACAATCCATAAGTCAGCCGTAAACAATCCATAAGTCAGCCGTAAACAATCCATAAGTCAGCCGTAAACAATCCAAAATTACCGAAGTGGGGACTCTTCGTTTTCTCGAGGGGACTCTTCGATTTCTCGAGTGGACTCTTCGTTTCCAATCCATAATTCAGCCGTAAACAATCCTTAAGTCAGCCGTAAACAATCTATAAGTCAGCCGTAAACAATCCATAAGTCAGCCGTAAACAATCCACAATTACCGAAACCAGATCCATCATATATCGGAGAAGGATGAACGAAAATGAAGAAGAACGAGGAAGACGATGACGAATTGGATGTTCAAAATTTAAGTTCTGGATATCTCTGTTGATGTGAAGAACAAGGTGAAGAACAATGACGACGAGAAAGACGATGACGACGACGAGGAAGACGAAGACGACGTTTCGTATTTCTCTGTTGATGTGAAGAACAACGACGGCGAGAAATACGATGACGACGACGAGGAAGAGGAAGACGACGTTTCGTATTTCTCTGTTGATGATGACATGGAAATATGCATCCGACGTCATTTTTTAATTGATGAAGTGGCAAGTAAGCCACCAAGCGATCACGTAAATCAACTGTCTTAAACCAGCCATCAAACAAAACTTTAAGTCAGTCGTAACATGAATACTATTACAGTAATTAAAAAACGAAAAAAACGGCTGCCAAATTCAGCCGTAACTCAACTGAAAATCTTTAGCTCAGCCGTATCGTTTGATAAGTCAGCCGTCAAAACATGCTATTGTAGTAATTAATCTTTCGCTACTAAATCAGCCGTAATTAGGCCGAGTTTTTCGTTAACCCAGCTCATTACGGCTGAGTTATGACACTTACACGAAAATCAGCCGTAACGAAGCAATAACTCAGCCAGCCGGAGAAAGTTAATTCAGTCGTGTCGAGACAATAACTCAGCCAAATTTTGACAAATGAACCATCGGGTTATAACACAGCCGTAACTTACGGCTGGGTTATCTCGTAAGTCAGCCGTTTTCTCATAACTCAGACATATTTCGTTAACTCAGCCGTAACTTATGTCTGAGTTATCTCGTAAGTCAGCCGTTTTCTCATAACTCAACCATTTTTCTTAAATCAGCCGCAACATACCGTAACTCAGCCGTGATTGCCGCTGTAGCGCTTTACGGCTGAGTTCATTAATACACGTCAGCGATTTCTGACATGGCGGCGTGTTTTTCTGATGTGGAATTAAAAAGTAATGGCATTCTTTGTAATTACGTTTTTTCCTATAACATGTAACAAGGACACGCTGGGTATGGAAAATATAGGCGAAATATGATAGTAATAAAAAAAAGTTTTGTATGTTTCTGGTCATTTCACCTAATTTGTATGATATTTGAGTAAACTTCCCTAATAGATATGTGTACGTGGAGAGAAAAAATAATTTTACCGTATATATTCTTGTTCTTGTCAACTGGTTTTTTAAACTCTTCATAAGAACGGATCCTAAATGTTTTCCTCTCGCTAGTATGGTCATGCTGATCGGACTTAACCAACTCTGTTTGCTGAGTGAATTGGATTA
Organism: Alliaria petiolata; assembly: GCA_020283515.1. NCBI lineage: Eukaryota > Viridiplantae > Streptophyta > Magnoliopsida > Brassicales > Brassicaceae > Alliaria > Alliaria petiolata. Next base: position 70,217,090 of record JAHZTW010000004.1, on the reverse strand, counting down.
GAAACTTGTGAGTAGACACCCTGTAGCTGGTTTTGTTATCAATGACCAGAAATTCGTTAATCTTGTAGACAACATCGGCCTTGAGGTTTGGCTCATAGAGCATCTGAAACAACCATTGTTTCAATAACCTTCTTATTAAAGCTTATCGAAAAACAAAGAGACATGTGATTTGGCGGAAGAAGAAGCATCTGAACAACCATTGTTTCAATAGCTTTTCTCTATCTCTTTAAGAATTCTTTTGATTTAGCAAGTTGTATGACCTATCAAATTTTTCATATGTGCTTATTTAAAAGCAATATCGATACCTTAAAGAAGAAAATTTATTTTATGTTAATAGGAAATTAAAACGCAATTCCTTTTTTTATTAGTTTAGCTTTTTCATATTGTTTTTCCATTTTAGTGTTACATAAACGAAAACAGTAAGTTTGCTCCAATGGTATTGAATTTTTCTTTTTCCATTTTAGTGTTATATATACAAAACAGTAAGTAATTTCTCTAATGGTATTGAATCTTCCTTTTTACTTTAAAAGAGACGATTCTTTGTTTTTTTATATTTCTTTAGTGTAGAGATATCAAGCAATTATACATAATTTGTAGAAAAGCAAAAAAATGTTAATATTCCTAACAAAGGCGAAATAAAAAAAATAATTAAAGGTATCAACATAAGATTAATTAATTGATTCTAGATGATGATGTAATTAATTATATACGATGATGTGAACAATAGATTTGAATCTTTTAAATCCTATGTGGACACTTTTAGAGGCCTATGGCATCAACTTTTATTAGTAATAGATTTAATGTTTTTGATTCCATTTTTTCTCTGAATCCGTTTTCAATTGTTTTATATTTCTTACGTTTTACATATTTTTGTATCTTCATATTAAAGTACTAATAAATTAAGAAATTTCGATGTCCGGCGTTCTTCGTCGGCATCATGAAAGGGTTTAGTAGCTTTCTTTTGTGAGTTGGAATTTTTTTTTTTTCGTTTTAATAAGTTTCAGATATGATAGTTCGTAAGATTTAGTTTTATGGGTTTTGGTGACTCTCTTGTTTGAGTTCAGTTATTCTCTCTTAAGATGAAGTTTTTATCTGGGAATTTTTTTCGTAGAAGATTTATAGTTTGCTTTAAATGTTTTTGTTTTTAGTCGAGTTTGACTATTTATGGTTTGTGCTTTGCAGTTCAAGTTTGTTTGACGGTGTTTAGAACAGATTTCACCGAATCTAACTCTTTCAGAACAAAATTGAAGAAAACAATCAAACAAGAGATCTATCCACATCGTGAGGATTGTTGTCGTGTTATCGTCAAAAGTATAAGAAGTCTGTCTGCTATTATGGTACATGAATCTTTTATTGACTTTTTCAAGACTCGAAACAAGATTGTTTTGGTATCGCCAATGTATCATCAAAGAATCTCTTCTTCATTAAATTGTCGAAAAAGATCTTTGATTTTTCTTTGTATTTTACCTGTCGGATTTATTTTATATTATAATCATTCCAAACGAAGATTAATAAAACAAAATGTTAAAAAAAATAAGAATTAAAAAATTGGAGCATATCCAATTTTTACCCTTACGTTCACTTATTTTGGAGCATACCTCATCTCTTTTTTTTTTTTGTCAAAATTTTTTAAGAGAGGCCTCACAAATTTTGGCCTTAAAGCTCGTTGAGAAGGAAAAAGTATTATTTTGCCTTGATTGTTTCTTCTGTTAACACCTTCAAATGTAACTTTTACGTGTGGTAGCAATTATTGGTGTTTGACAAAAATTATGGAAAACGCTTTCTACCGCTTCGCATCGCTCTAGATCCTTCAAAATCAAAAGCTTCTTCCCACTAGCGTTTACAATCGTGGACGGTTGCAGATCGACAATTAAAAAATTAAAAATTAAAAATTAAAAAACATAAAATTTATTTACAATCAGGATATATATATAAGAAAATTTCAAAAAAATAAAACTTGAATTTTATAATCACAAAATATATAAATAAATTTGACACTTTTTAATTAATATTCATTAACGATCTATTATAATTTTATATGTATAAGACTTGTAAATCAAAATTCACTTGAAAAATTTGTTCACCATCACTAATATATATATTTATATCTAATAACTAAAAAAAAATTAATCTAATCTTAATCTTCATAAAAAAAAAACAAAATTCTCCTTTAAAATCAGAACTTACATCTAAACTAAAAAAATTAAGAAATAAACGTAAGTAATATAGACATATTATTTTTATAGTTTTTATTATTAATTATGTTGAACTAATAATTTCATATTTTCTCATAATGATATGGTTTTTGATTTTTTTTTTTATAGTTTATAATGTGTTTATATTATTAATTTATTGTTTAATGGCTATCGCACCTGCAAATCAACCAGTCACAAGTATTCCATAAACGCACTCGTTTCCAATCGTTATACTAGTCGTATAAACCACTTAGTAATGTTGTTAACCGCAATCGCCCGCTTCTGCAAACTTCCGCATCCGCAACTGCAACCGCTGCGTTTAATATTCGAAAAGAATTACATACGAAGAGGATTCTGGCTTTTATTTTCAAGAAAATAAGACTTTTTTACCAAATGTGTGGTGGTATAGTGATAGTGTAATATGATTAGTTTTTTCGTGCTCCGCGTTCAAATCCCGTTTAGTACATAGATTTATTCTTTAAATTGGAATATCTACGAGATGACTTCTGATACTAAGTCATATTTTCCATATTGCCTCAACGAAGCATCCGAATTTGTAAATATCATTTTCTTTTAAAACTTGTGGTTTATCGTAAAGTTGATTGTTTTTAATTTTAAACAGGAACTATTTGGTAGGAACATCGTTTTTTTTTTTTTTTGAACATTTAGGTAGGAACATCTTTGCATCTCCAAACATTTGGATTGGGCGTGGTAGATTTTAGCTCAAGGTTGTAAATTTGTAATTTCGTACCAGCAATTCTTTGTGTACGTAGCTAGCTGTAACCAAGAGCTATAAACAATTAATGTTCATGTAGCACGATCGTAGAAGATGATTGGTAATTACTTGTCACAAGAGATCAAGCTAGGATTAATCCTGATTGGAGGGTAAGAAACATAAATCATCATCAAGAAATTAGTTATGTTGTTTATATATATATAGCATTCTCATTAATTAGCATAAAGGAGAGGGTCAAAATTTGGGGACATAGTGAATGTCATTCCATGAACCCAAGCACTTAACATGAGGACTCCACTTATTGTTGACGTGGGAGGCTTTGTAACGTTTCCACTCACGAAGAACAAGAGTGAGATCAAAAACCTTGGCAGGGATGTGGCGGCAGCAGTTAGCATGGACGGTGGTGACACCGCCCATGTCAGGGCTGTCTTGGCAGAAGCCGCTGAAGTGGGTGGTGCTGAGGAAGCCAACCGTGAGGCCGAGCTGATGGAAGAAGCCCGAGTCGAGGAGCTTCTTTAGGACGTCTTGTTCCTTCATCCCTGTCGAGTTGAGCCTCATGTCGTACCATTTCTGGAAGAGGGAGATGGTCCTGTTGTTGGACCTGACATGGTAGAATCCCGTGTTGATCAAGTGTCCAGCTCCCACGTCGCTGCTGTTCACGCTTATTTGCATATCCAAGCTCCCATTGTTTCTTAGCCGAGAGAAAGGGCTCCTTAGCCACATCACGTCCGTGTCCTGCCAAAATTTAAAGTGTAGTTTTTATATTTGTCAAAATTTCGTCAAAAATGACAATTTCCAACGAATCTCCTAAGATTACAATCCATAAAAATACATTTATCGAAATCCGTCAGAAATCTCCAACAAATTTTATGATTGGAAATGGGTTGGAAATTTTCGAAAAAATTCTAACACTATTTCTATTTTTTTTAAAAATCCAACTTTTAATAAAAAAAATTGGATCCATTTGTTGGAAATTCATCAAAAATGAGAATTAAATTTTTTATTTTTTTAAATTGTTTGTCAAATATTTTTTACTCGCCAGATATTCGTCAGAAATTCTATTGGATTTTCAACGAATTGTTATAATGACTTGTCTTTTAGTTAAAAAGAAAAATTGAATTCATCGAAAATATATGATAGGTTTCCAACAAATGTTTTTTTTTACAATTTTTTTAATTTAAATAATATATTAAAATCGTGAATACTCGGTTAGAAATTTTCGACGAATTTTAATTTTTTTAGGAAATTTGCAGTTTGTCAAGAATTTTTGACGACTTTCCAACAAAACATCATTAGAAAGTTGTTGGAATTCCATCATAAAATTTCTGACTATTTTGGTCGTCAAAAATATCCATCGAAATTGGCATTGTTTTCTTTTTCGTGGAAATTGGCACAGTTTTCTTGAAGTATCCTCCTTGCAAATGTTTTATAAAAGCGCTGTGGGCTCTTTGACAACAATAAAAACTAACCGTGAAAATGAGATGGTAGCCACGGCGGAGGACGTCTAGTAGCAAGCGAGTCCTCCGCCACATCATCTCAATGAAATCGGGCGATCGACATGTATACTTTCTCTCCCTCTAGGTCAACCCCTGCCGTCTCCATCTTGTAGCAATGGAGCCTCCTGAAGCGGCAGCGATCGTAGGCCGTCTGATCCGCTGCCACAACCATCAGATGGTCAAGAAGCGGAAGAGTCCCCTCTCCCTCCCAAAAACTCTTTAAGAAAAGATCCAACATCGTCCTCTCTCCTTCAACCTCCTCCACATACGCTTTGTTCACCACCGTTATTATCACCGTCTTGTTGTTTCCCGCCGCCGCACTGTCCAGCACCGCCTCTAGCTCGTCCATCATCGGAAACTCAATATCTCTCTGTCACCACTTCAGTATATTAAAATAATATCTCCTATAGTGTTACTCTAGACTTCAACATGTTATGAATCAACTTACCATTGGCTGATGAGTGTTGGCATAGTGTTGGAGATCGGAGATAGGATTGGAAATCGAACGTGAGGAGAAGCTGATGTATAGGGCGCCGGCAAAGAGGAGAGCAACGGCCACGGCGAGGTTGTGGGAGGAGTTATTAAAGAGACGCATGTTTATTTGGTTCTCGGATTATTAGGAGTAGGAGACTCACGTAGCTTTTATGTGCCCTTTTTCTCTCACTTGATTCCCTTTAATTTGTACACAACAATTAACCTAATTATACAAGGCAGTTAATCAATTTTATATAAGGGATCCACCATATACGCCAAACTTTTTATTGTCAACGGTATTCAGTTACTCACTGTACACCAAACTTTTTTTTTTTTGTCTACGGATATAAACCAAATTTAGGTGATCGCAAGTTAATGTCTTCGATCTCACTCTTGTGAAATTTGCTGAGAACGGATAAGTGATTTTTATTTATTATTTTTTTGTTTGGCAAAAGGGTTACGGATAAGTGAATTTATTTAATGTAATCGACAAATTTTAAGTTAGAATATGATTGAGTTAAAACATGCATGCCAAAAAGATATTGAAAATGTTTTACATCAATAATATTGTTTTTGTTTAACGTTTTTCCGGTAACAATCCTAAGAATTCATAACACAATATTCACTTCAAACAAAGACAGTTAAAATTTTCCAATATATCGTTATTTGCAGTTATGTTTTCATGTTATGATATGCTTATAATATTACAATATGAAAAAACGCAAACAGAAACTCAAAGAAACAATTGTAGCTTAGATTAGATATAAACAGCAACACTTAAAAATAATTCTTATTCATCTATCATAAGAAATTTTATGATTTATGGAATTTTGAACTTGCATGACGATAGCAATGAGTTTCAGCCTAGTCAACTCATTAATCATCCACAATTGTTGATTGTAAAAATTGACATGGATATTTTTTAAATGATTTGATAATGAGATTCTCTGTATAGAAAGTTGATTGAAGAAGAAAGAGACGTCAAATTTTTCATACAACTTCATTTATCTAGATTTTTTGTAGAACTTAATTTATCTGAAGTTTTGAGAAACTAGAATAGTTTATCAAAGTTGTACAAGAAATTTGACATATTTTCTATGTCATTTTTTACAATTCAAATCGCATATATTTGATTTAACATTGATCCCCATTTAGATTTTGATATAATTGCAGATAGAAGGAGTTTTTACATTAAATTTGATAGTTGAGGAGTTTATTCTTGATCTATATTTACTTGAGAGATTTTTTCATTAAAATTATTTAGCATTTCGTAAAACACATGTTATTTTTTAACAACTCAAAACGCAAAACTTTGATTTAATGTTGGTCGTTAAGATTTTAACAATAATGTTGTAGATGAACGGATTTTTTGATTAGTGGACTTATAGTTGAAGATTTTTTACATTAAATTTTATAGTTGAGTGATTTTTCTTCGATTTAGGTTTTTCCTATTTATAACTTATATTTTTTACAAAATTCTTTGACAATTTTTTTTTCTTTTTTTTGTAAATATATTAAGTCTCACAACTTTATTTATGCTTTTGATTCCATTTTTTTCATTTTTTCCTATTTCTTATTTTTACATATTTTTTGTATCAAGAGAACAAGAAAATAAAATAAATGATATATATATTCACCTTTATAACGGCGGGAAGACCCGGTTAAATTAGGATTTATTCCGACGACGACGTTGGTCTCGAATCTGGATGGTTCTGATGTTTTAGATATCACATATTCACAGAACATTCTTTTTTTTTTTTTTTTGATCAACTATTCACAGAACATTCTTAAAACATTCATTTTTTAAAGCCTTTCTCAAGTACTTCCGTTTCTATTTCTTCCACTAAGTGGATACAATTACAAACGAGACTCGTTATTACCATTTGACGACATTTAGATTATACGGTCGATACGAAGTTGAAGATTTACTGTGTCCGGAGAGGAAACAATGGTGCAACATCTGACCACACAGCAGCGACATTGTCTTGAGAAACTGGAGCAGTAACAGCCACGTTGTTCAATGATTCTACGCTTATGTGAACTTTCGTATCTCCTTCGTCTTTTTCTTCGTCGTTTTTGATAACATACCCATCTGGCTGCACAGCATCCAGAGATGAGCGAATCAACTTTAATTCAGCCAACACTTCTTTCATGCTTGGTCGGTCCGTTCCTTTCAAATTTAGACACCTTCTTGCAAGTTTTGCCGCTGCATTCACTTGATCCACCTTGCAGCCATCTCTGATTCGTGAATCGATGATATCAAAGAGTTAGTTCTCTCTCATTGCAAGAATAAAATAATTTGCCAATGCTCTGTTATCTAGTGACCGAATGAAAGAAATCGACTTTTCACCTGTGATGAGCTCCACAAGCACCACTCCGAAGCTGTAAACATCACTTTTGTCTGTGAATTGGCTAGACTGGAAATACTCAGGATCCAAATATCCTGCCGTACCTGAAACTACTGTTGTAAGGTGCGTATGATCAACCGTAACCGTTCTTGAAGTGCCGAAATCAGCCACTTTGGCTCGATATTTCTCATCCAGCATAATGTTTGTAGACTTGACGTCTCTATGAAAGATCAGAGATGATGCAGCTGAGTGCAAGTATGAAAGAGCTTCTGCATTATCTACAGCAATACGGAGACGCACTTCCCAAGCAGCCAACATGTAATCATCAAACGCATTATGAAGATGTTCGAAAAGGTTACCATTAGGAATAAACTCATAGACGAGAATTGGGACATTTGTCTCAAGGCAACACCCCAAGAGTTTCACGATGTTCCTGTGGTTGATCTGTGACAGAATGACAACCTCGTTGATGAACTCCTCCAGCTTGTCTTCGTCCACCACTTTGGACTTCTTCACTGCTACAATTTTACCATCCGCAAGCATTCCTTTATACACCGTACCTTGACCTCCCTGGCCAAGTATTCTATCTATGCTAAAGTTTTCGGTTGCTTTCTCCAATTCTCTCTTGCTAAACACTCTTGTCTTCTCGACGTTGCCTTTCGTTGAAATCAACTGTTGTTGCAACAGTAGACCTCCGTTACGCTTGAAGAACTTCTTCTTTTGGTTTAATCTTCTATGCAACCAGTATATTCCAACAATTAAGATCAATGAGCCAAAACCCGCACCAATCTCTGTAAACCCACAAAGGAAAAATGAAAAACAAAATATTAGGTAGATCGATGGTAATATAAAAATGTTGAAGATCACCACCATTGTACAAAAGCTTTCAATAGATGCGAAAATATTTGGGATAAAAAATTTCTATGACTTACCTATAATAAGTGGCCGATTACTATTACTATTACTTGGGTATACACAATCGAAATGTCCTTGAAAATTGACACAAGTGCCTCCCACACAGCGCATGAGACTTCCATTAGAGTCTCGTTCTAGGCATTCATCAATATCTGATTGTATTTTAAAAAAAAACAATGAAATTGAAATTAAACGATGATCCCGTAGATTTACTTTGACCATGGTTATAAAAGGACTTGGATAAAAAAAATATAATGAAATATAAACACAATTACTAACCTTTGCATCCGCCCGGAACGTATGGATTGCCTTGGTAACCACTAGTGCATGCGCAACTTGTAAAGTTTGAAAACTCAGAGATATAATCACATGTACAACTTATTCCATAAGTGCTTTTATTTTGGTACTCTTTCAGATTTTGACACCCCAAGAAGTGATTCGTCGTATGGATGAACCATCCTAGCGAAACCGTACTATATCGTTTAGGATGAATAAGACTATACATAGGAGACCGATTATCTGAAGAGTATATGTGTCCCTTATCAAAAATAGATGAGTATGGCTCGTCTGTTAGAAAGGCAACCTTGCACCCTGTTTTGTTGTTTCCATCTATCCTGACACCAACAATCTGTTGAAACCTTTTAAGCATGTTTGCCTTGCAGCATCCAGTACCGTAGCACCTTGTTTCACGTTGAATGCTTTTTTCATTGCAATAGCCGGAGTCGTCTTCGGCCTGGTTAATTCTACAACTAAGTACCGCTAGGTAAGCTTCTGTAGGCGTATGGTACTTTGCGCGGCAACTAGACTTACATCCCACCATGGTTGGCTCGACATTCGTCAATGACGCCGTGTTGTCGCAACCACCTGCCATCAGTATATTATCGTAGCCAACGTAAAAAGGGGTATCTGTCAAATCCAAAAATGATTCATAGTCTTCTCCGTCGCTTGAGCATCCCTTTTTTGTTTGGGTTTTTATGCGAACTAACCCATGTCGCATGAGACCATCCCCAAGAGAGATATCCACAACTTCCTTGCCAATTGCGGAAAGAAAAGGTTCGGGTTCTCCTGAAATAGAATTATTAACACATTCAATTTCGTACCATTTTTCAAGATAGCAACCCTCTCCAACTCCAAAGGGGTACGGGATCTTGATTTCTCCACAGGTACTTGGACAAGACCTCGAAACCGTGAGATCTGCTGAAACAATGATCAACAGAAGTAGAAGCAAGAAGAGAATCACAAGAGAATAACTATTATTAGAGCTCATGTTTTTTTTTTTATCTGCTAAAGAATTTTTTCTTCTTTTTTTCCAGAGTGTTTTCCTTTGTAAAACGCAGACGGGTTTTGTAAGGTCATGAGAATGGAAACTTGGTATCAGTGTCTTTGTCTTTGAATTTCCTTTTGTTCATTATCTCTTTCTCGATCAAATAAGCTGTATGGTGAATTTTATTTCGTCGTATCTTTGAATTTTCTTACTTATAATGTACGAGAAGAACAAAAAGGTCACAAGTCTCCGGAGACTAGCCAAACTTTGAATACTAACCTACAAATTCCTGGAAATTTGTGTGAAATGTCTTCTTAATATTTGAATTTATTGTGTAAGAACATAATGCAAATATATCCGTTGCTAATCCATCAATTATGTTATAGATATCATATTTATTTTTTTGTTAAAGAAAATGAAAAAAAAAAATTGTGAAATGAAGTATTTATAAATATTTTGCTTCCTCGTTGATTTTTGTTCTTCCATTATCTCTTTCTCAATCAAAGAAGGTGTAATATTTTTTTCATCGTACTTTTGATGAACTAAATGAACCAAGCCTTTATTTTTGTGTGGTTGGTTCACTTGACAAACATGTTGCATCCATCTTTGAATTTTCTCTTACTTATAATGTACGACGAAAACAAAACGATCGCAAGTCTCCGGAGACTAGCCAAACGTAAGCCTACATATTCCTGGAAATTTGTATGAAACATCTTAATATTTGAATTCATTATGTAAGAACATAATGCAAGTATATCAGTTCTTAATCCATCATTTATGTTATAGATATCATATTTAGAGAATGAAAACTTGTGGAATGAAGTATTTTACTTTGCCAGATTTCCTCTCTGATTTTTTTTTTCATTATCTCTTTCTCAATCAAATAAGCTATAAGGTGTAAATATTTATCCCGTCGTAATTAAGCACCTACTTAAATTACATTTCCCCCCCCCCCCCCCCCCCCATTTTTTCCTCTGATTCCGTTTTCCATTTTTTCTATTTCTTATGTTTTACATACTTTTTGTATCTTCATATTAAAGTATTAAGAAATTGGAGCATATCAAATTTTTATTCTTACGTTCACTTATTTGGTTCATTTTCTCTCTACTGAAATTTTCCATTTAACATCCCAAATTGAGTCATTCCATTTTAATATCCAATAGATTAACTAAATAATCAATTTCCCATTTTAAAACTTACATTATAAAATTATCTCCAATGATTTACTCTAAAATAAATTTATTTAAAAATAAAGAAAAGGTTTCCTCCAATAGTTCACTCAATTTTTACTATAAAATGAATATTCCAAATAGATTATATTTCTATTTAGTTATTAGTTTCTTATAAAAAAAATTAAGTTTTTGTTTAAGTAAAAAAAAAATTTACCTATTTATTTTATGTTTTTAACAAAAATTAAATAAAATTATGATTTTGTTAAAATTAAACGTTCACCACAAAAATAAAATTATACTATTATATAAGTAGTTATTGTTAATATAATTTTGTTTAAATATAAAACTAAAACATATAATTTTTGTTTAGATGCAAAATTAAATAATTATTTTGTAAAAAAAAAAGTTATATAGTACCATTGGAAATGATTTTACTTTAAAACTAGAGTTTAGATAAACCTAAAGTTTTATTGGAGATGGTCTTAAGAAGTACAATTCTCTAAAACACAACAACCTTTCCACCAAATATTTTTTATTTTCATTGTCCATAATATCAGAACAGCTTTTTCTAGGGATTCAAAGCAGTATTTACTCATCATAGGAGCCTCATCCCAAATAATAAGTGATGCTTCTAATACCAACATCCGATCCTCGTTTAAAAGAACATGTAGTAAACTGGTCTGAATTTATTGGAATACCAAACCGAGAATGCGTTGTTATGCCACCTTGTAATAACAATGAAGCAATGCCACTTGAAGCTACATTTAGGACAATGTCACCCTTCATTTTAATTGCCGATGATATTAATTTCCATAGGAATATTTTCCCAGGTCCTCCAAAACCATAAACAAAAAACACACCACCTTCTTTATTCAACATAGCTCCAATGATCCGATCATAAATACTCCTTTGTTCCTTTGTTAACCTTAGTATGTCTATATCATGATTTCTTTGCAGCTCATCTGTGTTGTAGTTCTTCTCATCATAAATAAGAAAGTTTTCAATTTCACTTCCTTCTTTTTGAGGCTTGGGCATAGATGGATAGAATGATAGGGAGCTTCCATTACTCTTAAGTAGTTTCTCAATCTCAGTAAGGACAAAATTCTTTTTTTCGTCATTACTTAATATCAAACCTACATTAAAGTAGTGAAATGATGTTAGTAACATATAATCCTTTAGAAACAAAAATTATGACCAAAAATAAATAGAAGAATTACATACCATGTCTGTTATAATACTTTCTCTTCATAAACTCAATGTCTTCAGAAAGAACCTTCCCAAACTTGTTCCCAAACATGATCAGGTCGAGATAAACTTCATGACTGAAGCATGATAATAAAAAGTGATCGCAAAAAACGACCAGTACTTGTGAAGCTGGTGTGAAGTAGATCATCAATGTATTATTGGTCATCTTCAAGCAAACCCTTAGCAAAACATGCATCCTTGTAATAAGGATACAAAATTTCATTGAATCTTTTAATGTCTTCATAGCTCTCAGGACCCTTGACATGATTTAGAAGGATTCGCAAATAATATGAATCTTCCAAAATTCGTGGAACATATCCAATTCTCCCAATTGCAAAACCTCTTTCTCTCCTCTTAAAAAGTCTAGCTTTCGAATCTCATACGAAGTCATTAGGAATTTGTGCGAAAGTTAACTTTTTGCATCCTTATTAGTTCTACAAAGTTCAAACCACGCTAAGAACTTTGTTCGCCTTAATCTTTCTTTATTCAACACCTCTTCAACAATATCGTTAGGGTTGAAATAACAAAATTGTTTACCTTCCAAATGGAATGTTAACTTCTTAACTGATGTTGAACGGTAATGAAGTGGGAATTTGAAAATCCTCCAAGCTGCTTCACAAGCAGAAACATATCTGAAAAAGAAAATATTTTAATATTTTACTTACATATACAAACATCAATGTTATATATCGTGATAAATATATTTATGTATCTACATAATTAAAAGCCAACCTGCAATCTAAGTAATCTTTTATCTCGTTTGTTTTCTTCTTGACAGTAGTAAGACTTACCTCTCTTCCTGTATTTCCATGGCCAGTAATCGTAGAATCAGTTTTGCAGGAGGCTCAACTACTACATCAACACGATCATACCCTTTGTTGATATATTTGAATAAATATTTGATGGATCCCACTTGATTACACCATTCAATGTTGCATTTACCACAAAAATAATTTTTATTCGTGTATCATCTTATTTTTAATTTAATATCATTCAATGTTGCATTTACATATTTTAATTAATTATATAATTAGTTATCATTGATTTAATTTTGTTTAAGTGTAAAATAAAATATATTAATTTTGTTTAGATACAAAATAAGAACATATTAAAATGTAAATGATTATTTTGTAAATAAAAAAGTTCAACTCTAAAAAATAGATATCTCTATTTGTGACTTCAAATTTGGAGTTAGAAATAGAGATCTCTATTTTTAGAGTATGATATAGAGTATCATTGGAGATGGTTTTATTCTAAAAATAGAGTTTAGAGGTAAAAATAGAGTCCCATTAGAGATGCTCTAATTAGACATCTTATGACGAAGAAGAAAAACGAAGTTCACATGGTGACATGGCTGAAATACAACGTAGAAGAACCTGCACTAGGCACCAAAAAAAACGAAGAATATGATTAGTCTTAGATTGAATGGTGGTCATTCGCTAAAACGACTTGGAAGATCAGCTATGTGCCATTGACGCGAAATCATACGTTGAAAAGTTTTTCTCTTGCAATGTTGATGCTCATTGAAGGAATGTTGCTTCAAAGGTACAAATTTTACAAGTTCCCTTTATCAGATGCCGAGAAATGAGGTAACAATACTAAATTCAACAGCATTAAAGGAAAATTCCGAAATGAAAAAAAAAAATGAATGCAGATGATGAGATCCAAATCTAATGGGTTTAAACAATAATGGGCCTACAGTCAAAACCCAAAACCCAAGAGTCCTCCTCTGTCTCCGACGATCGAACTTAACAAATCGGCGAGACAAAAAAAAATGCCCGACAAGTTAACCCTAAATTCGCACCGCCGTGTCGTCTCTCCGTATTTTTCCCAGTAGATGAACACGTTCAGACTCGGAACCCTAATCCGACGCACTGCTTCCCAGATTCCTTCAAATCAATTCCTTCGCTGTTCAGGATCCTTCGCTTCAATCCCTAAATCTCGTTCCTTTTCCAATGTCGCTGACGGCGAAAGCGCGCTCTATCACCACGCGCGTCTGTTCAGGAAACCACTATCCACCGGTTTCAAATTCAATCTTTCGAACTCCGTGAGCCTTATGGGTTTCGTCGATCGACCTATTCGAGTCATCAACACTGTCGAGCCCGATAGGTTCGGTGTTTCCACTTTGCTTAGAGTGGAAGACCCGCGTGATCCGAATCGGAGCTTTAGGTCAGGTTTGTTCGAACTGCGTTTTCTGCTCAACTATGTTAGTCTCAGTTTTGCTCATAGTATGTGCTTAATCGACGAATAGGGTTCATAAGTTTAGGATTAAAAAGTAATCTCCTGGAAATTCGATGGATCAAATGGTGTTTGGTTAGCCACAATGATGAATTTAGAAGTTTCCTACTGTGAATTATGCGATGGTTACAATCTTTATTTTTTGTTAATGGCACGACGAAGATTCATTTGGTTGATGAGAATTCGATTCTTGATTGCAATTTGGCTGTTACTTGAGTTCTTGATAGCTCAAACATGATAAGAGTTTTGATTCTTGTTTCCACAGTTTGGCTGTTACTTGAGTTCTTGGAATACATAAAAGTGGTTTCTTTTTTCATTCACTTCTTTGTTAATTTTGCTATTGATTCAATGATAGGATACCTCTTAGAATGTGGGACGTGACGGCTAGGAAGTGCTTTGCGCATCTGAAGCCAAATGATTTCATACTTGTCTCAGGCCGCCTTATTTCTTATAGCAGCTTAGGTTTAGATTACCAGGTTTGTGTACTACTTGTGTAGTCAAGATCCGTTTTTTTATATATATTATTGGCAACTTCGTGTATCTGTAGTGTTGAGATATCTCTTCCGTGTGTTGGTAAGATTTACAAGATTCGTTGATTATTGCAGGTTAAAGTGACAGAGGTTAACTACGTGATGGCTCCACCAAGTCATGTCTTAGATTCTCAGATACCCCAAAAGTCCGAATCAGAAACAGGTTATATTACATCTTCTCCTCATCATTCTCTCTATTGATAGTGAATATGAAACTGAATGAATCCACATTGAAGAAAGAAAAAAATCTTGTGCCAAGCTGAATCTACATTGAAATAGGTTTATACTTTATATCTTCTGGTTTTGGTACTCGGGTTTATAAAGAAGTTTCATTCGGCAGTTTTGAATGTTGATTTTCAAGAGTTGCATACATTTTACAAGAGAAGATGATAGAAAATTTCCCTCTGACTTGACCTTCTTTCTTTGTGTTTGGTGTCTCTTAAAGTGGCGAGAGAAGATGGTAAGGTTCACTTGTGGCAAGCCTTCTTTGCGAGTCCATGTGAATGGTGGGACAAGAGGAGAAATAAGAAGAACCCGAGGCAGCCTGACTTCAAGCACAAAGTTACAGGTGAAGCTCTCTGGCTTGGGTCAGATACACCGGTCTGGGTCACTAGACAACTTGAATTGTTCGACCAGAGAGAAGCAAATGGTGTAGAAGAATCCAACGATGATGAGATTTACTTGTGGCAAGTCTTCTTAGCTAATCCACACGAGTGGTGGGACAACAGGAGAAATAAGAAGAACTCGAGGCAGCCTGACTTCACGCACAAAGATACAAATGAAGCTCTCTGGCTCGGGTCAGACACACCGGTCTGGGTTACTAGACAGCTTGAATTGCTCGACCAGAGAAACGCAAACAAGAGCTGCTACGATCAGGAACAAACCGGTCGTGGCCGTCTTGGCGACTGGGTTTAGGAAGAGATGTTCTTGGGATATTGCAAAGTGTGATTCATCACTTTATGTGTCATCCCAAGAGTGAGAGAATAACCTTCTTAAACCGTTTATATAGAAAAGGTAGCGTCTATTATGCTTTTTTGCAAACATCATACTCAGAATGTGCTACAACCTAAAACGAAATAGCATCAAATAAGAATCAAAAGATACAAGTGTTTGCCCGGCGGAGATCTCTCACTCACGATTCATTATAAACCAATCAGCGAAAGTGAAAAAGAAAGAACCAGGGCAGAAGAAGAACAAGAGGATAACCCGAGAAACGACATGGAAATATAAATGTAGTTCACACGTACGTGATACATTAAGAGAAGTTGTTCTTATTTCCATGAGTGATTCTGGTTCTTCTTCGTATTCGTATATTGTTCTTGATATATGTTTTCATAAGGGAAGTAGACAGTTACTTCTTGGAACACCTGAAAACTCGAAACCTTAACTCGCAGAAGGATTCGAGTTGGAGTATATAAGCTTAAAGAAAGAATAAAGAAGGAAAAATTGAAATCGAGTCGAAGAAGATAACAGAGCTTACCAGAGGAAAAAATATTACGATCGCTGTAGATGAGGTATAAGTATGATGGTTACAAAATATATGCAGCTATTCGTTTGGTATGGTGGTGAAACATTTCATGTTTCGGTTGGAATCCACCACGGTTCGATAGCGTGCACCGAGACAGAGGGAGTATATATATATATAGCAAATATATGTATGTGTGTGTGTGTGTGTTTATGGATACATACATATATCTGACATTAAACAAGGTATTCTAAAATACCTTTTTCAATTTTTTATTTTATCCTCAAACAAAATACCATTTCTTCTAAGTTATGTTTATATTTACTGTGTTTGAAATTGCACATAAAATTTTGTTGAGTTGAAAAACATTAAAAATTGTACAAAAGAAAGATTTGAGTCCTCAAATCAACACTCAGTATGGCTCTCATTTTATTAAATACTTTCAGTAAAAAGTTAAAAACCAGAGGAGTTAATACTTTTTTTTTTTCTGAAACTAAATAGTTTTTTTTTTTTTTTGCTAAATTTTTTTTTTTTTGAACATTAAAAAACTAATTAGTTAATACTTTCTTCTGTGTTTTGGTGTTTCTCTTAAAATGGTGAGAGAAGATGGTATATAATGTAAGAATAATAACAAGGACGAGACGTTCTTGGAATATTAGTTATTATTACAACTCTATTTGATCAGCACTTTTAGGTCTATTATGCTTTTTGATTATACATTCATACTCATAAATTCATAATGCTACACTCTAAACACACATAGAATGATAAAATCGTTATAAAGAGCTTGTTAGAGCCGCATGTCTTAATTACCTGTTTGTGTTGCAAAAGTACATTCTTCCATTCTAAATTCTAATTGGTAAATCCATTAATTTCTAATGTCGATTTACTTAATTGATTTTTTTATATATATTTTAAACATGCTGTCAATAAGGCACTAATCTGAATGGTACAAAAATTCTTAATTCGGCAAGATAAACCCAATTTTAAAATAAAATTTAGTATGATCGCTGTCTCTGTTTTCTTTCAAAACCAAGATCGTAAATGAAGTTAAGTAACACAAAAATTTATAATCAAAGAGAACGAAACAGAACATACCAAAAAAATTGATCAATCATCAGTGACTACAGTCGAAACAATAAAAAATAAAAAATGAGAGGGAAAGAAGCCATTTTTGAGAACTAATATAGGATAAGTGAAGGGATATGCATCAATGGGGTTTTGTATTACTTAGCTGATATGTCTCACGAGATGGATTTAGATGACGAGTCTGAGGTTTTTGTGATAGTTTGCTTTGATGTTAGGTCTGAGAATTCAAGTTTATTTACCTGGAAAGCTTTTGTGAGTTGATAAACTATAAAGGTAAATTAGGTGTGGTATATTATGATGATAACGATGATGATTTCGTTGAGTTGCGTGTGTGTGTTCTAGAGGATTTTGAGAAAGAGGAATGGTCGAACTATGCCTACACTTTCAGGGATGATAAGTTCTTAGTTCATTACGTCTCCATCGTTGGAGTGATTGCTACGGGTGAAATCGTTTTGTCGATGGCCTCTTATAAGTCTAAACAACCGTTTTATGTTTTCTACTACAACCCCGAAAGAAACACTATTCAGCAAGTTGAAATCCAAGGTTTTGGAGATTACCATGGAGCGTCCAAGAATCCTAGTAGAGTCCACGTCTTTGTAGACGATTGTAGTAGATTCTACTACACCTTTGCAGACCAAGTAGAGGATCTTAGTATTAACGATCCGAAGCTACTCAAGTCAAGCATCTATGCTCCATATGTGAAGACAGAAAAAGAATCTGATAATGAATATTTTGATGAAGGTGAAGAAGAAGATAAAGAAGATCTTAATGTTAACGAGCCAACGCTACTGATCTATGCTCCATCTCTGAAGAGCAAACCTAGCCTACATTTCATTACAAGAAGGCCAAAAGACATTAGGTATGATGATGGTATGGGTAGGGAGAAGAAACACAGAGAGAGGAATGAAAGAGACAGTATGGAATATGAAGACATAAGAAGAAGAAGACACCACGAAGAGATGAGAGATAGAGAGAAGCGTGTGGGGAGTGGAAGGGATAGAGACGACCATTGGAGTGATCATAAGGGGAAGAGAAGAGAGAGACACACTGAAAGATATGGGACAGATGAAAGCAATATGCATTGTCGTTTTTGTGTTCTTTCTATGCGTTTTATGTTCTCTAATTAATCAAATCACTAGCTTTGCCTAATTAAGATCTAGCCCATATAATGGATTTGTTTCATATTCAATATAGCCAAAAAAATTATTAAAAAGTTGGGTAGAAAAGATGATTTTGAGCAATTAATATTATTAAGCAGCTGATTAATCAAGTAATTATTAGCCACCTAATTTTATTAGATGCTCAAAATCACATTTTTCGCCCAATTTTTTTGTTAAATTTCTTTTTGACTATATTAGTTTCCATTATATGAGCCAGGTCTTATCTAGGCCAAGCCTGCATAAAAAATGATGTTTTTTTCATCTGTATAATATTGAAAAATGATGTCTAAGTCCAAATCAAATGGTAACTTCTTGTGGGATGCAAAGTCCTAAATTTAGACTCTTAGGGTTGAAGATTAGGAGTGTAGGAGTTAGATTCTCGTTCGTTGTTCCTTAATCTTTTGTTAACCGTTGTATTGGGTTTTATCTTCGCGGTTTCTTCTATCCTCGGGCTTTTTCTGTTTCCTTCGGATCCTCTTTGTTGCGGCTTGTGGGCTTTGTAATGCCGTGTTTATTGCCTATTCTTTGTCCTTTCCGGTATTTTCGAGAGTTTTTCTTGCCTCTGAGGTAGTGATAGTTTATGTCGTGAATTTCGCTTTTTATTCTTTATTTTGTCTAAGTTTGCTTGTCTCCCCCTGTTTTGGGGTTTGACTTCCACTTTAGTATTCCACTTTGTATTCTTACGATGTATCTCTTTTTGATAATAAAATTTAGATGAAAAAAAAAAAGTCCAAATCAAATAATAATTATGATATTAAATAAATATCTTTGATACATAAATATTAAATAATTTAACTAAAAACAAATATTATAATAATTAAAATCAAAATTTTAAAATATTTTTTTAATTCTCATTGTCATGAGCTTCATCAAATAAAAACTAACTTCAACTCTCGTTTGTCGAATGGAAAATCTTCAAACTCAAGTATTCCAAAATTAATCTTATCGAATAAATTAAATTAATTAATTATTTACCTAATGAATCGAATTGATCATTTATTCTTATCATATGTATCTTAACTATTTAGTTATTATTATATGAATAAACTTGTTTGATCATTGCTTGCTCCGAGAGGTAAACACAACAAGTCGTTGATAAGCAAAGCACAGATTCACACTAAACTTTTGTCCATAATAAAATTCTAGCTCTTCACAAATCTTCCATCCACATCAATTCAAAATTAATATATTTGTCAAAAAAAACAAAAAAAACAAAAATTATTGTCAACTGTTCAATTTCCCTTTTGCCATTTATGTGTCATCTTCTTCGCTTGGCGCTTCGACACGTGCGGTGCGCGTATTCTCTTCTCATATTTTCTTTTGCCGACATGTCATTTATAATCATTATTATTATATAATATGGTCTACTTCTAAATAAATATCTCAATCGTCTTTCTCCTTGCCCAGTAAGTTGATGGACCAGTCACCTCCTCCGGCGAAAATGGACGTGCGAGAATCAATCTCGAAGCAAAACCATGTCTCAATGAGCCTCACCAAGCACGTAATCGCCACCGTCTCTAAGAACTCCAACGTCATCTTCTCTCCGGCGTCGATCAACGTCGTCCTCAGCATAATCGCCGCCGGATCCACCGGCGGCACCAAGGATCAGATCCTCTCTTTCCTCAGCTTCTCTTCAATCGATCAGCTCAACACATTCTCCTCCGATATCGTCTCCGCCGTCCTCTCCGACGGTAGCGCTAACGGTGGCCCTAAACTCTCGGCGGCTAATGGCGTCTGGATCGATAAGTCTCTCTCCTTCAAGCCTTCCTTTAAGAAGCTCTTGGATGATTCCTACAAAGCTGCTTCTAATCAAGCAGATTTCCAGACGAAGGTGATTTTCAATTTTCTCGATTCTCCAAAAAAATCTCGCTCTATCCAGTATTCGATTTTCTGTATTCGGATTTTGTTAAACCTAATCTTAACTCTTTATCACCAATTGATTACTACGTTCTGATTCTGTGGACTGTGTTAAGATTTGTGTGGACAGTAGAAACAATCAATTGCTAAATTGGGTTTGTTGTGTTCTTAATTTGACCTTGAGGATCTGTGTATCTCCATTGTTTCTCTTGGGATCGTTGTTTAAGCTTCTGTATGCATCTTTGGTTTGTGTGAAATTGGGTTTGCTTATGATTAATTTAGTGTTTTGTTCTTGATTTTACCCTGAGGATCTGTTTAGTGTCAATGTTTCTCTTGGGATCGTTGTTTAAGCTTGTTTTCATATTGTCTTATGCATCTTTTGGTTTGTGTGAGATTGGGTTTGCTTGTGATTGATTATACTGATTAGCTTTCTTGTTGATGAATTTGTTTGAAAGGCTGTGGAAGTGATTGCCGAGGTGAATTCATGGGCTGAAAAGGAGACGAATGGTCTCATCACTGAGGTTCTACCTGAAGGATCAGCAGATAGTATGACCAAACTGATATTCGCAAATGCATTGTACTTCAAGGGAACATGGAACGAGAAATTCGACGAGTCTCTAACGGAAGACGGCGACTTTCACCTCCTTGACGGTACACAAGTGACCGCACCGTTCATGACCAGCAAGAAGAAACAGTACGTGAGCGCTTACGATGGTTTCAAAGTATTGGGACTTCCCTACTTACAAGGACAGGACAAGCGACAATTCTCAATGTACTTGTACCTTCCCGATGCGAACAACGGAGTGTCTGATCTTCTCGAGAAGATAGTTTCTACTCCTGGGTTCTTGGATAACCACATTCCGCGCAAACAAGTTAAGGTCGGCGAATTCAAGATTCCAAAGTTTAAATTCTCTTTCGGGTTCGAAGCTTCGGATGTTTTGAAAGGATTGGGGCTGACTTCGCCGTTCTCGGGCGAAGACGGTCTGACTGAGATGGTTGAATCTCCAGAGATGGGGAAGAATTTAGCCGTATCGAGCGTTTTCCATAAAGCGTGTATCGAAGTGAATGAAGAAGGAACAGAAGCTGCAGCTGCATCAGCTGGAGTTATAAAGCTAAGAGGTTTGGCTATGGAGGAAGAGATCATAGATTTTGTTGCGGACCATCCGTTTCTGTTGGTGGTCACAGAGAACATAACAGGAGTGGTTCTGTTCATTGGTCAAGTCGTTGATCCGTTGCATTAGAAGCTTTTGGTTTAGTGAGAGTCGTTCAATAAAATGAGAGTCGTCACTATGAGTTGTGATTTGAGGACCGAGTCTTTTCTGCTACATCCTTTTGTTAACTTTGATGTGTGTAATGATGATAATAACAACATTTCTTTTTGTACATTTCTAATGCGTTTCTTTTTCCGTTTTTCGAATCCTCAACAATATTGTTCCATTTGCAATTTGTAAGTCATAGTTTAAAATAAATGAAAAAAGGTATTTTAGAATACCTCGATTAACAACATCACACATATATATACATACATGTGGAAGTAGAACCTCGAAGTTTCAGTGCATGCTCTTCGAACCGTGGTGGGTATTCACTGACCCATGAATTATCCCACCACCGAGCCGAAAGAAAAGCTGCAGAATTTTAGGTTCCATCAAAATATATATACGTTGGTCTATATATTATACAATAAATACACACAGCAATCATATTAAATTTTAAAATTGGGGAAACTTGCGGAATTATGGAATATTTTAACCAATCAGATTAGTCATTGATCCGTTGCATTGAAACTAATCTGCTTTTACATAGAGTAATTAATCAAATGAGAGAGTCATTTTATGAGTGGTGATTTGGGGACTCATCTTTCTGCTACATTCTGCTAAATTTTAAAAATTGGGAAAAATCCTGTCGAATTAAGAATTTTTTGTACCATTCAGATTTATCTTACACTATTTTATAATAAAACAGATTAGTGACAGCATATTTAAAATCAAAAAATCCATTAAGTACATCGACATTAGAAATTAATGGATTTACCAATGGCAATTAGAATTTAGAATGGATGTACTTTTGCAACACAAACAAGGTAAATGAGACATGCGACTCTAACAAGATCTTTATAACGATTCCAAGTGATGTAGCATTATGAATTTATGAGTATAAATGTCTAATCAAAAAAGTATAATAGACATAAAAGTGATGATCAAATACACTTTGTATTTTGTAATAATAACTTATTATATTTCAAAGGCATCTCGTCCTTGTTATTATTCTTACATTCTATACCATTTTCTCTCGTCATTTTAAGAGAAACACCAAAACACAGAAAGAGATTATTAACTAATCTGGTTTTAGCAAAAAAGACTAATCTGGTTTTTACTGAAAGACTAATCTGGTTTTTAGTAGTGATGTGGAAACTTTTGGTTTAGTGAGAGTATTCAATAAAATGAGAGTCACTATGAGTTTGGGTTTGAGGACTCAATCTTTTTCCTGCTACATCCTTTGTTAACTTTTTTTTTTTTTTAATAGAATGTCAAATTAATTCAAACCCAAAAAAAACTTTTTTACAATGACTTTTGGTTGAATGTTTTCAAAACTTAAAACCAGTTATAAGAAAGAGGATCTTTGAAATCCTTTGTTAACAACATCCTTTCTTTTTGTACATTTCTAATGTGTTTCTTTTTCGACTCCCCAACAATATATATTCATTCCATTTGCAATTTCTAATAGTCGTTAGCTTAAAATAAATGAAAAAGGTATTTTAGAATACCTCGATTGACATCACACACATATATACATGTACACACACACACACATACATATATGTGGAAGTAGATTCTGGTGACGGTGCATGCTATACTCGAACCGTGGTTGGTAACCACTGACCCATGAACTATCCACCACCGAGCCGAACAAAAAGCAGCAAACATGAGGTTCCATTAAATATATATACTTCGGTCTATAATTTATATAATAATCTTATTATGAACAGTAAAAGTGAACAGTACCAACACTCAGAAGTAAGCAATGACGTATACAAGTACTCAGAAGTGTCGGTACCATTACTGGACGACACGTATCAAGACGCACTCGCTTAAGTGTCGGCACCACAACTGGACGACACGTATCAACGCTAAGACGCCTTCTCTTCTCCTATAAATACCCACCTCTATCAAACGAAAAAGGCACGAGCATTTTCGGCATCTACCTCTATCACTAAAAATATTTTTCTAAAAACACTCTCAAAGTTTTTACCTTTAAACTTTGTAATCTTCAAATCCTTATTTCAATCTTTAAGCTTCAAGCAATAAATCTATAAGTTTATAAACAAAGCTTTAATAAAAACGTTTACTGTAGCAAAGGTACTGTTCACTTTTATTGTTCATAATAAGATTATATTCAAATGGTATCAGAGCCGGGATTGATCTTCGTCGAACGTGTTGCTGATTGGTTTCTGCTCTCTTGAATCTGATTCTGTAGGAATTTTGAAGCAGCGTGGAGAAAAGTTAAAGAATCTGTAACATGGGACACACCACCCTTTCAAATTACACATACATATGACAGTGTTTTGGTTTGAGATTGTGAGATCAAAACACAGTTAGATTCTGAGTTTTTTTAACAAAATATTTGATAACTTTGGTATGAGAGTTCCAAGATCATTAGCTTCATGACAGTTCCCACACGTAACAACACAACCAAATGATTCTGATTCTGCCTCTGGTTTTAATCTTCGTATTATTGATTTGTTTTTCAAAATGTAAAGTGTGCCTTTTTTACTTATGACATGTGTTAGAAAGTTGTAATTTTTTTCACGTGGGTTAGGTTTGATTCAAGATTGTTTTTCTTTTAATTTCTTCTTCGGAAAATATCTGTATTTTTTTCAAGGTCTTGTCAGTAGTACTCAGTAGACATCGGTCCCCTATTTTGGAAAAAGAGTACAGTGAAAGCGAGAGCTTTTTGGATGAAATCCTCATTACCGGCAAAACAATTTGAGTTTCAAGCTCGAAAATGTGTAAATAAAAACTAATCAAAAGAAATAATAACTCTCATATTGGAGAATGGTGACTTGCAAACAGCGTTCACCATTTTTTTTTTAAGTTCCCTCAGTATTCAGTATTTTAAACAAGATAAAAGACGTCTTTTATTATGAGAATTTATAGTTAGCTTTGGAGCATCTGAAAATTCTATTGATGCAGCAATAGTACGTTTCAAGGGTTTGTATAAGTATTGGAGTTTGGTAGACGATGATAAGATGTTCATTTACAACGGTATATTTAGCACCTGATTTCGGGCCATTGTAAATAAGCATCTTATCATCGTCTATCAAACTCCAATATTTATCCAAACCCTTGAAGCATATTAATCCTGCAGCAATAGAATATATGTCTTTCAGACGCTCCAAAGTTAACTCTAAATTCTCATAATAAAAAATGTCTTTAATTTTGTATTACTGACTTTTATCTTGTATTACTGAAAATGGAGGGGGTAGCAAAAAAGTGATCATAGCTACAGTAAAACATTTATAAATTAATAATGTTGAAACTTCAAAATTTTATTATTTAATAGAGTTATTAATTTATATAGATATTTTTCGTTTTGAACTCTTAATGATCATCAAGAGAGAATAGCAAATTGTTTTCAAAAATACGTGCATATTTTGTTCAGGAGATGTTGCATCAATAAATTTGGAAGATGAGGCAAACAACATTCATGAACATAAAGTTGTGATTAATAGTCTCAATTATCAAAAAAAAATATATGTCAATAGCATATTCGACTATCTAGATAAAAGCGATACATGCTCGGATTTTCAGAGTATGGAAAATTGTGGCTAACGTCCTTAATGTTTATGAAGTTGAAGATGATAATATGGAACATTTGGTAGTAGTTACGCGTCAGGAATCACTTATAACTTGTAAAAAAATTCATAATCTTTGGATGCAAATAAAAAAAACAACACTAAAAATTATTGATGCAATAAGAAAGAAAATTCTAAGAAAGACAACACTCCAATACTAATCCAAAACCTTGAAGCATACTAATCCTGCAGCAATAGGATATCCGTCTTTCAGACGCTCCAAAGCTAACTCTAAATTTTCATAATAAAAGACGTCTTTTATATTGTATAATTCTTCATCTCCAAGTTGCTTTTACTTGAGGCAATCAAATACCTTCTCTCCAGGTTTTTCTCTCGGTACTCCATGTATTTTAGCATACATCAATTCATACATCAATCCACTAAGCATACTATCACCAAAACAACAGTGTTCAAGATTATCCTTAGCTGCTTTGTATTTTTTGTTTTTTTTTGCTGTATACACCTCTGGACTAACGTTACTTCACAAAAACATGAGAGAAACTCGAACAAACTCTTTTATGAGTAGTGATGAATCATTCAATACTTTGGTCTATATATTATACAATAAATACAGACTGGATCCACCCGAAACCTATCCTTAACCAATATCCTATGTGTTCCCCACATCCACAAAAATCTGATTTCTGTCTATCGGCTTTGCAACGCTAATAAATTTTCTGTGGAATTTTTCCCTGCTCATTTTCAGGTGAAAGATCTCAGCTCGGGGGTCCCATTGCTCCACGGCAAGACTAAGGGTGAACTTTACGAGTGGCCAGTCTCAACAGAACCAGTGATGTCATTCTTTGCTGCGTCTCCATCAAAACCAACCCTGGCCGATTGGCATTACCGTCTTGGCCATCCCTCACCATCGATTCTCAATAAAATCATTTCCAATTTTACTCTTTCATGCTCGCAGTCTACTACTTTAAACTCCTTGTGTACCGACTGCTCTATCAATAAAAGTCACAAACTCCCTTTTCATCAAACCTCTATTCACTCCACCCGACCTCTTGAATACATTTTTACAGATGTCTGGTCTTCACCAATTATTTCATGTGATAACTACAAATACTACATAGTTCTCGTTGACCATTACACTCGCTTCACATGGCTATATCCTCTAAAAACAAAATCCCAAGTTATCGAGATATTCAAACCTTTCAAAGCCCTTGTGGAGACTCGGTTCAATGTCAAGATTGGGACTCTTTACTCAGACAATGGAGGAGAGTTTATTGCCCTCCGCCAGTTCCTCTCTGCGTCTGGAATCTCGCACTTTACTTCCCCACCACATACGCCAGAGCACAACGGCATCTCGGAAAGAAAGCATCGGCACATAGTCGAGACTGGTCTCTCCCTCCTCACACACGCAGGAATGCTAAAATCCTACTGGACTTATGCCTTTGCCACAGCCACCTACCTGATAAATCGCATGCTCACACCAGTTCTTGCGATGCAGTCACCATACGAGAAGCTGTTTGGAGATACTCCGAATTACGCAAAACTCCGAGTCTTTGGCAGTCTCTGCTTCCCGTGGTTACGACCGTACAACAACAACAAACTTGAGAATCGCTCAACTCCTTGTGTTTTCATTGGATACTCACTGACTCAGAGCGCATACATGTGTCTCCAACCAAGCTCGGGCCGAATCTATATCTCCAGACATGTCAGATTTTATGAAGCCGTCTTCCCCTTCAATTTTCTCCGTCAATTACCAGAGGAATCGGCGTCTCCTTCACCGACTGCGATCACTGCCCCTGCTCAACGAATCTGCATTCCTCCGCCACTCGTAATATCGCCCCAGTCAGATCTCCAGGGACCCACGAGCTCAGATCCATCATGAAATTGGAGCCAAGAAGGTAAGAGCTTGTTTTGATTAGCTGCAAGGACTTTTGTACTTCTCTCCAAGCTAGTGATAATTTCAGCACAACAACTTAAAACAGAGCTTATTTTCTCTGCTTCATCAGCGTTATTATCTCCAAAAAAGGACTTTGTTGTACTAACAATATTCACGTTCTTTACCTCACGTCCACTTGTTGTGAGAAAGTAAGCGATGACTTTCTTTCTTAACTCCCTCCCTGATGTTGTTCACTACGTCTTTTCTTCTCACAGAATCTGATGTCATTGTTGTTGATAAACACATCGTTGTTGAGTTGTTTCTTGTGACTTCATGTGTCTTGGCACAAATAGTGTTATGATCAATAACACAATCCAAAGTTGGCATATGGATGTGTGTCAGCCTCTTTGAAAGGATCGACATGACTTGATATTTTCCAAACTTGTATCGCTTATATGTAGAATAAGCATAGCTCTTAACCAATATTTCATCATTGTAAAAATCATAGATGAGTTGTTCTTCACTGATACCAAAAACCGGATCCCCATAGGACTTGCTGAAGACCGTTTGTTCAACGTGAAAAACTGAAATTTTACTTCGATCGCGATCTGGTGGTTGTCGTTGACGATTTACTGGATAAATAAATCTACCTTGGTTTCTGGTATCCTTGTGCTTCAATATACCTAGATAATAAGATGGAATTCTTATTCGATCTATTTTTCCAAAAAATCAAATTTGTGAAATCCCTTTCTGAATTGCCCACGAATAAGTCATTAGCTTCCGTCGGATGGATGTTCTCGATGATTTGGCCATGTTCTCTAGGAGTGAAACAAAGGACCGCATCGTCCACAACTTCCGCCACTTCAACTTGGAGGTATTCCTGTTGAAGATTATCTTCACCATCGTAGATATCCCAAATTGGATCTCCAACGTCGAGCTCCATAAGAGAAAAATCATCATCATAAACATCGTATATAGGCTCGCCGACAAAGTCGTTGACTTGATCGTAAAAATTGAGATTCATAGAGTTTTTGAAACGGGCTTTTATCCACTCTCTCCCCTAATTTGTGAATTGCGTAGTGGATTGTAGCATGGAAATTCTCTCGTATCTCAAAGAGATTTTGCCGCAGCTTTGACCAATCATTCGATGAGTCTTTGACTTGTCCTTCTCTTGTGAGAGGATAGTTGTTGTGATTCGGTGTCATGATTCGTAAAAAAAAAAAACCCGGGCAGGAACGTGCTTGCTCTGATACCAAACTGGCGC
The DNA here is from genome assembly GCA_020283515.1 of Alliaria petiolata. NCBI lineage: Eukaryota > Viridiplantae > Streptophyta > Magnoliopsida > Brassicales > Brassicaceae > Alliaria > Alliaria petiolata. The sequence continues at coordinate 70,188,956 of JAHZTW010000004.1, read as the reverse complement.
AGCTTCAAGCGGGATAAGCTCGAAGATCGTTGATTCATAGGAATAGCCGTTCGACGAGGACTCGATGATCGTTGATTCCGAAGAATGGCCGTTCAAACGAGGGTTCTTGATAATCGTTGATTCACGAAGAATCTGATAACAAGTAAAGATGAACTGAAAGTTCAAGGTTTATTTTATTAATCAAAAACTGAATTACAATCGAGCCTAGCGGCTAACTTATATATAAGACTTAAACGAAAACCCTAATGTAGCTAAGAAACAAAGCCAACAATAATTATTAAAAGCCCAAATGAAAGAGAAAGTCCAATAAGATATAAAACCCAACAAACGGTATGAAAAGAGAATGATCACGTCGAAGGAGACATGATCGTCTGAAGATGCGCTGCATCCCATGCTGTTTATGATTTTTGTGGTTTTTGCAGAAACGCAAGACTGGTTTGATCAGAAGAGTACTAGCTGGGGGTTTCAAGAAATGATTACCCTTACCAAACTTCATGCCAGAGACGGGTTTCTGGTGAATGAAGATCTCATAGTTGTTGTCAAGGTTGATGTTCTTGAAGTTGTAGGTAAATTAGATGTATCAGAGGAATCTTCACCAGTAATGGAAACCATAGATGTCAAAGGGTTCCAAGTTCTTCCTTCACAGGTCAGAAATTATGAGAAAATACAAAACTTCTTGTTGTTTTGTTTAGGGGTGGGCGTTCGGATTACCGGATCGGATCGGATCGGATATTTCGGGTTTCGGATATTTCAGGAGTCTACCTTTTGATACCGATCGGGTATTATTATATTTCGGATCGGATTCGGTTCGGTACCCTTCGGGTTCGGATCGGTTCGGATATCATATTTCGGATCTGGTTTTTTCGGGTTCAGTTCGGTTTCAAGTATTTTTATCCGAAAAGTAACCAAATTTAACCAAAAATACTCGAAAATAACTGAAAATCTAAGTAAAGTAATATAGATTATAAATCCAACTAGATATTCAAAATTCAAAACCAAAATAAACATTTAAGTTCCAACTTTAAATTATCACAAAAGAAAAGAAATACAAAGAACATAAAAACAAAACAAAAATCCACTACATAAAAACAAAATAAAATAAGTTCAAAGATAATTTATGTATTTACATAAAACCAAACTAGAAATATATATGTATTTTTTGGTTAAATTTAACTTATATAAAACCAAAAAGATAATTTCATAGCTCAAACTAATTTCTTGACGTTTCAGAAGAAAGAGAAACTGCGGAGAAATGATTAAGGGTTTACAGATTTTTAGATTTGGGAATGATACTTTTTTATATTTTGTGGCTCGAAAACCGGGATAGAGCGAAGTACAATCGACGAGAGATAAGGAAAAAAAAGTTAGGAATGGTATTTTAGAAATAAGATAATTCGGATACTTTTTCGGATATTTTTCGGATATCGAATCGGATCGGATATTACCGGGTACCCGAACTAAGTGAAGATTATTCCCGTTCGGATATTTTGATAAATTCGGATCGGTTCGGATCGGATATTTTTGGATCGGTACCGGATCGGATTTTCGGATCCGGGTAAAATGTCTACCCCTAGTTTTGTTGATATTCCAACTACAATTGACGCCACCGAGTTGTGGTATCCTGTTTTGAAATAAGTATTGAAAAAAAATACTTATTGACACATAGAAAACGAAAAGAATAAATCGTTAAACACTTTCAGTTTCTTGATGAAGCTCAAGATATTATATATCCATTTTCCACTTGCATGCAGGTAAAATCTGTGAACCGTTTGTTCGAAAGACACCATGATATTGCATCAAAATTTCGTGCAAAGGATCCATATCTCAAGTCGGCGTACATGAATCTCCTCTTAAGCTTAACTCAGGAAATATCCAAGAATGATCTGGCAGAGAAATATGCTGCCCTTTCAACCTTGAAAGATGCGGGGTTCGAGCTGGGATGGTTGGAGAAGAAACTTGAGGAAGTAAAGAAAAATAAGGAGAAAGAAGAGGCTTGTTTGGCACGGTTTCAAGAAATGGAGGAACAACTTCAGCCATTGAAGCGGAAGTGCAGTCTTGGAAGCTCAAATGGATAAGGAGAAGGCGGAGTTGTTGGCAGCTAGAGCTGGTTTCTCCTTGTTCGATGACGATGTTGTCTGAAGATTTGAGTTCTTGGAAACTTAGATTTTAGGTTCTGTTAGGTGTTCTGGTTTGTTTGCTTGCGTCTTGATTTCTAAATGAGAGCTCTTTTAAAGTTAAAAAGATGAAGAGACTTACATTGGATGTTCTTGTTTGTTTGCGTGCGTCTTGATTTCTAAATGAGAGCTTTTTTAAAGTTAAAAAATATGAAGAGACTTATATAGGATTGTTGCAAAATTAACTTTTAATTTAGTATCATGATGATGCATATAAAGATGATTGGAGATAGTGGTGATGAAACAGTGGACGTCAATTAGTATTAACTAATTTTAGCTCTGTTTTCACCGTCCAAAAAAACAATGGCTTATACATGGATGTTCACCGCAATCTAACTTGTGGAAAATTTAGATGAAGCAGAAAACACACCTTTCGACCTGGAAGATGTAGGGTTTAAGTTGGATCGGTTAAAGATGAAGCTTGTGAAAGTTTACGTGAAGAAGAAGCAAAAGATGGGTCTATTGGACATGCGTTTATTGTTGGATTTTCTAGACTTTGTGTACTGAATCCAACCACAGAGAGATTACTTTGTACTGTTCATATTCAGTATTGAAATACTGACAAGCTCAATCCATCATTTGTAAAGATAAGAATGTCTCCAGCAAAGCTCAAATGCATAATAATCTTAACCGTCCTGCGAAAAGGATAATAACTGAACAGTTATGATACCGCGGCTTGGTTTAGCATATTATTACAGAGCGCATTATTAACCAAAACATACAAATATAGCGACAATCCCTTGTCTCAGGCCTCTTTTGCTTTGAAAGCGATCCTCAACATCACCATTCACAAAGATTGAAAAAAAAAAAAACTGTTGAAATGCATAAGTTGATCTACTGAATAAAGCGGTTGGGAATGTTCATCGCTTAAAGATTGCTACTATAAAACAAATCCATTGAACCGTATCAAACAATTTAAATTTTATCAAAAATTGTAAATTATATATTTAATTAATTTTTATAATTAATTTAAAAGACCACATTTCAAACTGTCTTGAGCCTCTAAATCTCTGGGCACTGCAATGTCTGTTAAATTTGGTCATGGAGAGAAAAATATTTTGTCTTTTGCAGAAAGATTAGGCTGATGTGCTTTCTTTGGTTATTTATTGGTTCAGTTTGGGATTACTATTTTATTGTGGGCTGCTTTTTGCTACCTAATGAATAAATTAATGAAGATCTCACTCTGTTAAACCCATTCCTCTCGTCTTGGTAAACCCACTCTGTTAGTGAAGCCACTTTGGTCCACTAGTTAAACAAAAATTTAATGTTTTTATATCATGTATAAAGTTCGATTTTCATAATATACGAATTATTGTATATTACTAGCAACAAACAATTTATTCAAAAATTCAAAAATTCGTTTGTCATAGTTCTATGTGCAAAGACAAAATTAAGAATCGTAATTCGTAAGTGTGATGCAGATAAAAAAAATATATATATATACTGTTCTGATATGGTGACCGTCCGATTCAATTGGTCTTCCAAACCAACGGTCCGATGAAAAGCAAGACCGTGAATTGGTGTAACTAATCAAACACAACTAGGAACACGTGGCTATGATTTAGAGGACCTACCTTCTCCAAAAGATATTCGAATTTGTTATTCGTTTTTCTCCAATTTTTTTTTTTTCCTAATTCGTGAAAATGATCTGAAGAACAGAAAATATTAAAAAAAAATTTCCGAAAATTAATCATAGAGAAAAGGAAAAAAAAAAAAAAATTCTACAAGAGAGAGAGAGGGCGTGAATTCCTGAGCACTTGTTTGAGTAAAGCATTTTCGAAGCGACTCAAAGGGGTAAATACTTCACAAATTTTGACTCTGTTACTTGTGAAAGTAAGAAAACATTGTTTTGTCTCTGTTTTATTTTGGTTTTGTTTCCAGATATATCATCAAGATCAATGGAGAAGCAACCTGATAAGAGGATTACTTGGGTGATTAAAAAATTCTCCTCTTTGAAATCCAAAATACATTCTGATCAATTCGTGGTTGGTAACTGCAAATGGTAAGAAGACAAGTTGTTTCCTAATGTTGTATATCTTCCAAATTAGGTGTTACGTGATAATCTCCTCCGTTTTGCTTATACGGTTTTGCTTGCAGGCGTCTTCTGGCCTATCCCAAGGGAGCTGATAAGGCTAATCATTTCGCTCTGTATCTAGCCGTTGCTGATTCTGCAGTTTTGCCTATTGGATGGAGAAGACACGCTAAATTTTCCGTTACTATAGTAAATCAGTTTTCGGATAAACTGTCACAACTGAAAGGTGATTGTTTCTTGATGATTCTTTTAATTACAAGGCGGAAAAGTGTAATATTTATATCGTGCAGCAGTGCAGGGCTTTCTTAGTTCTGAACATTAATATTATATCCACCAGACTCATGTCATATTGTCATGTTTTATTCAGAAATGCAAATCATGAGATGAAATATATATTTTGTGATTTTTGCAGAAACGCAACACTGGTTAGATTGGAGGAGTCTTTACTGGGGATTTGCAGATTTGATTACCCTTACCGAACTTAATTCCAGCAAAGGATTTCTGGTGAATGATGAACTCATAGTCTTTGTCAAGGTTGATGTTCTTGAAGTTGTAGGAAAATTAGACGTATCAGAGGAATCTTCACCAGTAATGGAAACCATAGATGTCAAAGGGTTTCAAGTTCTTCCTTCACAGGTCAGAAATTAGACTTCTTGTTGTTTTGTTGATATTCTGTTTTGACATCAGAATATGAAAAATACTTTTAAAACACATGGAAAGTGAAAGAACAAATCGTAAAAGAGGCTTTCACTATATTAATCATTTTCACTATATGCTCTATTTTTCACTTGCAGGTAGAACCTGTGAACCGTTTGTTTGAAAGACACCAAGAAATTGCATCCAAATTTCGTGCAGAGAATCTATATCTGAAGTCGGCGAACATGAATCTCCTCCTAAGCTTAACCCAGACGCTGCGTCAATCGCCCAAGGAAATCTCCATGAATGATCTGGCAGAGAAATATGCTGCTGTGTCATACTTGAAAGATGCGGGGTTCGAACTTGGTTGGTCGGAGAAGAAACTTGGTGAAGTAAAGAAAATTAAGGAGAAAGAAGAGGCGTGTTTGGTACGGCTTCAAGACTTGGAAGCTCAAATAGATAAGGAGAAGGCGGAGTTGTTGGCAGCTAGAGCTGATCTAGGTTCTGCTCTAGCTGAAGATGCTTCATAGATCCCTTGTTCGATGACGATGTTGTCTTTAAGATTTGAGTTCTTATGCACTTCGATCTAGGTTCTGCTAGGTGTTCTGGTTTGTTTGCTTGCGTCTTGATTTCTAAATGAGAGCTTTTTTAAAGCTAAGATGTTCCCACAGTTTCCATAATGAGAGCTTTTTTAAAGCTAAGACTTATATAGGATTTTCTATAGTTTGATAAGATTGTATAACACCAAGATCAATAAGAATAACTCTCTTATTAAGAATAACTCTCTTATTAGCTTAAGGAAAATCTCTCAAAACCTTAACTCCTCAATCTCACAATCTCATAAGTTATGCTACATCTTAGCATCTCTTTGTATAAGTTAGAAAAACCTAAACACAAAAGGAAAACTAACTTATTTAGATAACTCCTACACACATTAGATATGTATATTTAGCTTTCTCCTAAATATACTTAGCTTGCTCTTCAAGCTATTTCAAGCTTACTTCAACATTCTCCCCCTTAAGCTTGAACTCATCTTCCTTCAAATCTTTAACTCCAATGAGACCTCGCATATCCTTGTACTTGACTCTCCCAAGTGCCTTAGTTAGGATATCAGCCTTTTGTTCGGTTCCTGGAACATGTTCAACTTCTACTTGCTCATTCTCCACACATTCTCGTATAAAATGATACCTTGTATGTATGTGCTTGCTGCGGCCATGGAACACAGGGTTTCTTGTGAGTGTGATTGCTGACTTGTTATCAACTCGGATAGTCACTCTTTCGCACTCTCTATCTGTGATCTCAGCGAAGAGTTCTTGCAGCCAAATTGCCTGCTTTGCTGCTTCTGTGGCAGCCATGAATTCAGCTTCACAAGATGACAAGGCTACCGTTTCTTGTTTTTGTGAACACCAAGTGATAGGGCATTCATCAAAATAGAAAACGTGACCTGTCGTGCTCTTTCCATCATCCATGTCAACGTTATGGCTGCTATCACTATAGCCTACCAAACCTGTGCCATTCGATCTCTTAAAGACAAGGCCAAAAGAAAGAGTTCCTCGCACATACCTCAAGATTTGTTTCAACGCAGCTTCATGAGGTTCTTGTGGCTCTTGCATGTACCGACTGAGCACTCCAACACTAAACGAAAGATCTGGTCTTGTGTGAAGAAGATACCGCAGACATCCAATATTTCTTCTATAGTCTCTTTCATTGACTCGATCCCGTTTCATATCTCTTGATAGCTTCACATTCTGGTCCATAGGTACCTGAGATGCATTACATTCTCTCATTCCAGTTTCTTCTAATATTTTAGACGCATATCTTTCTTGTTTCAGTGTGATGCCCTCCTCGTGCTGAAGTACCTCAATCCCAAGATAATAGGTCAGTTTCCCAAGGTCACTCATCTCAAAGTTTGTTGCCATATCCTCTTTAAATTCAACTATCATCTTCAAGCTAGATCCTGTAACTAAGAGATCATCCACATATACGGCAACAACAAGGAGATGTCCCTTCTCCTCCTTTCGATAAAGAGATGGCTCCTTTGAACACTTACAGAAATTCATCATCTTGAGAATTTTATTCAGCTTCTCATTCCAAGCTCTTGGCGCTTGTTTAAGTCCGTAAAGTGCCTTGTTCAACTTGTATACCATGTTCTCCTTTCCTTTGATCTCAAACCCCTCTGGTTGTGTCACATACACCACTTCTTTTAACTCACCATGTAAGAACGCGGTCTTAACATCCAGATGATGTACTTCCCAACAATTTGACGCTGCTAAAGCAATGATGAAACGAATTGTTTCAATGCGTGCGACTGGAGCAAACACTTCTTCAAAGTCAATGCCATGCCTTTGTACATACCCCTTTGCAACGAGTCTTGCTTTATGTTTGTTAATACTTCCATCAGGATTGCGTTTAACCTTGAAGACCCACTTTAGTCCTATAGCTTTTGCTCCATTCGGCAGATCAACTAAGTCCCACGTCTTATTCTTTATTATGGATGAAATCTCATCTTCACATGCCATCATCCATTCTTTTGATCCCTTTGCCTCATTGAAATCCCAAGGTTCTTCATTGATCATCAGCAACAGACGCTCACTTTCAACTTCTGCAAGACAAATATAGTCATCTAGGTAACTTGGCCTATGGCTTTCTCTTAATGACCGTCGTAGAGGCTGTATCTCATGTCTTTGTTCCTCATTATTGAGATCAGTATCACTTTCGTCATCCTCCTCGTGAATCTCCTCTGTTTCTTCAGCAACGTTTTGATCATTATCTTTTTCTATGCCATTGTTACCGAATTCCCCAAAACTTAACTTAAACATTCCTGGTTCACTAGCCGCTTCTATTCCTTGTCCATCCCACTTCCAGCTCTTATTTTCATCAAATATCACATCTCTGCTAACAACTATTTTTCGATGTGTTGGATCCAGCAAACGATACGCTTTTGACCCAGGCTCTGTTCCTAGATGCACTAACACTCGTGATCTATCATCCAGCTTCTTTCTTCCAGCAGCCTCTGTTCTCGCATAACTAACACACCCGAACACTCGAAGATGCTCAAGATTCGGTTTCTTTCCCTTGAAAGCTTCATACGGTGTTTGCACAATCAGTGATCTTGTAGCAACCCTATTGATCAGGTAGGTGGCATGTCTCACTACTTCTCCCCACAGGTAGTTCGGTATACTCATGTGTTTCAGTATGCTGTCATCTCAAGCAATGTTCTGTTTCTCCTTTCAACAACTCCATTCTGTTGAGGTGAATAGGGTGCGGTTAGATGTCTCTTTATACCGTGTTTCTCGCAGAAATCTTGGAACTCATGAGACATAAACTCTCCTCCCCTATCAGTACGAAGTGTTTGAATCTTGTTTCTTGTCTCTTGCTCAACGACATTCTTAAAACACTTGAAATTCTCGAATGCTTCACTCTTTTCCTTCAGCAGAATTGTCCACATATACCGAGAGTAATCATCAACAATCACGAATACATACCTTTTGTGCGCTGGTGTGGAAGGTGTGATAGGTCCACAAAGGTCTCCATGTACGAGCTCAAGAACTTGTGATGCTCTGTACATCGTTGCTTGCGGAAAAGATTGCCGTGTCTGTTTTCCTAGTAGGCATGATACACACTTCTCCTTCTCGAATGATATTCTTGGTATACCCTTTACAAGCTTTTTGTTGATCATCACTCTCATGGTACTCGGATTCACATGTCCCAACCTTGCATGCCACTTACTCGATTCGCTGAGATCCATTAGTTGTAAACACTTGATGTTATCCACCTCTAGGATCACTTTGTACAACCGATTTTTGGATCTAGTGGTTTCTACAAGTAGCCTTCCATTCCGATCTAGTAGTCTAAGCCGATCCTCTTTCATTCGTACTTCACAACCAGCTTCAATAGCTTGACCTAGACTTATAATGTTGCTCTTTAGATCCGGAATGAAGTAGACATCGTTTAGCACTTTCTTCTCACCGTTGCTGAATACAAAGCGTATCGAACCCTTTCCATTTATATCTATACGAGAATCATCACCAAATCTTACTTTTCCCGTAACTGTTTCATCAAGCTCCAAGAAGAATGATCGTTTTCCACTCATATGGTTGCTAGCTCCATTATCTAGATATCACACATTACTCGTGTCAAGGTTGGTCTCAAAGATGCTTGGTTTTACCTTTTGTTCGTTGAGATACACCACCTCGTGCATCATCAATGTGTCAGCCTCTTGAGTCTCTTCCTCATTCTTCTTATCAGTGGCTTCTTGAAGCTTAAGCAAACGATCAGGGCAGTCCGACGCATAATGCCCATACTTGTCACATCGAAAACACTGAACATGAGAGTCATCTCTCTCACGTCCTTGATCAGAGTACGAGTTTTGGTAGTAGCCTCTTCCACGGCCTCTACCTCTGCCTCTACCTCGTCCTCGACCTCGTCCTCTTCCTCTGTTGTTACCGTAGTTCTCTTGAGAGTCGGAGTTCGCATACATCAATTTGCTTTGATCATCATGTACTTCTTCTTCATCCTCATTAATCCTCTCTTCGTATGCCTTTAATCTACCGATAATATCTTCAAAGCTGGTTGTTTTTAGGTCAAGAACCTGCTCGAGAGCCGCAACGATGTGGATGTATCACTTCCTCGGTAAACTCTTCAGGAATTTCTTCACAATTTTTTGTTCTTCAATAACTTCTCCAAGAGATGCCGACTTTGAAGAAATTTCAAAGAGTTTGCCAACAAACACATCGATCGTATCTTCTTCTCTCATCTTTAGCCTATCAAACTCGGCCATCAAAGTTTGTAACCTCGCCTCTTTTACTCTTTCTGCTCCTACATGTCTTGCCTTGATTGCTTCCCATACTTTCTTTGCTGTGTCAAGCTCTCCAACTTGAAGGATAAGCATCTTGGGTATTGATTGAAAGAGTAGAGCTATGGCCATGTTGTTTTTTTCGGTATCCGGTGGATACCTTTCCGTCTCTATGACCTCCCAGACTTTGTGAACCTTGAGAGTTATCTTCATCCTCATGGCCCATACCGTATAGTTCATGTTGCTGAGCATCGGACACGTGATTGAAGACGGACTTCCTCCTTCTCGCGGCTTCGGCACTTCGGCGACGATATCTCCCATCTTCTCGTAAGCTTACACAAGCTCTGATACCAAATATATTTTGATAAGATTGTATAACACCAAGATCAATAAGAATAATTCTCTTATTAGCTTAAGAAAAATCTCTCAAAACCTTAACTCCTCAATCTCACAATCTCATAAGTTATGCTACATCTTAGCATCTCATTATATAAGTTAGAAAAACCTAAACAAAAAAGGAAAACTAAATTATTTAGATAACTCCTAAACACATTAGATATGTATATTTAGCTTTCTCCTAAATATACTTAGCTTGCTCTATTTCAAGCTTACTTCAACATTTTCCCACAGTTTGCCATATAAATGTTTTTGTGGCCTCTCTATATGTCTGCGTTCCTTTGCTTCAAAATTAATCTTTAATTTACTTCATGATGATGATGCATATGAAAATGATTGGAGACAGTGAAGATGAAACAGTTGACGTCAATTAGTATTAACTAATTTTAACTCTGTTTTCACCGTCCAAAGAAACAACGGCTCCAGAAAGCGTACATAGATGTGCTGTTTACCTCACGAGCACACTGATGAAAATTTAGATGAAGCAGAAAACACGCTTTTAGACCTGAAAAATGTAGGATTGGTTAAAGATGCAGCTGGTGAAAGTTTACGTGAAGAAGAAGCAAGAGCAAGAAAGTAGCGCCTGGATAACTCGGAGAAGAGGGTCAGAAGCAACGGAGAAGCAAAGTAGAAGCTAGTGTTGTTGTATTTTGAGAACAAACCGGTGAATGAGAAGACGTGGAGTTTTGTACATTTTGTGGAGAAGTAATTTTTTGGAAAAGTGATGTCTTTGAGTATTCTGAACAAATCACAAAAATAGAAAAAGAGAATCCAAATAATTTCAAATTGATTTTCACTAGAGAAAAGTCCCGCAAAGACTCACTTGTCTCCAAGCATCGCTTTGATAATTTGAAAACTGAGCACCAAAAATTTGCAATACTTAATCCAACACGCAAACGAGAGGGGAATGATTGGTCCAAGATAGCAGCCGTGTTCTGATTATATCAGTCAACGGATCTACGGAAAGACTAAGATAGGCAAAGAGTCCATGGCAAGACTCTTGCGGTGATTGTTGCATTTTCTAGATCTAATGTACTGCGTCCAGCTACAAAGAGAGATGATTTTATTAACCAAAAGATACAAATATAGTGACATTGAGCACGCACCCTTGTATGAGGCCTATCTTGTTTTGGAAAAAATCCTCAAGATGACCATTTATAGATAGAAAAAAACTGTTGAGATGAATAAGTTTATGTTGATCCATTGAATAAAGCGGTAGGAAATGTTCATAGCTTGAAGGTTGCTACTATGAAAAAATCATTGAACCGTATCAAACACTTTTAAAATGTCAAGCTTGATGGGCACATAGAGGAAAAATCGTGGTCTTGTGATAACACTTTACCAACTTAGTGGCCAAGAGAACATTCTCCAACATTAATCGTTTTTTTATAAACGCACTCTTGAAGATGTAGATTCTGAAGATGCGAAGCTGGCTGGACTATCATCAGGAGGAACAACAAGAAGCTTGTAGCTGAGGAAGCATGTAGCTGACTTGGCGAGAAGGCAAGTGGATATATTCAAAAGGAGTTCGGTGAATATATGAAGATATATGAGCGAGAGGATAAAGGCAACTTGCAGCAAAGAAGATACGCGGCTGATACTTAGAGTATCTAGGTTTAGGGTTTCGGCTTGATATGGGTTTAATTATCCTTTTCCAAATAAATTTATTGGCTCAATTTGGCTGATGGGATCTCTTTGGTTATTTTTGATAATGAAGATTTTTTTTTTTTCCTCAAAATAGATAAAAGGAACGAGAGGAGTCGAAGCTATTCACATTACTCTTTAGTCCTGGTAAGCAAACTAGGTTATTCCTTTAAAGCTGTGACTGCACTATTCGTTCATTACCTTGACTCTGTTCGATTTGTCAAACGTGGTTACTTTTTTTTTCTTGTCTTTTTGTTACTTGTGAAAGAAAAAACTGTTTTTGTCTCAATATTTTTATTTTGGTTTTGTTAGTTTCTTGATATTGTTGTTTGATTGTTTGAGTTACAAATTTAGGTGTTTTAGTAGCCATCATCAATCAAGCTCAATGGAGAAGCAACCTGAGAAGAATATCACTTGGGTGATTAAAAAATTCTCCTCTTTGCAATCCAAGAGGATATGTTCTGATCAGTTTGTGGTTGGAAACTGCAAATGGTAAGAAGAGAAGTTTTTTTCTAATGTTTTTTTTCTTGCAACTTAGGCTCTACGGGAAAATATCCTTCGTTTTGCTTATATGTTTTGCTTGCAGGTGTCTTTCGGCCTTTCCCAAGGGAAGTAATGAGGCTAATCATTTCTCTCTGTACCTAAACGTTGCTGATTCTAAATTTTTGCCTTTTGGATGGAGAAGACACGCTAAAATTTCTTTTACTATAGTAAATCAATTTTCGGATAAACCGTCCCAACTTAAAGGTGATTGTTTCTTGATGATTATCTTCTTTAAATAAGGCCGAAAATTGTCATCTTTATGTCTTGGCATGCTGTTTATGATTTTTGTGATTTTTGCAGAAACGCAACACTGGCTTGATCAGAAGAGTACTAGCTACTTCATGCCAGAGACGGGTTTCTGGTGAATGGAGATCTCATAGTTGTTGTCAAGGTTGATGTTCTTGAAGTTGTAGGTGAATTAGATGTATCAGAGGAAACTTCACCAGTAATGGAAACCATAGATGTCAATGGGTTTCAGGTTCTTCCTTCACAGGTCAGAATTTATGAGAAAATACAAAACTTCTTGTTGTTTTGTTGATATTCCAACTACAATTGACGCCATAGAAAGCGAAAAGAACAAATCGTTAAACACTTAGACTCTCACTAAATAGTTCAGTTTCTTGATGAAGCTGAAGATATTATATATCCATTTTCCACTTGCATGCAGGTAGAATCTGTGAACCGTTTGTTCGAAAGGCACCATGATATTGCATCAAAATTTCGTGCAAAGGATCCATATCTGAAGTCGGCGTACATGAATCTCCTCCTAAGCTTAACCCAGACGCTGCGTCAATCGCCTAAGGAAATCTTCAAGGATGATCTAGCAGAGAAATATGCTGCCCTTTCAAACTTGAAAGATGCAGGGTTCGAGCTGGGTTGGCTGGAGAAGAAACTTGATGAAGTAAAGAAAAATAAGCAGAGAGAAGAGGCATGTTTGGCACGGCTTCAAGAAATGGAGGAACAACTTCAGCCATTGAAGCGGAAGTACACAAACTTGGAAGCTCAAATAGATAAGGAGAAGGCGGAGTTGTTGGCAGCTAGAGCTTCTCTCTCCTTGTACCAGGACGATGTTGTCTGAAGATTTGTTTGCTTGCGTCTTGATTTCTAAATGAGAAATCTTTTAGAGTTAAAAAGATGAAGAGACTTACATAGAATGTTCCCGAATTTGGCATATATAGAAGTGTTCTGGTCTGTTTACTGCAAAATTAACATTTAATTTAGTTCATGATGATGATGCGTATTAAGATGATTAGAGATACTACGTCAATTAGTAATTTAACTCTGTTTTCACATCAGTCACTTGCACCGTCCAAAGAAACAACGGCTCAAAACAGCGTCCATAGATGTCCACCGCGACCTAAATTGTGCTGGTCGCCTCACGAGCACACTGATGAAGATTTAGATGAAGCAAAACGCTTTTCGATCTGGAATATTTAGGGTTTAGGTTGGATTGGTTGAAGTTAAAGCTTGTGAAAGTTTACGTGAAGAAGAAGCAAGAGAAAGAAAGTAGCAGAACAGGGTCATGGAGCATAACAGTGTCATGGAGAGAAAAATATTTCTGGCCTTCTGCACAAAGAAGTTATTTTTGTTAAATGGTGAACTCCTAATCCATATAAATAGCAGAACTCTTAAAATTATTTTGTCTTGGAGAGAAAAATATTTTGTCTTGCAAGAAGATTGCAACTCTTAAAACTCAATAGCTGGGATTACTAATTTCATGTATGGTTCGTTCTTTCTTACTTCTTCCCAAGGAGTAAGGCATCAAGAGTCAAGACATTCCTTGCATTTTGGGCTTCTTTTATTCTCTTTGATATTGGCCTTGTCTCAATTTGAGTTTAATAATCCTTTTTATTGTGGGATACTTTTTGCTACTTTTTAAATTAATGAAGAATTTTTTCATCAAAATAGATTAAAAGGGAATCAGAGGAGTCGAAACTAGAGCTTGGGCTAGGCAAAATTTCCGAACAGAACTAAAATTTCCAAACCTAAATCCGAACTGAGTTATAAAATAACCTGAATGAGAATAAAAATTTATAAACCAAATTATTTGATTATGAGCCCAAACTTTGTAAATCCGAACTAGTTAACTGAAATTCAGTAAAAACTAATATTATCAATTAAGTAAATAGAAATATGTATTTAAATATATCAAAAATATTGAATTTTAATTAAAACCAGTTATTTACATTTGTTATTATTTAAAATTTATGTTTAAAGTCGAACTATCATTATTTTTGTTTTTTTATTATAATTTTTTTAAAGCTGAATCAAACCAAATTAAAATATAATTTGATCTCGAATGAATTTTATTTTCTACAACCCAAAAACCCGAAACGCAAAACAAACCGAACCAAACTATAGTTTGATCCTGAATGAAACATATTTTCTACAACCTGAAAAAACTGGAATCTAAATAACCCAAACAAAAAAACTGAATACCTACACGGAAATAATAACGTGGATAAGTGTTTAGTGGAAGAGTATCTGGGAAAGGTAACTTTGGGCATAAATATCTGACAACGTACTCATATTTGGTCATCCATTTTGACTATTCCATATGCGAGTATCCACGTCATGTACAACCATCGAACTTATCTAAAATACTAAGTTCAGCTTTGACTTGTGTAAATCTAAGCTTAGAGATGAATGTTTGACTTCAGTACGTATTATGTTAGCATGGATGGTAATTTGTAGATCTAATGACGTGGATAGTCATAGTGGAGGAGTAATTGGAGAAAATGAATATCTCTCAAAATACAGATTTTGTAATGAAGAGAGAGAGATTAAAAAGAAAAGAAATAAGAAAAAGAGGTTAAATAATTTCGAGGGTATAATAGACTTTACTCATGTTGAATGTACTTATGTTGAAGAAATTAGTTTTTTTTATATCACACTTATAAAAAATGCTCTACTTTGTAATTTTCTCAATTGATTAGCATTGCTCAAACTTGGAAACCCTTAAAACTGCGGTTGCTTTTTCGAAGCGACTCACAGTGGTCTTCACGCGTCCTGGGCATTCAAGTCCATGGGTTTTTCGGGTTTTTCGGGTCTGGCTATTTAGCACCCAATCGGGTTGTGAAGTTTTTTCGGCTCGGGTCCTTTCGGGTTCGGGTCCTTTCGGGTTCGCGTCAGTTCCGAGATTTGGAATTAGAACTGTTACGGAACAAAAAAAATAATTTAGGTCAAAAAATAACTTGAATTACTCAAAAATCCAGATAATTATTCGGTTAATTATTTAAATTTGATAATTAATTTCAAATTTTCGGGTAATCATTTGGATCTCGGCTATTACCCAAACCGAACCAAGAAATAACCCGAAAATTTGAAATAATTTGATTAATTGTTCGATTAATTATACAAATTATATGATATAAATAATGTAATTATTATTTATTTGGTAATTGATTTTTGGTTTTCGTGTATTACCCAAACCGAACTGAAAACTGAAACAAAATTGAAGAACCGTTCGGTTATATTGACTAAACGGTTTAGATCCAAATCCTGTATTTCGGGTCGGTTCCAATCCGGTTCCTAGGTTCTGGGTTTTATGCCGAGGGCTCTTCACCATACGATGCTGCAGTTTGTAGCAGCTGCTGACGTGGATAAGCGAATGCTGACCTGGACAAAAAATCTAATACAATGAAGAAAAACATCGTATTAGAAGAGAAAAGGAGATGTTCAAAAAAAAAAAAGAAGAGAAAAGGAAAGTGAGCTTATTTGGTGAAGAAAACAAGCTAGAGAAAAGGAAATATCTATGTCAAATATATTATCCAAAATACAATAGGAAATTGTTATGAGTTATGGATCTATGTGTATAAATAGAGTACATCAAGCTCATAGATCGTTGACAGTTTTTGAAAGAATTCTTAGCAAAAGGGTAGAGAGGAGCAAAAACAGAGTTCCAAGGGATTCTTTGATTTTTTTTTTTTTTTTCTGATTTACAAAAATGTGGCTGTGTAGAGCAATGGGGAAGCAACCTGATAATATGATTACTTGGGTGATTAAAAACTTCTCTTCCTTGCAATCCACGGAAATATATTCGCAACAATTCATGGTTCGTAGGTCGTAGCTGCAAGTGGTAAGAAGATAAGTTGTTTTCTAATGTTTTTTGCTCCAATTTAGGAGGTTTTACTTGAGAATCTCCTTCGTTTTGCTTATACGGTTTTGCTTGCAGGTGTCTTTCGGCCTTTCCCAAGGGAGATAATGAGGCTAATCATTTCTCTCTGTACCTAAACGTCGCTGATTCTGAATTTTTGCCTCTTGGATGGAGATGTCACGCTAAATTTTCCCTTACTATAGTAAATCAATTTTCGGATAAACTGTCCAAAACTAAAGGTGAATAGGTTCTTGATGATTCTCTTCTTTTTATGTCTTGGCATGCTGCAAGTTTTTTTTTTGTTAATATGTTGTGCACGGTTTTGTTTAGTTGTAAACATTGATGTGATATTATCATGTTTTCTTCAGAAATATGTTTTGATTTTTGCAGAAACGCAACACTGGTTAGATCAGAAGGATCCTGACTGGGGGTTTGGAAAAATGATTACCCTTACGGAACTTAATGCCGGAGATGGATTTCTGGTGAATAATGAACTCATAATTGTTGTCGAGGTCGATGTTCTTGAAGTATCAGAGGAATCTTCACCAGTAATGGAAACCATAGATGTCAAAGGGTTTCAAGTTCTTCCTTCACAGGTCAGAAAATATGAGAAATACAAAAAGTTCTTTTGGTTTTGTTGATATTTTGATTTAAAACAAGTATTGGAAGAATACTTATAACACACACATAGAAAGAGTGAAAAGAACAAATAGTAAAAGAGTCTCTCGCTATATAGTTCATTTTCTTGATATATAGTTACAATCTCAAGATATGGTTTGTGTGGGTCTATTCATTTTATATATTCATTTTCCACTTGCAGGTAGAATCTGTGAACCGTTTGTTCGAAAGACACCAAGATATTGTATCAAAATTTCGTTCAAAGAATCCATATATGAAGACGGCGTACATGAATGTCCTCCTAAGCTTAACCCAGACGCTGTGTCAATCTCCTCCTGAAATCTCAAAGGATGATCTGAGAGAGCAATATGCTGCTCTGTCATACTTGAAAGATGCGGGGTTTGAGCTGGGTTGGTTGAAGAAGAAAATTGATGGAGTGAAGGAGAAGAAGGAGAAACAAAAGACTTGTATTGCTATTGAAGAAATGGAGGAACAACGTCAGCTATTGAAGCAGAAGTACACAGACTTGGAAGCTCAAATAGATGAGGAGAAGGCTCCTGATCTCTCCTTGTACGATGACAATGTTGTCTAAAGATTTGAGTTCTTAGATCTAGGTTCTGGTAGGTGTTCTGGTTTGTTTGCTTGCGTATGGATTTCTAAATGAGAGCTCTTTTAAAGTTAAAAATTTATTATAATCTATTTAAAAATTACTATAATTCTTTCAAATAAACATTATTTTTGATGATATTTTTGGGTACTTTAACTGATTTGGATCGGACTCGGCTAAGTCAGGATTTCCGGATTCGGCTCTATCATATATTTGTCAAAATTTTATCACAAATATAATTCTTTTTTAGTGAGATATGTTGAACACAAGATATGATAATTAACCACATTAGTTTGAACAAAAAGTATTCATTTAATCATCGTTTGTAGGTGTTTAAGCATCAATGAAAATACAAAAGAAAAAATTAATATTTTCCTAGGACAAAAAACTACTAAATGCTACTTGAAAACTTAGAAATCATCATCATATCTTGGTCGAATCTATGCTCTGATTTTGGTATTGAAGCCAAATGTTATTTTAGTCCTATCGTTACAAAAAAAAGTATTTGGATTGACAATTTCACAACATTTAACCAAAAAAATCTCCCATTCTTTAAGTTATTTTAAGTTTTACCTTTTGTTGGTTTTCAACTTTGAATGTTTTTTCCTTCAATTTTCTAATTTATACATATAAATTACAATTAAATTAAGAGGAATTCCTTAAAATACCATTAAAACTAGTTTTGTTCCTAATTTAGCACCGACGCTCAAAATTTTCCATCCATAACATCTTTCATTAACTAATGACTATATTGCCCTCATTTATATAAGAATTTTTTTTACCATTTATATAAGAATTTTTTTTTACCAAAAAAAAAAAGAAAAATAAGAAACGGGCGATTCTCGCCGTCTTCGTGAATCATGATCTCCGACGAATCATCATGAAGCTCTCTTTCTCTCTCTCTTTCAAATTAAAAGCCCAAAATCACAGCGACCGCCGACGGGAACAACACCGTTGATGACGGCAATAGTAAGGAGTTCGTCACCGAATTCGATCCTTTGAAAACCCTAGCTGATTCGGTTCTCAAATTCGATCTCCCGCTTCAATCCGCTAACACCGGCTCCGATCTCGAATTCGAGCATGAGGTTCTTTCAGGCGATTCTAAGGGATCCGATAATAACATCACCTACGATAATAACATAATTCTCTTAGTTGTTTATAGTATTGTTTGGATATGGAAGCAAATTTGGATTGTTTGCCAATACAATGAGGTTTAACATTACATAATTGAGTCTATTGCTCATGGTTTTTCGTTTCTGATTTCAAAGGACGAGGAAATTGCACCACTTCCAGCAAAAGTTGAACTCAAAAGTAATTGGGATGATGAAGATGTAGATGAGAATGAGATTAGAGACTCTTGGGAGGATGATGAAGAACCTGCTATGGTATTAGCTTAGTTTTTACTTATTAACTTTCATTCCTATCTCTGTTTTGATCTCTTCTTTTTTTCAGTTCTGAAACTTAAATTTTTTCTTGTGTAGCCTCTTGTTGTAAAGCCGGCTCCGGAGAAGTCTCTTGAAAAGGGTCCTAAGAAAGCTGTTGAAAAGAAGGGTAAAGCAGCCGAAAGAAGCACCAAAGGAAGAATACTTCACCTTAATCTTCTACTTGGTGGCTGTGTGTTCTTATACATTATGTTTTTTCTATCACAGGCTTGTTGAGGAGGCGGACTACATGGCGACTGCTGAACTCTTTGGAACGAAGATTGAAGAAAAAAACCTTGATATGTTTTTTCTTGTTTGTTTTTCCCCCTGTTAAGTGATTTTGCATATTGTATCATTACATATACACCATCAGTTTAGACTATTTTCACATTTTGGAGTTTGACTGACTTGTCATGAGCTTGCTCTGTTATTTTCATATTAAGAGAAATGCTAGTGCTCCGCTTCTTCTCTGTGGCAGTTGTCAAGCATCGGACCAAATGAGAATTGAAAAAAAAAAAAATTAAGCTAAGTATTTTTGGTCTTAGGCCATTCCTCAAATCATATTCCACAACAATGATGTTCAGGAAGAGCTTGGAGGCTTAAAGTGAAACAAGATAACAAACTAAAAAAATAAAATAAATGATATTTGGGAAGTCCTTCCTAAAAATATAGAAATCATTCATAATGTGTATGCAGATAAAATGTTGAAGTCAACATTCACGGAAAATGATTTTGCTTTCACCTAGTCTGTGACAAATATGTCAACACAATATGACAATTAAAGATCATTTTAGGAAAACTCTAGGAAGATCTTCCTAAAATATTTTTGCTTTCACCTAGTCTGTGACATAAAATGATATTTCGGAAGCCCTTCCTAAACATGTAGAAATTCTTCCTATTTCACCTGCATATTCTTCTTAATTCACATACATCATGCGAGCACCAAAGCCTCACCTAGGATTGTAAGTGAATCAAAAATCATGGAAGTGTTTCTTAATTACTTACTCCCACAAGCTAAAAGATGCAACGAAATAGAATTGATATCAAATCAACATTTTTATAAATGTTTCCTTAATTTAGAGAATTTTATGAAGCTTTTTTGAATTTTTAGGAAACATTTTTACAAATTTAGGATAAGCTTCCTAAATCGTATGTTATTACTAAATCAAATAAATATTTAGGAAGTCTTTCGAAACTTTTATGAAGTATTTCTAAATTTTTAGGAAGTCCTTACTAAAATTTGTATGAATTGTTCCTAAATATCTTGAATTGTTTTCTCAATTTAGGGAATTTAGTGAGTTTTCTTGTATTTGTATGAATCATTTTTACAAATTTAGGATAGGCTTTCAAAATATTATTTTTTGTTCTTTTTTAGGTACGAATGACAATATGTCCATGAACTGTATGTGATGAGCTGAGGAGGAAATTGCTGTTTGAAAAAAAGGAAGCAAGCTAACCAGAGATAGGTAAATTTACTCTTATATATTTACTTCTTTCCTTGGAAAAAAAGGATTCGATGTTGGGGTGAATCAGGCGGAAGCTGAACAATAGAGGGGCCGTAGGCAGTCAACCCTTAACTAATCTCTAGTTATGAGAAATTAGGTTGCTTGTCTTAATTTATTAAGAAGTAGTTCTAAAGTTTTAGGAAGGCATTCCTAAATTTTAGAAAATTTATCTAATGTTAAGAAAACCTTCTTAAAGATGTGGGAAGTGTTTTAATGTTTTTATGTAATGTTAAGAAAACCTTCTTAAAGATTTGGAAAGTGTTTTAATTTTTTTAAGAAAAAATCTTACTAAACTTATTTGAATCTTCACTAAATATTTAGAATTTAGTAAGTTTTCTTGACTTTTTAGGAAGACTTTATACAAATTTAGGTATGTCTTCTTAAATCATATGTTAGTTACTAAAACGGTTCACGCTGCTCAACAATTCGATCTCATAATAAAATCCGAAAATATGATAAATGATCTTGAATAAGGATCTTAACATAGAACACACACATACATAAGTGATAAAACTCATATGGTATGTGTAAGAAAGAGTAACAAACAAAATTATGATTTCTTCCTTCAGTACCTTAAACAACCTCCATCTCTATTTATACCAAAGATAAACGTATAAAGTGAAACTATATAATTTATAAATGATTCCTAATATTTAGGAAGGTCTTCCTAAACATTATTTTGAGTCTTTTTTTAGTTTGTCAAAGATCTAAATGTACAAAACCCAAAGAAGAGAAGATTCCTTCGAGTTGGGAAAAGGAAGAAAGCGGGATTGTTCCATCTAACCACCTTTCTTCTTCTCCAAAAACGTCTTCAGATGCAAAAACTTAGTTATATGTTCTCTTACTTGTATGTTTAGTAAGTTCTTAAATGGTCAAATAATTTATATTAAAACGTGTAATGAAAATTTTTGTGACTGTTTATACATACACTCAAATATAGGAAGCCGTCATACAAATTTAGGAAGAAATTCCGTTAAACATTTAAAATACATTTATAAAAATTTATGAATGTATTATAATAGTCAATGAAAATCTCTTAAAAGTCTAAGAAGTTTAAGAAGCTTTTTTAATAATTTAGAAAGTTTTTTAACATTTTAGCAAATCTTTCTAAACATTTAGGAAGTCTTTCTAAACATTGAGGAAGACCTTCCTAACATTTGATGAAAGATTTTTTTGAAGGAAATTTGAATGCTTGTTAAAATTTTAGGAAAACCTTTGAAAATTTTAAAAGGTTTACAAAGCATTTCTAATATTTTCGAAAACTTTTCATATGTTTCAGTTTTGATTCTTTCTCTTTTTTTTGGTTTGTGGAGATGATTTGTAACTCTCAACTTGTTATTTACAGGGAGAATTTTGATAGTAGTCACAGTATAATATGGAGTAGATCTCCCACTGCACAACGAGCTGACATTGATGGAGCTATTGCTTATATTGTCTCTGGTTTGTTTTCATTTCTAGTGAGTTGGAATCATCGTTCTCATATTCTTTAGCCTCAAACCTTACTTATACCGAACTTACTTATTCGGTGTCGTCTCCTAACAAAAAATAAAACTTATGTAAGTTGCATTAACAAAGAAAAAGAAGGTTGTAATTGACACAAGTTTCTTTGTCTATTTTATACAAAAATTCAAATTTATGAAGCCGTTTTACACATTTCGGAAGATCTTCCTAAAACAAATGAAGAAATGTGTAATAATTTTTGAATGATTCTGGAAGGTTTTCCTAAATATTAGAAAGCAACTTATGAAGATTTTGCAAAACATCATTTTTAAGTGATGTCCCGGCATCACTTTGCTCAGCAAAGAAGGTTGTAATATTCTGGATGGCTTTACTAAATAATGTCTCGGCATACGTCTGGAAAATTTTCTAAACTGTTAGAAAGACATTTAGGGAATTTAGAAAGGTTTCTTGAATTTTTAGGGAAGCATTTTTACAATTTAGGAAAGTCTTCCTAGATCTTATTTAATTACCCTAGATCAAATAAACTCATTATCATTTTTCAAAAGAATACAGTTTTAGAGTACATCTATGAACAAATTAGTGATTAATTACAGAGACAACATTGTTTAGCAAAAGATACAAATTCTGTTTTAGAGTACATTTATGAACAAATTAGTGATATTTGGTTTTGCTTTCATGAACCATCTCTTCAGTATCGCCAAACCTCTGATCATTGATTTGGACCTGCCGTGTGAATACAATCATCGATAAAATTAATGTATTTAACAAAAAGGGAGAGTTTGAAAAAAACAAGAAAAAGAGTACGCATATGTTTTTATTTACCTCGAGTATTGGCTGAGCTAGACCTGCATCTCCATTGGAATAACCAATAACACGAAATCGGGTTCTGAGATATTGATATCTCGGAAGCCCTTCCTAAACATGTATGAATCCTTACTAATTTGCCTACTGCTTCTTCTTAATTCACATACATCATGCAAGCACAAAAGCCTCACATGGGAGCAGCTAAATGCAATGATATATAGGATGACCTTCCTAAACAGTTTGAAACCTTCCTAAATCCTTCCTAAAACACTACAAAGCCTTCCTAAACAGTTTGAAGCTTTCCTAAACAATTCAAAGCTCTTTCACCGATTCCATTGATGTCACTTCCACCTGCCTGGCACCTGCATGTGCCCACTGAATTCAAAACGTTGATCACACATTAGCATTACATATATATACAACGGTTTGAATTAGCTAACTTGTTGTTCGGTAGTTCCTAGTAAAAACAAATGAAAAAAAGACATACACATAAAGTGTTGGCCGTAGAGAGTCCAAGATCAAATGCTTATATTACTAAAGGAAGAAATATCAAGACATTAATAACATTATGAAGAATGATTTGTGTAATTTCATTACTACTCCATTCATCGAACCTTTTGTATAGCTCTTTAATTTTTATCTCCATGTCAGCATCAAGAACAAGTCTTCGCTTTCTTTTAGATGGTCATGCAGATTCATTTTCAACAATGTGATCGTTCTCACTGCAGCAAGCAACTTTTTCCCCAAACTTAAAACATGAAAAAATCTTCGATTTAAGCCAAAATCGAAGCTTGTTTAGACAAAATCAATGTTCAGACCCGAAAAAGACATTAAACCCAATCTGAAATCAATCACAAACTTCAATTTCAAAGCACATTAAGAAACAATCCCTAATCAATCGCAAATAACTAGACATAGAAATGATCTCTACCTTGGCTTTGTCGCAGTTCCGCCGTCACCGCCGTCACCGCCGTTCTTTGTCGGAGATCCGTCGCCGCCGTTCTTCGTCGAAGTTTCGTCGCCGCCGTTCTTCGTCGGAGATCCGCCGTTCTTCGTTGGAGATCCGTCGTTCTTCGTCGCGAGAGTTAGAAAGAAAAATTGCTTTTTTTCTAGAAAACCTTTGTGATTTTCAAATAACGGTAGAATCGTCAAAGGTTAATGAAAAATGTTATATGTGTCATATTTTTAGCGTGTGTGGTGTTTTTGGCCTAAAATTTTGATTTGGTGGTATATTTGAGAATTGCCCTTAAATTAATGGAAATTTTTGAGCATGTGTGTTAAATTAAGAACGAAAACTAGTTTTAATAGTATTTTAAGGAATTCTTCTAAATTAATAGAATGTAAATCTTAACTAAATTGATAGAAAAGGTTAAATTTGGTATTACAACTAATTTTTAACAAAGTGAAAAAAATAAAAACGTTTAGTTAAAAAAAAAAAAGCTGAGGGAATATCACATAATTTCTTAACTATGAGCTTACATTGTCTTTTGTTGTAATTTTTTTTTTTTTGTTAAAGTCATTTATTGTAATTGGATTCAAAATTTCTTCTCTTTGAGCTATTATTATGTGAGCGTCTCGACTCAAATTCCTGATTTCACTAAATATTGTGAACTCCCATGAATAAACTGTTTTTTGTATGCATTCCTCCTAAACGGATCATATTATTTCATTAATGGGTTTGATTGGTAACACCTTACAACCACTTTACAGATCGTAAAGTTTTTGTTTCTACCAATCAAGAAAATATGAATCAAAAGCTGTAAGCTATAACATTTAAACAAAGCGGTACAACTTAAAAAATAAAAACTGTAAGAATAGTGAAAAGCTATTTCAATCTGTTTTGAACAATGTTTTTAAGATCGGACCGGATCCGACCACGAACCAAACAATTCCGGGTTGGATTAACAGTAAAACCGAAAGATGGTTGAACCGGTTAAAACCCAGATCAAACCGGCTAAAACTTGGAAACCGGCGAACCAATGATCTACATTAAACTGGGTTTAATAATTTCAGAGTATTTTGGTGATAAAATTGGACTGTGTTTGAACGCATTCACACCAAAAAGAGAAATAGATTGGAGCATCAAAGGCTCAATGATTCTTTAGTTACTTGTGAAGTTTATGATGAAGATATTTTTTATTAACTTATTAATATTATTCATAGTTAGTGATATATATGTTGTATTTTTATGTAGAGATCAAAGGCAAAGAGATCATATGATCGTGTTGATTATGAGTTAATCGATAAAACTGAGTTTTGGATTATAGAAGAAGAAGGAGAAAGAGAACTTGATTTTGCTGAGGTAGAAGATAAACTTTTTGAAAAATATCTTAAAGATGGCGAAGAACTCATTTATGATATGATTTTAAATTCTATTTTAAATTTATAAAATGTTTAACTAAAGATATATATATATTAAGGTGTTGAAGATTTGGAGAATGAAGTTAGAAAGGGCTATTCTATCTTTTTTTTTTATTTTTTTTTTGTATTATTGAGATATTTTTTTTAACTTTTGTTATAAATTCAGTTTATTGGGTCTCATTGGTAACCAAAATTTTTTAGCGGTAAGCTGTAGTGATAAGTGCTTATAAAATAGTTGAAAACTGTAAGAAAAGAGCTGTAAGCAAAAGCTGTACAATAAAGCAGAGTGTAATACTGTTGGTAACGCTTTTTATACAGCTTTTGTGATTGGTAACTATTAAAACGGTAAAACTTATTAAGAGCTTTATGGTAAAGTTTTTGGATTACCATTCTAATCCATTACTTTTTAGGCTTTTCAAACATTATAATTATCGAAGTATTTTATTTGATATGACCGATTATATTGGTATTTTAAATATCATAGTTATATTAATAGAAAAAATATAAGACTGCTATAAAAAAAAATATATATATATATATATATATATAAAAGATCATATGATACATGTCTTACGATATTATTTTTAAAATATTATACAATCTAATCGAACCATAATTGTTTTATAATATTATTTATAATTGTCTTATAAAATATACGTACATACAAAATATATTTTCTTAAAAATATTGTCACATTTTAAAAAAGTTTTAATTTTTATTAAATTAAAAATACTAAACTACATATTTATCTAATCCACATGGTTTTTTTATTCTTTCTTAGTTATTTAATATTTTTTATTATTTATTATTTGTACCGCTTTAACGTTACCAATCGGAATACTATTTGTCCCGTTTTATTTTTTGTATCGCTTCAGCTTACCACTCTCTCTTACATCTTTACATTATTCCGTAACCGTTTACAGTTCCAGCTTACCAATAAAAAACCATTACCATTTTAGGTTATCAAACGGATCCAATAAGTATCTTCTTCTTATCTTTTTCCCTGAATGGTTGTCCAATCAAGTCTGCTATACTTTCCCTGAATGATTACATGTTGTTTCTTTGGTGGTTTAGGTGATAATAGTGAAGAAGGAACTATTTGAATACGCAATAATTGCTTTCTTAACATGTCAGGTTGAAGGCTTGCTTCTTCTACATCACGAAAACCAAATCCTTTGTTTTTTGGTTGGATACACATTTTGTTGTTAAATTAATAGAAAAAAAAACTAAATAATTTCCAAGGTTAGGTTTTGAGGGCAGCAGAAACTGCCACACCTGCGATATAGTACATTTTTATTAGGAAAAATAAAATTTATTTTAGATTTCTTATAAAAAATTATATGTTTATGCTGAGATTTATATATATAGATTTAAGAGTTTTAACAAAATAGATTTAAGAGTTTGTAATATACACTCACAAGTTTATTAAAAAATAACATCTAAAACAAAGAATATTTGCTTCGATTTCGATTATTTCGGCCTAAATTTTTTTTGTTACTTACTCGAATTTAAAAGGGTTTCTTTACAAAAAGGGTACTTTTGATTTTTAATTTGCTAAATGGGTACACCTAACTTTTAATTAGGAAATTGGGTGAGAG
Source organism: Alliaria petiolata (assembly GCA_020283515.1). Taxonomy (NCBI): domain Eukaryota; kingdom Viridiplantae; phylum Streptophyta; class Magnoliopsida; order Brassicales; family Brassicaceae; genus Alliaria; species Alliaria petiolata. The sequence goes on along the minus strand of JAHZTW010000004.1, from coordinate 70,162,265 downwards.
AGAAAGTGAGAGAGAAAATCTGGACAATTTGCCCCTGAGTGTTGGAGTGAGATAGAGAGGAAAAGGCTCGGTCTTAGAGAGAGACAGAGAGAGGAAAGTGTGTGTATTTTAGTGGGATCAGACGAACGCGCCTGTGTCCAAGCTATTTTCCGCTGTTCTGCGCGCGTGGGCCACGGAAGATACTGAGAGTATACTCGCTGGGATGAAGAAATTGAAGAAGTACCCTATCGACTGGGCGGTTTTTGGGCCCAAATATACCCGGTTAGGAAATTATAAATCGCAAGATATGTAGGCCCAAAATTGTGAGAGAAATGAACTGAAAATTGGCGGGAAACAACCCCTAATTAATAGTAGATTAAGTAGTAAAATTAAAATATTAAATAGGACAATTACTCAGATATCAGCACCTGTCCGGTGAAAGCCAACAAAAAGTTGGTGATTCTCGTACGGAAACCCTTGTTGTTTTCTCGACGATTTGAGCTCGATGAATCCCGAGAAGAAAGGAAAAGGGAAGAAATCGGAGTTCGATGAAGAGGCCGAAGGTAATCATTATCCACCAACTTGTACACCTGCTCTTCCTGCTAATGTTCACTAATTATTGAATCCGACATGTGAAGTGGATGGGAATATTGTGGTGATGGCAGGCCGTTGGATTATGTACTCTAATGGTGTTTGGGATTTCAAGATTGATAAGTCTAGGATGGGTAGGTCAATAGATTTGAGTAATATTGAAGGGATTGACTGGATAAGGGAAAAAATTGCGGGAGAGTATGGTTTAGATGCCCGTGTAGTGTCGGTGGAACTATGTTACTGGGTGGAGGATGCGCTAGCTGAGCTCTATGGGAACGGGACAGCACCAGTGGAGATAGTTACGATTGCTGACTTGAGAAATTTCATATCGTTGCATAAAGGTGATAAATCTGTTAACATGTTCGTCACCTTCCGAGAGCTTGTCGGAGATGATCTGGTAATTTTGAATGCAAAGGAAGGGGTAGCTGCTGAAATAAGGAGGGGAACACCCAGTTATGTTCTCATTGAAGAAAATGGAGGAGAGAAACAGAGTAGTGGGAGTGGATGTGAATCAGGCTGGGATATTGAAGATGAGGTATTAAGGAAGCACGTGGAGGAGTTCGAAGCGGGATTAGGAAGGGAAAAAGGTTCCGACAAAAGTAAAGATGGAGGTACAGATGATTCGAAATCGGAGAGTGGAGAAGATGACGAGGAAGACGACGATGATGATGATTCTGAAGACGGAGGCGAGGATGGTAATGAAGACGAAGATGATGATGATTACGATTGGGATTACTGGCATGAGGTAGTTTTAAATGACGGGTTGTCAGAGGTGGATGGAGACGACGAAGAAGATGATTCGGCAGGTGGAGCTGGACAACTTTCCGAGACATCACAGAGAGAGGGGGTTGATAATTCAAATGTTCCAGTTTGCAAGAATATGTTGAATGGACAGTCCCCTGTTTTTGGGGATGAAGATTTTGCTGCGGAACCACCCCATTCATCGTCAAGGTATAGAAATATAAGTGGGCAAACTGGCGCTGACCCTGAATTTTTTTTAGAAACTCCGCCTGAGAAGGAATCGACTCCTTCTATACAAAAGTCGGTGAAGAACCCACCTTCTATGCCAAAAATGCCCATGAATGTGGCTTTAGGTGAAGAGGATTTGAAGGATCCACCTTTGGGGGTTGAGAATTTAAATTGCCAGTTTGCAAGAATATGTTGAATGGACATTCTCCTGTGTTTGAGGATGAAGATTTTGCTGAGGAACCACCACAATCATCGTCAAAGTATAGAAATATGAGTGGTGAAACTGCCTGTGACCTTGTATTACAAACTCCTCGTCAAAAGGAATCGACTCCACCAATACAAAAGTCGGGGGATATGCGACCTCGTATGCCAAAGATGCCTGTGAATTTGCCTTTCGGTGAAGAGGATTTGAAGGATCCACCTTGTTTGGCAAGTTCAGGAAAAGGTTTAAGTCAACGTGAAAACGGATGGGAGTCGGTTAAGAAAGGCATGAGGTTGGTAGATGTATATGGGTATGAAGATCCGCCTCCTAATTTTAATGATATGGCATGTGTACCATATAACATCCACGATGTTGATTTGAGGTATGAGGATGATGAGATATACATAGGGAGAATGTTCAAGAACAAAGAGCATTTCAAAATAACTTTGGCAATACATGCAATAAAGTTGGTCACTAGGTTCAGATACCACCGCCATGCGAAGTTGTATGTGGATGCGAGATGTATTGATCCTATGTGTGATTGGAGGGTGAAGGGGCATAAAGTTGGAAATTCGGAACTTTATGAGGTTAGGGCGGCAAATTTGACTCATGTGTGCGATTCGGATAGTAGAGGCGAGTTCTCGAAGCACGCGACAACGAAAGTCATTGCCGCTTTGTTGAGGTCGAAGTATGATGCGACGTTAGTAGGACCACGGGCAAAAGATTTAGCTCCGTCAATCCTAAGGGAGCATAGGGTAACAGCTACGTATTGGAAGTGTTGGAAAGCAAGAGAGTTGGCAATTTCAACTGCCCATGGAACAGAGGAGACTTCATTCAAGTTACTTCCGATGTACTTTTACGTACTCAAGTATGCTAATCCGGGAACAATTACACATTTGCATACACAAGTGGACGAAAAAGGAGATACACGGTTTAAGTTCGCATTCATGGCTTTGAAGGCTTGTATTGACGGGTGGAACCATTTGAGGAAGGTTGTTGTGGTGGATGGGACGCACATGTCTGGAAAATACAAAGGGTGTCTACTAACAGCAAGTGGACAAGATGCGAACTTCCAGATATTCCCTATAGCTTTTGCCGTTGTGGACAGCGAGAATGAGGTGTCTTGGTCGTGGTTTTTCGAAAAGTTAATAGAGATTATTGGAGACAGTGAAGGTTTGACAATAATTTCGGATAGATGCAGCTCTATCTATACCGCAAAGGATGCCTGGTATCCACTCGCAAAACACGCTGCATGTCTTGTACACCTGCAGAGAAATGTGAAGAACAAATTTAAAAAGAAACGGCAAAAGGAGATTGTTGGTTTGGCAGGAGATGCATTCCGAGTTGCTGAGTTTAAAAAGATTTATGCGACCCTGAAGGAAGTGGATATAGATTGTTGGGAGTACATGGAGAAGGTAGATAAAAAGCATTGGACAAGATGTTACTTCGAGGGGGAGAGATATAACTTGGTGTCTAGTAACATCGCGGAGTCACTAAACAATGCCTTACTTCCTGCCAGGGATTGTCCAATCGTGTCATTGTTTGAGTTTATCCGGCGGATGCTAAGCAGGTGGCATGAGAGTAGACGAAAGAAAATAACGAAAATGCAAGGTGTTATTCCACAAGAAGATGAAAAAGAGCTGATTAAGCAGTTGGATTTGTCCCGAGAACTTCCCGTCCTAGAACTGTCCGCGTGGGATTTCGAAGTAACAGCGGGGTCCGGTGTACATCACCATGTTTCCCTCCAAAAACGGACCTGTACTTGTCGGGAATTCCAGATGCTTTTATTATCCTGCCGACATGCAATTGCAGCAGCTACCATTCGGAAGCTGCCGTATAAGAGTTTAGTCGGTGATTTGCATAGGAAAAAAATGTGGGGGGATACATTAGCAGGCATTATTCTGTCGGTTCCAGACCCAGAGGACGTTGATGTTCCGACTGAGGTGTTAGAGGGTGTAGAAATTAAGCCGCCTAAGAGCAAGCGTCCGCCAGGAAGGCCAGCAAAAAAAGAAAACTTTCACCAGGGGAGATGCCGGTATACTATCCATCCTAAATAATTTCCCTTGAAGTTGCAATGTTTAAAAATAATTACGACATTTCTATTTTAAATTCTTAATTGTCTGAATTTATTTCTGCAGGTCCCAACGAAAAAGGGGAGGATTCACAAATGCACCAGGTGTAAAGTTGGGGGACATAACCGGGCAACTTGCGTCTCTCCCTTGGGATAGAAGTTGTGTGTTTTTAGAGAAGTCGGATGTTTTTTGGGGAATATTTTGTTTTTTGTTGCCAATAGCGGGAAGCCTTGTGAAGATAGATGTTGGGTGGGATGAATTTAATTTTTATGTGAAACAAAAATGAACGCTGTACATCTTTATAAGTGAGTACGTACGATAACTGACTACGTACGATAACGGATTGAATACACCAGAGGATTTTGTAAATCAATGAATTATGTACAGCAGCGGTGTCTCTACAGCAAAGCATGGTTTACAACATAGATAAACTGTTAACTGTACACCACCATATTTTTCATATCAAAATGATTCCTGCTCTGTTAACTCTACACCATTACATAAAGAAACTGACCACATAAATATACACCAAACACTTTTCAATGCCAATAATATGAAGATTACCATTTCAATAAAGACAGTTCAAAAATAGATTATCACTAGAAATTCCCACAGGATTTTCTCATACTACAATTACTACAAATACAGGCCAAATTCAAATAATATTACCATATCAATAAACAAAGTTCAAAAGTCGACCATCCACCTTTTCATCTGTTTGCCACATCCAGACTCCCTACAAATTCTTCGTAGCAGTCCATCGCGAATTTCTCCCTAAATCGATCAACATCTGTGTCAGTTATCGACCCCATCTCATCATGACAAAGCCCTGCAGCATGCATCTCTAGGAACTATGTGCCCGCAATCCCCCCCCCCTCTTGTTTTGATAGACATCAGCTGGACGGGTCCAAGTGTAGGGTTCCATCGTCAGGTGTTCGGTTAAAGCAGTCGGCAAATATCGCTTCTAAATCCATGGCATACTATGAATAATTGGTTCAATGTGACCCACCACCTCTTCATCTGTCTCATTGTGCTCCACGAATGAATCCAGAATCTAAATACTCCCCATACGCAGGTCGATGACCAACCCAACCCAATGGTTGTTCCCCCAGTTCATGGGGGCGTACACAATGTCCACATTCTTTAAGAACTCTGATTTGACGGTCTTCCACCTGCAGCTTTTTCCCATCACGTAGCTGGCTACGTTCTTTTCCCAATCAAAACAACTTTTGTCTTCAGCGTTTTTAAACTCACTGTACGCCGATACTACCAAGGAGAGCAATGCGGTGTCTACAAACGCTGCCCTGTCTTTCAACACGATTTCACCTCTACGACGCCACAACATGGTCATTAGGATCTGCATATGCTGTAATCCACATAGACAACATTGAAATATTAACTCATACCTACGTCGGAATAAACGGTGTACGATTAATCATAAATCTTTGCCTACCTCCGTAGACACCCAATTCGTTTTCCTAGCCATGCTTAGGAAAAATCCATTTGAAATTTTGTGTCCTGTCACAAGCTCAAACTCTCTACACGGAATAAATTACTTTTAATAACCAACCTTTTAATACGAACTAAAGTTCCTATCAATATTTTAATACAACACCTTACTTTTCCTTTGATTCATGGAGAAGGGTTCGAAATGTCCTGAACTCCAACTTGGAGACGGCTTGGATTGGCTCATATGCTGGTTTACTACGACTTGCGAATAGGACTCTGACACGGGGATCACCAGTGTACACTCCACCAAGAATGTTCGATCTCTGGGGTACGCGCTTATCTTGCGCCCTCTCTGGAGAAGTATCACCTTCATGCTGTTCCGCCTGTTCAGGTGGAGTCTCGTATTGAGGAGACAGGGGGGACGAAGCCTCACTTCCGGCATGTGAATACCCAGACACAACCATCTGCAATGGATTTTCAGCCAGGTCATCTGATTCTTCCATCTACAAAAAAAAAATACACTATCTCAGATTATTTTCCGTTCAACTTACTTTCATAATTTTTATATCATCTTTATCAAATTACCTCTTCATTATGGATGGCAGGTGCATTCGACCCCAAAACATCTCTTGCTTTCCCTGCAACGGTCTCTTCCTCTACCCCGGTGTCCTCTTCCATCCTATCTCCTGACTCTTTTGGTGCAACAATTTTTTTCAGCTGTTTTACCTTCTTTTTCTTGCCCGCCTGCCTCTTTCCCATCTTTCCCACCTGAGACCGCTTCACCATCTCCATCGTCTCCACTGTCTCCACAAGCTCTCCCACCTTTGACTGCATCACCTTCTTCCTCATCTTTTCCATCTTCGTCACCCCCAGCTTTGTCAGATTTCCTTCTTTCCACTTCATCCCCAATTTCCTCGGCATCCAGATTTCCTTTTTTATTCACATCCTCTACTATGCCGAATGTGACCCCGTAGTTTTCCCATACCTCATTATCACCCCTGTCACTATCACCATCATCATTGACATCCAGCTTTCTTTTTTTTTTCTTTCCTCCATTACTGCAACCAGCGGAATCTTTCTGCATATGATCCACTTTCCTTAGCCTAGCACACCGCCTCCTTCCAAACTTGTCGGTTTCAGTTCCCCTCATTTCGTTCTTTTTTTGGATACCCGACTTCCGGGTCTCCCTACCCACCTCGTCCTCAGAGAGTTGAACTGCATCATCTTTTGTTTTTTTTTCCTTTTCTCCGCCTCACCATCCACCATGACCGCATCCAATATGTCATGCTTCAATTGCGCGAACTTCCCTTCCAACCACGTCTTCAAGGTTTCTAGGACGCAACTTACCTGGTCTTCACCTAACCCTTCTTCCTTGGACTTTACTTGCCGGGGCCTCTTAGCAGCCCCTCTTCTTGGCTGCCGATGTTGTTTTTCCTTCTTAATTTTTTGGCTCCTGCTTGGCGGTCTTCCCTTAGCAGGCCCACCTACTTCGGACCCTATTCGGATAGGAGGTATGGAGGAGTCACCACCTAGGAAATCTGACTCTTTGAAGACATAGCCACTCCTATGAAGTTCCAACAACAACGATACTTCCTCGTCTTCGACTTCATCATCCCACTCGACCTCTGCCTCCACGTCGTCTCCAAAACAATCAACAAGTTCCAACTGCACAAAGGACCACATTATACGGGTTAGTGTCCACGCCCAAGGAAACATACATACACCGTACGAGAGTAAACGCCGTACACGTATAAAACCAGCATCCACCGTACGCATCAAAAACATCAATCCCATACGCCTATAAAACACCATCCCACGTACGCCTATAAAACACCATCCCCTGTACGCCTATAAAACACCATCCCCCGTACGCCTACCATCATCCAACGTACACCAACAAATCACCAATCCCCGTACGCCTATAACACAGATCCCTCGTACGCCTATCAAACATCATCAACCGTACACGTACCATCATCCAACGTACACCTACAAATCATCAATCCTCGTACGCCTATAAAACAGATCCCCCGTACGCCTATAAAACATCATCCCCCGTACGCCTATAAAACCATCATTACAATGTTTATACGATGTTTACCTCAGGGTCCGCTTCGACGGCGAGAACATCATTCATGTGAAGGAGGGTTATGGTTCTTGCAAGGGCGTGTGGTTCTTCCAAAAACGATGTCATTTTCTCAGGTTCTGGAATCTTGCTCAACAGCAGAGGAAAACTTTCGAAAGCCAGAAGCTGCAAGGCTAGAGGAATACCGTAGCAGACGCTCGTTTGCTGTTTCAGCCGGTTACGCATTTCCAGGACCGAAGCTTCTACCGTCGGACTTGGTGGATTCGGGACTAATCTAGATAACGTCTTCGCAAAAGATTCTCTACCCCAGGGGAACGACATGAAGTACTCCATATCGCATAACATATCCACATACGCGGGCGTGATGNTCCTCCCCAAGCATCCTTGAACCAGACTTTCAATCTTTTGAACCTTTCTGCCTCGGAGCTCATTCATTTTGGTCCCTGCAGTTTCACAGCTTTTAGTTTATTTTCTAAGGTTGTACTTTGGCTTTGGAAGACAATAAACGGTTGTTGGAGGAGAAAATGAAAAGATTGTCTAAAGCTGAACTTCAAAACGAAATAGATTGTTGGAAATGGAACAATCTTCTAGGAAAGAGAGAGAGAGAGGAAAAAAAAAGGAGAGTAAAATTCTGTAATCACAGAATAGTGTCTGAACAACAAAAAGAATGAAGAACCAATTACCATTTTGGCATTTTCATATGACCTATCACAATCAAAGACAGACACTTATGTACTCTGAACAAATCTCCTTGTGAAAATTACAAATCAACCTTACTCATCCATTTTAATAAGACGGAAACTCACAAATTTCTGAGAATGATGATAGGTCATATGATGATGTACCACTTTATGATGGTGAGGACCGAGAGATAGCCAAACAAACTGTTGAAGAATATCATCTGGGGAATGAGCTGGAACCTGCAAACATCCAAAACTAAAACACAAATTGCCGAACTATTGTAAGAAACAAATATTATTGTTAAGTCTAACCTCCAGAACATATCTCCGGCCGAATCACGATCTTTCTTCGCCGCCACGGAGAGGCATTCCGGTAAGAGCGTAATCGATTTGTTGAGGAAAGATATGAATTGATTGCCGATGGATCGAACGGTAAGTGAACGATGATAGATGGTGTTAGCGTGGCTGTAAGATTTTGTTGTTTGGAATGGAGTTTGGGAGAAGATGACGTGAATTGAGTTAGGGATTTTACAAAGAAGAAGATCGATTGTGTAAAGCTAATTAAGACCAAAGTTAATATGCAAAGCTGACGTGTATTATTTTTTTTTTTTCGACGAAACTGACAATTTTATTGATAATTTGAATGTGACGACATTACAATATCATTATGCAAAAGGAGAGAAAGCCATAAAGGCGGATTATAACAACTCGAATTGAAAACGTTATCTGACGGACCATGAGAAGCCAGACTGTGAGCTGCATCATTGTTACCTCTTTTGACAAAGTTGAATTGGGTGTCCTGGAGAAGCGCTGCCCACATGTTAATGTCTTTACAAAGATTGATGATGTGGTAATCCATTGTTTTGCCTGTTACTTGATCAATAAGAATCTTGCAATCCCCTTCAAAAATGATGTTATTGAACCCCATAAACCTTGTACACTGAATTGCCACGAGCAAAGACTTTCCTTCAGCTTCCAACGCAGAACAAGCCGATCCCAGATTTGCCGAACCCCAATACATTGCAGCACTTTGATGATCTCGAACTATCCAACCCCCTGTCACGTGATTTGTCATTCTATTAAAAGCTGCATCCACATTGCATTTTAGCATTCCAAAAGGTGGTCGAATCCAATTCTTTCTTGTACACGAGCTTCCTTGATTGATTTGATTTCCAAGAGTGGAACCCGTATAGGTGTTCTGAGTATTCTGAGTAGCCTCAATCCATTCTTCCACATCTCCTCTTGCGTAGTCAACTTCTCTTTCAGAATTTGGGACTTTGTGATTGAAAATTAAATTATTTCTAGACTTCCAAATTCTCCACAAAATCCAAAAAGGTAGAAGCTTATCTTCCAGAAAGAGTGAATTACTCGATTGTAAATCCAAAATACCTTTTATCGATTCCTCAATATCATCTGATGGAGACAGAAATAGAGATTGTGTAGATTTGAGTGTCTCCACATCATATTTGACCCCGGACATTTGAAGAACAAATGATTGATAGTTTCATCCTCTAGACAACATCTTTGGCAAGTTGTATCCATATAGATTCCCCTGGTGCCCAGCCGAGTGGATGTTCCTATAGCCTTAGATAAAATTCGCCATAGGAAATGCTTAATCTTTGGCAAAATAGGCAGTTTCCATATACGAGCCTTTAAAACGGGATCACCATGAGGAACTTGATTAGGATCTAAAGCACCCCTTGCCAAATAATACCCCGACTTAACAGAGTATTCCCCATTTTTGTTTAAACTCCACACCAAAGAATCAGGTTCACTCTGATTAGCCAAAAAAAGTGATTTAACAATCACTTTGTCATCATCTAGCAAATAACGTTCCAACATCTCGTCATTCCATCTTCTCACGTTCCCCACCCTTTCAATTAAATCACAAACAAGCAGATCATTGTTATTATTTCCTCGAGCTGGTCTGGGTGGATTATCAGGGATCCAGTTATCCGAAAAAACCTTGATACTTTCCCCATCCCCAACATTGAAACAGCAACCTTGTTTGATGATATTTAACCCCACTAAAATAGATGACCAACCATATGACTGCTTACTCTGTGATTTAGCTTGAAGAACTGATACATCATTATAATACTTTGCTTTGAACAATCTCGCAAATAGAGTGTTTGGATGCTGGAATAGTCTCCAAGCTTGTTTAGCCAGCAAAGCATCATTGAACTTCTCTAGATCTTTAAAACCGATCCCACCCTCTTGCTTCGATAGTTGCAGTTTCTTCCAAGCCACCCAAGAGATCCCTTTCTTCTCATGATCTTTCTCCCACCAAAACCATGTTAACACACTTGTTATATCATTAACCACCTGACATGGTAGTTTAAAACATGTCATTGAATAAACTGGCATCGAGATAGCGACTGATTTGAGCATAATCTCCTTCCCAGCTTGTGATAGAAATCTCATATTCCAAGAAGAAATCCTCCTTTTAACTCCATCGATGAGGTAATTGAACATGTCTGATTTTTTCCTGCCAAACTGTTCTGGCAACCCCAAATATTTGCCACCCCCTCCTTGGTTTATAATACCCAAAATTCCTTTCAATCTTCCTTGTAAATCTGGAGGAATTCGTGAGCCAAAGGTAATCATTGACTTACTTGGATTAATCATCTGACCAGAACACTGCTCATATATCCGAAATATTTCCTTAATAGCTCTGCAATTCTTGTTATTTGCTTGACAGAAAAATAGTGAATCATCGGCAAATAATAAATGAGTGATAGACGGCACTTTATTACCAATTTTGATCCCCCGGATACGCCCTTTCCGTTCATATTCCATCATCAAATGACTCATAACATCAGCACAGAGGATAAATAAATATGGGGAAAGCGGATCCCCTTGCTGTATGCCACGCTCAGGGATGATATAACCTTGCGGATTCCCATTTATCAACACCGAGAAGCTGACAGTACGTACCGTTTCCATTATCCATGAGGTGAAGGTATCATTGAATCCGAAAGCTCTCATTGTCTTTTCCAGAAAATCCCATTCTACACGATCATACGCCTTAGTCATATCGGTCTTTATCGCCATGTAAGTTTGAGAAACCCTCTTTCTTGCTTTCAACGAGTGCATCAATTCATTAGCTACAAGAATATTATCAGAAATCATTCGTCCTGGAATGAAGGCAGACTGAGCTTCAGAAAAAATAGAATCCAGAGATCCTTTCAACCGTATGACCAAAAGTTTTGAGATGATCTTGTACAGGACATTACACAAAGCAATCGGACGGTAATCTGAAAGCGTGACTGGTTTATTAATCTTTGGAATCATACATATATTTGTATGATTTACTCCTGGCCTCATTGTTTTAGTTTCGAAAAACCGTCGGACCTCCGCCATGACATCATGTCCCACAATATCCCAACAGCGTTGATAGAATCTTGCCGTAAATCCATCTGGACCAGGTCCTTTATCAGCACCAATTAAACAAACTGCCTCATAAATCTCCTTGTCTGTGAACTCTTTAGTCAAATCTTGATTGATAGCATCTGTAACGGTCGGGACAAACCCTGTAAAAATCTGACTTAGAATCGGGGATTTGTTGCTTGTGTAGATTTTTTTTTAAAACACCTCTGCATGCTTTCCGACTTCATTATCTCCTTTATGAGAATGTCCTAACTCATCAAGGATTGAAAAAATCCTGTTCGTGTAAAATCTTGACTTTGCCGAGGCTTGATGGAATTTAGTATTACGATCTCCATCAGTGAGCCAAGTATTCCTGCTCTTAAGATGCCAATATGTTGCTTCGTCTCTATAGGCAGACGCCAATTGATTCCTGATTGAGACAATCTGATCATTCGTAGAATTAACATCTACTGTTACCTCCTCCAATTCCTGCTTTAGATCTTCAATCCTCCTTGCGGAATTCATATTGTTATTTCTTCGAAAAAGTGATAATGATTTCCGACATTCTCTAATCTGTTCTGTTATAGAATAACTATGTCCAAGTGATTGTGAGTGCCAACCATACCTAACGTATTCATCAAAACCCGGATGTTGCATCAACCTCTTATCGAACCGAAACTGATTCCTTCGGCCTTGAGGAACGACCGCAATATGGGTGATGACAGGTCGATGATCAGATCCATAAAGACCCAAAAATTCTGCCTCAGAAGCAGGAAAAGGCACTAACCATTCTGAATTAACAGCCACACGATCCAGGCATTCAAAAATCTTGTGGTTATATCTGTAACCCACCCATGAGAACTTGTTCCCTTTATGTCGTAGATCCCTTAGATCACAGGAACTATACATATTTCTAAAATTTCTGAATGTCCATTCATCCCTACGAGGGCCACCGATTTTCTCATCATTAGATAGAATCTCATTGAAATCACCAATGACTAACCATGGACCATTCCGAGTCAGAGCCATTCTCTCCATTCTTTCCCATAACTCATGTCGATATTTTTGAACTGGATGGCCATAGACGCAAGAAAATAAAAACTCATGCCATTATATTCCACAAACACGTCAATAAGTCTTACATCTTCATAGATACTCCTAATTGAAACATCTTTCTTCCACATAATAGCTAACCCTCCGCTTCTACCAATTGGAGGAACACAAATAACTGAAGCAAATCCTAAAGAAACTGAAACATCCCTAACTACATCTGAAACATTTTTTGTTTCTACTAGAAACAAAATATCCGGAGCAACCTTACGACACATCTCCTTCAACCGATGACCTGTGCAGAAATTCCGAAGTCGTTCGTATTTGAACGAGAGAATGGTGTTGACGCCAATCTCGAACTGGAAATTTCGTTGAAAACGTAGAGGATGATCAATATTCCACAGCAAATGGACCCGAACGAAATCCACCCTGGTAGAGTTCTCATCAAAATCAATTTCGAAAACAGGAGCAAGAATATCCCCAATGTATTGGATCATTTGCCTATTGAGGAACTGGAGCGGAATTCCCCGGATCTGGACCCAAAATGGAATGATTTTGAGTTCCTGTGGAGGAAGGGTTGGGTACCATCTATGGACAGTGATCATCCATTCGGCAAAGGACCACGGAGCACGGCGGAGAACGAGATTCATTGTTTCTTCAGAGCGAAACAAAAACTGGATTTTATTTGGCCCGATGATACGGCCGGTTGTCGAAGTATCAAGACCCCAAAACCGCGGCAATTGAGAAATCATAACCCTTAGATTTTGCTTCTTCGGGTTGACGGGAACCACCACCAGAGAAAACTGATTTGTAGTTGCCGCTTGAGCACAGAGCGATTGAGGGAGAGGCAGCGGTTGATCATCAATACCCAGATTGATATTCTGCATTTTGTTTCTAAGATTTTCGCTCATTGTGGGAGTGGAAAAGGAAACAATGGCAAGATGAAGGGATAGATCGGCGAAAGAACTCGTTAAATAGGGAGTTTTCCAAGGCGGTTTCCATTTGCATTGAGGAGAAGTGGAGAAATGGATAGAGAAACCGCCGGGAATCGTGTAGATCGAGGTCAGCGGAAGGAAACCGACACATTGAGGGCCAAAAATCCGGTCAACAATGGTCGGACAAACTCTCTCACAAGGAGAGAAACCGTCATCGGAAATGCACTTTTAATCATTTATGGAAGTCTTCTTCCTTTTTCGGTTTTTATTTTTCGCTGACGTGTATTATTTAAATGTTTTGATTGGTGTTTTAAGTTTTTTCATTTATTGACATGTAAACACCAAAGCAACTTAAAAAGCTGATGTGTCAGCTTGTGAGAGATACATTCTAAAATTATAGTGTTGATTCTTTAACAATTTAGAGCCCCAAATTTTTTAATTCTGCAGAAAAACATTATTTTGTCATTGGATTTTCAGTTCAGACGGAGCTTCATGCGGCGGCAGTGCAAGACTGTCGGTGGATCTAAATCTCCCTCAATCCTCTATTAGACACGTGTTAGACATGTGTCAAGTTTAGGCTTAGTTATCTTCATGTATCACTTATATCATCGGGCTTATCTTTGTAATATATGGTTGTTTATGGGCTTCGAAAACCTTTGTAAGACCCACTTTATGGGATCTTAATGAAATTCAAAGACGAAAAAAAAACACTACACAAACAAATACCTTGTCTTTAAAGTATCACGTTTTTTATATTTTATAGGTGGCTTTTATCATTAATCATTTTTGTGTGCAATTTTTTTTTGGTTATATATGGGTTTATTGCACAGGGCCCAAATTTTCTTTGAGCCGGGCCTGGCCACCACCTCCCGAAGAAGATGCAGATGATACCAGGACCCTTCTAGCTGGTGAAGGACGAACATCTATGTTTTCCTACAGTAACGTATTCCACTTAACTTTTCATAAGACTCTTTTAATTTTCTAAAACTTTCAATTCAAAACATTTCAGGTGAACCAAGCGGCTTCAAAGGCCAAATAGAAATGTCTCGTAGCTAGTCTTTGAATTTTGTTAAAAGACCACTGTGGTAAGTTTCCAATGCCCTTTTGACTTACATTTTATAACAATTTTAGCTAGGAAATGAGAAATCCTTTCTTGTCCCCAAAAGTACATTTAGTGTAGCTTCCAAAACATGTAATCGCCCTTACATTTCTAGTTTATGTCTCTACCATCCTTACATCTCTCATAATGTGGTTTTTGGATTGAGCGGCTGAATCTGATCAATGTCATCAATTTGCCTCTTCACAAACCATTTTAGAAAAGTTGTCGAGTTGCTACTAAAGTCACAAACACGTAATCTTTTTAGAAAAGCTGTCGAGCAGTTTTCTCATAAACGATACATACATCACCAAAAAGAAAAATATGAGCAAAACATAAACAAAATCTAAAGAAAATATAAGCAAATATAAGAAAAAAAAAATTAATAACATATAAACTTGCAAATATACTTTTTCGATGATTTATGTGACCATTAGTCGTAACAAACTAAATAGTAATATTACGCAAAAAAAAAGAATCTATTTTTTTTTACAGCAAAAAAGAATCTCTTTAAAAGTATAAATTTTACTTTATAACCAAACCTAAAATTTAATATGCAAATTGTAATTGCCATTTCGTTATAACCCATGAGTTTATTGTTTCAGCAAAATTTATATACTTATATAAGAACTCTAGAAAATATACTTATATAAGAGGTAGAAAATATACCTAGAAACAATTTACGTAGAGTTCTTATATAAGTATATCCAAATACTAACAATAAGCAAATTTTATTGTTTCATATTTTCTAGAGTTCTTATATAAGTATAGGACCATCAGTCACTGATTTATGTAAAATTCTACAGTAAATTTGAGAAAGGATTCTACGTAAATTGATACGTATTGGTTTTAAATTTTTTAAATTTTTGAATATATATTGAACACTCTCTCCTACAAATTTCTATTACAAAGCTAATCTGCACCACCTTCACTTAGAAACCAAATCCTATTATACCACTTCTATATTTCATATATCTCTAATTTTTTTTAACCAAAGTGAGATATAAAACGACTTACGGCTTTTATAAAGGGTTTGAAGATGTGATATCAAGCTCGATAGACTTACAAGAGGCAGGAGAAGGTAAGAAAACCAGAGGGCTAACCGTGAACCACACATGGAAACTGTAGCAACCAAAAGTCTTTGAAATTATACAAAACTTCTAAGACTTTCGTACTATAAATTTAGTTAGCTTTTTCATAATATATAATTACAATCCATTTAAACGATTAAAGACTCTAAAAGGCTTCCAACAACATGTTAATCTTTACACTCTCTTAATAAAAATAATTTATTTTATGGTTTAAGCATTCATGAGTGAATATGTTATAAATATAATCATTGATTATCAATCGTTAATGTTAATGACATCATTATGTTGACTTGGAGAAAACCCGCGCGATGCACAGTTTTTGTTTTAATTTAAATAATACTCCCTCCGTTTTGATTTAAGTGTCGTTTAGAGAAATGTATCTGCAATGTAATTGGATGAATCTGGATGTGTTTTGAGTTTAATACATTCAGATACATTTTCTCCAAATGACACTTAATTAAAAACAGAGGGAGTATGTTTTAAGATCTATATTTTGACTATTGATTTTATCTTGTTTCTTACAGAATTTTAATTTTCTATTTTTGTTTTCTTAATGATCTGTATAATCTCTTTTATTCATTATTTTACGAATTTTTATTTATTCTTCAATTTTCATACTCTTTTCATTTGTCTAAATCTTAATATTATAATATTTTTTAATTTTTTCAATTTATCATTTTGAGGATTTCTTTTATATATCTTACATTCAATCCATGTCTTTTTCTATGTTTTAAAAGTTTGTATATTTTTGTATCCATTGTTTTTTCTTCTCTATATTTTTTATATAATTTTTTATCTTCTTGATTTTTATTAAATACTTTGTTATGTCTTACTATTTTATAGGTTGAAGTTAAATTCTTAATTATTCAATATCATAGTTCTTTTCACTTGTATCAAAGTTTAATTATCCTAATTTATATGAAAATAATGATTAATTCATTAAAAAAATAGAATGATAAAATTAAAATGATGTATTATATAAGATTTATATATTTTTATGTTTTTAAATTAAATTAGAATTTTATATACTTATAATAATTTTTAAATAGTTGAATTCAAATGTAATGATTTTATGTATAGTTAATTGTACATATGTTAATATTTATTTATGTTACCTGATGTTTTAAAAAAAAAAAAA
>JAHZTW010000004.1:70080730-70098412 GCA_020283515.1 Alliaria petiolata | reverse complement strand
TTAGATATATGTGAAATGTATGAACCGGTTTTGTATAAACCGTGCAATTAAGCTGGTTATTGATGTAAACCAGAATCCTCCTTATGATAAAAGGGGATAACTGTAACAAGAATGAATAACAGAATTTTCCATTTTCACGATCTTCTTCTCTTTCGCTAATTCCTCTAACATGGTATCAGAGCTTTGAGGCTGAAACCTCAAACGATTCTTCAATTCCTTTCCTTCCGCTTCTTTGCCCTCGATTTCTCGGTCATTCCGCCGATGGAATCTTCTCAATTTGTTTCATGTTTGATTTCTTCGGTTATTCCGCCAAGAATTGTCAAAAATCATGAACAATCCTCAAATCGAAGCTTCGGATCTACTTCAATGGTGGTTCTTTGTAAGTCTTCCCGTCGTATCATAAAGGGGACAATAGCTGCAGCTCGGCGAACTTCTACTCCCGAAGTCTATTCTCCGACAGCTCCCGATTCTTCTCCGCCTTCAAATCGATTCAATGTCGATCAACGGTTGTCAAGATCATACCAAATTTGGTCTTCTCCACAGAGACCTTTGAATCTCTCAACATATTTCACGAAAATTCCGCCAATCCTTAAGTTTCTCACCGGCTTGAACGAGTTTCATTCACCAGCTCGGAATCAAACCATCATAAAGGAACACGTTCCAGATCTTGATCAAGATCATGTACAGAGAAGTGTAAATGACTCCAATATTTCAGGAATGCTGACAAGTTTGAGAAATGACCAAATTCAGGAAGTCATCGTCAACTTCAATTCTCAGCCACAGTCTTTGAAACTTCAATCATCTACAACAGGTGGTACAATCATCACATTACCTGGTATGGCTTTCTCCTCATCAACGTTGTGTTTTGTTGGGATATTGAGAGGAACAGGAAATGTATTATCCTCCAATTCTTGGATTATTGATAGTGGAGCTACACATCATGTGTGTCATGATAGGAGTTTATTCATCGGTCTATCTGAAACCGTGAATAGGTCGGTAAACTTACCAACAAGGTTAGGTGTGAAAATTGTTGGGATTGGAAAGATTCAGTTAAATGATTTTTTGGTGTTGAACAATGTTTTGTACATTCCGGAATTTAGGCTGAATCTGATGAGTATAAGTCAATTGACGAAGGATTTGGGTTATAGAGTGATCTTTGACAGTGACTCTTGTATGATACAAGATCCTACTAAAGGATTGCTGATTGGTCAAGGTGAGGAAATCTCAAACCTCTATGTCTTGGACGCATTATCTGTTGGCAAGCCGTCTGTTATTGAGTCTTCTTTTCAGGCAAATGTTGTTGTTGACACAAGCTTATGGCATAATAGATTGGGCCATCCCTCTGTTCACAAGGTTGATTCAATCACTAATGTCCTTGGAATCAAGCAAAGACAGACATAACCATTTCATTGTGCCATTTGCCCAGCTGCCAAACAGAAGCGTTTATCTTTTCCATCTCCAAACCACATGTGTAGTCAAGCATTTGATCTTATACACATTGATACATGGGGTCCCTTCTCAACTCCATCTGTTGAAGGATACAGATATTTCTTGACCATTGTAGATGATCACACTCGTGTGACTTGGATTTATCTGATGAGAACTAAAGATGAAGTACTTCAAGTGTTTCCAGAGTATTTGAAGATGGTGGAAACACAGTACAAAGCTGTTGTTAAAGGTGTGCGATCTGATAATGCACCTGAGTTAAAGTTCAAAGATTTATTCAAGGTGAAAGGGATTGCTTCCTATCACTCATGCCCAGAAACTCCAGAACAGAACTCTGTGGTAGAGCGCAAGCATCAACACATTTTAAATGTGGCTCGAGCTCTTATGTTTCAAGAAAAGATCCCTATGGAGTATTGGTCAGATTGTGTTCTCACGGCGGTGTTTCTGATCAACAGACTTCCTACTTCTCTTTTACAAAATAAGTCTCCATATCAACTCCTTACTTCTAAACAACCTCAATATCATGGAATCCGAGTATTTGGTTGCTTATGCTACATATCCACATCCTCAAAGAACATGCATAAGTTTCAACCACGGGCAAAAGCTTGTGTTTTCCTCGGATACCCTTCAGGTTACAAGGGATATAAAGTCATGGATTTAGAGACCAATGCTGTTCCTATTTCACGAAATGTGGTCTTTCATGAAGACATATTTCCTTTCACGAATAATTCCCCAGCTTCTTTCCCATATTTTCCTACAACATCAGATTCTACGGTTGAGGGTATAGACCATGCGAATGAGCTCTCTGTTCCTGCGGATCCTGACACTGGCACAAAAGGGAGTAAAAGATCTTCCAAAGCTCATGCTTATCTACATGACTATTACTGCAATATGACTGACACAGAAATTCCTTATCCTCTTGCAGCATACATGTCTTATGAGAAACTTTCTGATGAGTATAGAGCCTATATATGTGCAGTGTCACAACATCCTGAACCGAGTAGTTTCAGTCAAGCAAAAAAGTTTGATGAATGGCTGAAAGCTATGAATGAAGAGTTGATTGCACTGGAGAGTACTCATACTTGGGATATTTGTTCTCTTCCTGCAGATAAACATGCCATACGCTGTAAATGGGTTTACAAAGTGAAATTCAACGGCGACGGAAGCTTGGAAAGATATAAAGCATGTTTGGTGGCAAAAGGATATACACAACAAGAAGGCATTGAATTTGTGGATACTTTCAGTCCAGTTGCAAAGATGACAACAGTCAAAACGTTGTTGGCTGAAGAAGTGGAGTTTAACTCAGTTGGACATCTCAAATGCATTTCTTAATGGAGATCTTGATGAGGAAATCTATATGACTTTACCCCCTGGTTATACTCCACGAGAAGGTACAAATCTACCTCCAAATCCTGTGTGCAAGTTGAATAAATCTCTCTATGGTTTAAAACAAGCCTCGAGACAGTGGTTTCTCAAGTTCAGTTCCACATTAATGTCTCTCGGTTTTCAAAAGTCTCATGCAGATCATACTCTGTTCATAAAACATATTGGTGGTAAATATGTTGCGGTTTTGGTTTATGTGGATGACATCATCATAGCTAGCAATAATGATGAAGAAGTAGCTCAGCTCAAAGTTAATCTTCAGAAATTTTTCAAACTGCGTGACCTTTGAAGTATTTTCTTGGTGTTGAGATTGCTAGATCAAGTAAAGGAATTTCAGTTTGTCAACGCAAGTACACTCTGGAATTGATTGAGGAAACAGGTCTACTTGCTTGCGAACCATCAACTATACCTATGGATTCGAGTATAAAGCTGTGCCAAGACAGTGATGAACCGTTTTTGGATAATCCTGAATGCTACAGACGATTAGTGGGAAAGATGATGTACTTGACAATCACTAGGCCAGACATAACATTTGTTGTTAATCGCCTATGTCAGTTCTCTTAAGCTCCAAAGAATTCACATCTTCAGGCTGCATACAAGGTGATTCACTATCTCAAAGGAACAATTGGGAAAGGTCTTTTATACTCTGCAGATTCTGATCTCATCTTGAAGGGTTACACCGATGCTGATTGGGCATCATGTGCAGACACGAGACGCTCTACATCAGGGTTTTGTATGTTTCTTGGACCATCTCTTATATCTTGGAAGTCTAAGAAACAGAACACAGTCTCACACTCTTCGGCAGAATCAGAATATAGAGCAATGGAGCTTGCAGTTCGGGAAATCAGTTGGTTGGTGAATCTTTTGAAGGAATTTCTTGCTCCTCAGCTGCAACCTGTTGCGTTTTACTGCGATTCAACTGCAGCTATTCACATAGCTAATAATGCAGTCTTTCATGAGCGAACAAAGCATCTCGAAACAGATTGTCACATCGTTCGGGACAAGGTTCAAAGTGGCCTAATCAAGACCCTTCATGTACGCACAGATAATCAGTTAGCTGATGTGTTTACAAAAGCCTTGTACCCTGCTCCTTTTCTCTCCCTTACACGCAAGATGGCTTTATCTTCGATATACTTGCCATCTTGAGGAGGGGTGTTAGATATATGTGAAATGTATGAACCGGTTTTGTATAAACCGTGCAATTAAGTTGGTTATTGATGTAAACCAGAATCCTCCTTATGATAAAAGGGGATAACTGTAACAAGAATGAATAACAGAATTTGCCATTTTCACGATCTTCTTCTCTTTCGCTAATTCCTCTAACATCTGTGTGTACAATTTTGCAACAAAGAAGACCATCAAAGACTTCCCAGGTCTCTCCAGCTTAAACCTCAAGGATGCTCACTGGTTTCTCCCGTCTTTATTTGATTTGTTTCCTTGTTGCATATGTTATCTTAAGAGATTCTCTTGCTTTATTTTCGGTGACTCCTTGCTTTGTTTCTTTCTGCTGCATTTCATACTCTGCTTTGTTATCGTCTTTTCATTTTGATATATAAATCTATGACAAAAATCAACCAGTGTTTAATTAGCTTATAGGTTTTTTTTTTAAAAAAAACCTTAGCTTAGAATCAGGTCCGGTGTTAGACGTGTGCAAAGAGTGCATAAGCACAGGGTCCTAATTTTATTAAGTAAAAACCCGCGCTACGCTGCGGAATGTTATATTACAAAATAAATTTGATATAATTTATATTTTGAGATTATACTATAATATTTTTGAGCATTTGTATATTGTTCTGTCTTCTAGGATGTACAAAGAGGTTTCGTGTATTATGTTTCATAATATAATTTATATTTTGAGATTATACTATAATATTATTTGATAATAATTGAATTCTATAAATACTTTATCCTTTTAAAAATCATGAAACATAATACACGAAACCTCTTTGTACATCCTAGAAGACAGAACAATATACACCTTCATATCGTTTGCTCTCTCCTTCCTTTTGTTAACCTTCTCCTTGGTGTCTTATGTGTACTACTTGACTCTCTCTTTGCGCTTTCCTTCTTGTGAGCATAGTCATTGCAATTTTTTACAATATGGATGTGTATCATACGAAACTCCATAAAGTTCGGTAAGGTGTAAAGAGCGAATGGCTTCTTGGTTCTTGTAAGCTTTATTTGGAATATGATGCTTCTCAAGTTTATATTTCGAGCTGAAGACCTATTCCATATATCCGGCTCAGTAATTCAAATGAAAGAAATCACATTAAACTTCGTATAGACCAAGAAAAAACCTTCAATTGTCCTTAGAGCGTTTGAACGGATGAAAGGGATGCCTCCACAATCTTTGCGGTAAAGTCAACACCATCCCGTTATAAAGCTTGAACGCATCCTTATCTTTTCCGCAAGGTTGCTTGCAAGTTCTCGTGGAACATATGACAAGACAGTGTGGGAGCAACTCTATTACAATATTGCTGTTATTAATCTTCGAAACAGTTTCAATTGCAGGAAGCTGATTGTATTTAAGAGAGATTTATATAAGCAACAAAGTTAATGTCCATGTATCAACTCTGTAACTCTGCTTTACAGAAGGGATATCCTTATCAATGCTAATCTTTCCATAAAAACTTAAATTGGAAGAATAAATGAAAGCCAAACTTCTGAAAACCAAAGTTGATAACTAAATATTTTACCAACAAACAAATATAGAGAAGAGTGGGCATGTCAATTCGAAGCACAAACATGTAAAAAATTGTACGTTTGTAGGAAACACCTTAATATTGAGGGACGTCTATATTGAAACTTTATGTTCATAACAAACTTCAGAGTTGGGATTTTACAAAAAATTGAAAAAATGCGACCAGGAAAAAAAAAATGAGAATGAAGAAAATGAAAGACCTCGTTGGTGATATACTTGTCTCTGACTCTCTGTTTCATCGTCATATACTTTGGAGCAGTCTTTGGTTCTTGGATATACCGTATCTTTCATTTTTCCTCAATCGAACCAGTTGCAACAGCTTTTGGAGATTGGTTTGCTTCTCTAGCTAGCGCTTCCACTGAAATTTAATCAGAATTAAAATAAAAGAAGAGTTAGTTTCTAAGTTTCGTTGAAGAGGAGAACTTATTAAACCCTCAGAGAAGATGAAGCGTATAGAATTTAATAGTCATGCTTGCTTGGGAATTTGAAATGGAGAAATAAACTTGAGCTTGGAAATTGGACAAGACTATTTTCAGGATTAAAGATAGGAAGCGGAATGGTTATAGGATTAAGCGTTATATGTACATATGGAATATGAGGAAAATCGAATGTTTTAATGGATCCCCTGCAGATCCTTGTTTTGACTTCTCAAATGCTGCATCAACTCCTCTGAGGATGCAGAAGCAAAAAGAGAGAAAGACAGACTAAGAACGTCTTCGAAGTTTCCAATTTTGTAAGCAGTAAACAACCCAAAAAAACAAACCCAATTTTTGCAATTGAATTTGGAAGGTTTTGGATTCAGAGATCGCATCGATGCTTTACTTTGTTATGTTACCTCTGCACTAAATTCTGCAATTTGCAATCTAACCTATCGACGGAGAAGCTAGCACTGATGATATCTGAAGAGATTAAACTTAAGCACGGAGCAAAACGAAAAGCTCAGCCTCAAATAACGAAACTTCCGAAAACAAAAGAACAAAATTGGTATCTCAAACAAAGTTGATGAACTTCTCTTCCTATTCCCTATTAACCTCATCGATTTTGGATATTTTCTAGCAGAGAAAGAAAACTTACTTGGACCGAATATTAATTTAAAGGAATGACTCGGTGAGTGCATCAGATCGAGTCCTTGAGAGAGAGGCTCCTGCCAAGAAAATACCTCGTGTCAATAACACATAGGTCAATACAAAACTCAGATAGAGATAGATCAAAGATTCAAACATAACAGGGTGAAGGAAATAGTCATATTACCATCACGATTTGTGGTGTATCTGTAAGCAACTTCTTCCCATTAACATCTCTGTTCCTAGATCAAATAAGTTTAACATCCTCCCCAAGCATCCTTGAACCAGACTTTCAATCTTTTGAACCTTTCTGCCTCGGAGCTCATTCATTTTGGTCCCTGCAGTTTCACAGCTTTTAGTTTATTTTCTAAGGTTGTACTTTGGCTTTGGAAGACAATAAACGGTTGTTGGAGGAGAAAATGAAAAGATTGTCTAAAGCTGAACTTCAAAACGAAATAGATTGTTGGAAATGGAACAATCTTCTAGGAAAGAGAGAGAGAGAGGAAAAAAAAAGGAGAGTAAAATTCTGTAATCACAGAATAGTGTCTGAACAACAAAAAGAATGAAGAACCAATTACCATTTTGGCATTTTCATATGACCTATCACAATCAAAGACAGACACTTATGTACTCTGAACAAATCTCCTTGTGAAAATTACAAATCAACCTTACTCATCCATTTTAATAAGACGGAAACTCACAAATTTCTGAGAATGATGATAGGTCATATGATGATGTACCACTTTATGATGGTGAGGACCGAGAGATAGCCAAACAAACTGTTGAAGAATATCATCTGGGGAATGAGCTGGAACCTGCAAACATCCAAAACTAAAACACAAATTGCCGAACTATTGTAAGAAACAAATATTATTGTTAAGTCTAACCTCCAGAACATATCTCCGGCCGAATCACGATCTTTCTTCGCCGCCACGGAGAGGCATTCCGGTAAGAGCGTAATCGATTTGTTGAGGAAAGATATGAATTGATTGCCGATGGATCGAACGGTAAGTGAACGATGATAGATGGTGTTAGCGTGGCTGTAAGATTTTGTTGTTTGGAATGGAGTTTGGGAGAAGATGACGTGAATTGAGTTAGGGATTTTACAAAGAAGAAGATCGATTGTGTAAAGCTAATTAAGACCAAAGTTAATATGCAAAGCTGACGTGTATTATTTTTTTTTTTTCGACGAAACTGACAATTTTATTGATAATTTGAATGTGACGACATTACAATATCATTATGCAAAAGGAGAGAAAGCCATAAAGGCGGATTATAACAACTCGAATTGAAAACGTTATCTGACGGACCATGAGAAGCCAGACTGTGAGCTGCATCATTGTTACCTCTTTTGACAAAGTTGAATTGGGTGTCCTGGAGAAGCGCTGCCCACATGTTAATGTCTTTACAAAGATTGATGATGTGGTAATCCATTGTTTTGCCTGTTACTTGATCAATAAGAATCTTGCAATCCCCTTCAAAAATGATGTTATTGAACCCCATAAACCTTGTACACTGAATTGCCACGAGCAAAGACTTTCCTTCAGCTTCCAACGCAGAACAAGCCGATCCCAGATTTGCCGAACCCCAATACATTGCAGCACTTTGATGATCTCGAACTATCCAACCCCCTGTCACGTGATTTGTCATTCTATTAAAAGCTGCATCCACATTGCATTTTAGCATTCCAAAAGGTGGTCGAATCCAATTCTTTCTTGTACACGAGCTTCCTTGATTGATTTGATTTCCAAGAGTGGAACCCGTATAGGTGTTCTGAGTATTCTGAGTAGCCTCAATCCATTCTTCCACATCTCCTCTTGCGTAGTCAACTTCTCTTTCAGAATTTGGGACTTTGTGATTGAAAATTAAATTATTTCTAGACTTCCAAATTCTCCACAAAATCCAAAAAGGTAGAAGCTTATCTTCCAGAAAGAGTGAATTACTCGATTGTAAATCCAAAATACCTTTTATCGATTCCTCAATATCATCTGATGGAGACAGAAATAGAGATTGTGTAGATTTGAGTGTCTCCACATCATATTTGACCCCGGACATTTGAAGAACAAATGATTGATAGTTTCATCCTCTAGACAACATCTTTGGCAAGTTGTATCCATATAGATTCCCCTGGTGCCCAGCCGAGTGGATGTTCCTATAGCCTTAGATAAAATTCGCCATAGGAAATGCTTAATCTTTGGCAAAATAGGCAGTTTCCATATACGAGCCTTTAAAACGGGATCACCATGAGGAACTTGATTAGGATCTAAAGCACCCCTTGCCAAATAATACCCCGACTTAACAGAGTATTCCCCATTTTTGTTTAAACTCCACACCAAAGAATCAGGTTCACTCTGATTAGCCAAAAAAAGTGATTTAACAATCACTTTGTCATCATCTAGCAAATAACGTTCCAACATCTCGTCATTCCATCTTCTCACGTTCCCCACCCTTTCAATTAAATCACAAACAAGCAGATCATTGTTATTATTTCCTCGAGCTGGTCTGGGTGGATTATCAGGGATCCAGTTATCCGAAAAAACCTTGATACTTTCCCCATCCCCAACATTGAAACAGCAACCTTGTTTGATGATATTTAACCCCACTAAAATAGATGACCAACCATATGACTGCTTACTCTGTGATTTAGCTTGAAGAACTGATACATCATTATAATACTTTGCTTTGAACAATCTCGCAAATAGAGTGTTTGGATGCTGGAATAGTCTCCAAGCTTGTTTAGCCAGCAAAGCATCATTGAACTTCTCTAGATCTTTAAAACCGATCCCACCCTCTTGCTTCGATAGTTGCAGTTTCTTCCAAGCCACCCAAGAGATCCCTTTCTTCTCATGATCTTTCTCCCACCAAAACCATGTTAACACACTTGTTATATCATTAACCACCTGACATGGTAGTTTAAAACATGTCATTGAATAAACTGGCATCGAGATAGCGACTGATTTGAGCATAATCTCCTTCCCAGCTTGTGATAGAAATCTCATATTCCAAGAAGAAATCCTCCTTTTAACTCCATCGATGAGGTAATTGAACATGTCTGATTTTTTCCTGCCAAACTGTTCTGGCAACCCCAAATATTTGCCACCCCCTCCTTGGTTTATAATACCCAAAATTCCTTTCAATCTTCCTTGTAAATCTGGAGGAATTCGTGAGCCAAAGGTAATCATTGACTTACTTGGATTAATCATCTGACCAGAACACTGCTCATATATCCGAAATATTTCCTTAATAGCTCTGCAATTCTTGTTATTTGCTTGACAGAAAAATAGTGAATCATCGGCAAATAATAAATGAGTGATAGACGGCACTTTATTACCAATTTTGATCCCCCGGATACGCCCTTTCCGTTCATATTCCATCATCAAATGACTCATAACATCAGCACAGAGGATAAATAAATATGGGGAAAGCGGATCCCCTTGCTGTATGCCACGCTCAGGGATGATATAACCTTGCGGATTCCCATTTATCAACACCGAGAAGCTGACAGTACGTACCGTTTCCATTATCCATGAGGTGAAGGTATCATTGAATCCGAAAGCTCTCATTGTCTTTTCCAGAAAATCCCATTCTACACGATCATACGCCTTAGTCATATCGGTCTTTATCGCCATGTAAGTTTGAGAAACCCTCTTTCTTGCTTTCAACGAGTGCATCAATTCATTAGCTACAAGAATATTATCAGAAATCATTCGTCCTGGAATGAAGGCAGACTGAGCTTCAGAAAAAATAGAATCCAGAGATCCTTTCAACCGTATGACCAAAAGTTTTGAGATGATCTTGTACAGGACATTACACAAAGCAATCGGACGGTAATCTGAAAGCGTGACTGGTTTATTAATCTTTGGAATCATACATATATTTGTATGATTTACTCCTGGCCTCATTGTTTTAGTTTCGAAAAACCGTCGGACCTCCGCCATGACATCATGTCCCACAATATCCCAACAGCGTTGATAGAATCTTGCCGTAAATCCATCTGGACCAGGTCCTTTATCAGCACCAATTAAACAAACTGCCTCATAAATCTCCTTGTCTGTGAACTCTTTAGTCAAATCTTGATTGATAGCATCTGTAACGGTCGGGACAAACCCTGTAAAAATCTGACTTAGAATCGGGGATTTGTTGCTTGTGTAGATTTTTTTTTAAAACACCTCTGCATGCTTTCCGACTTCATTATCTCCTTTATGAGAATGTCCTAACTCATCAAGGATTGAAAAAATCCTGTTCGTGTAAAATCTTGACTTTGCCGAGGCTTGATGGAATTTAGTATTACGATCTCCATCAGTGAGCCAAGTATTCCTGCTCTTAAGATGCCAATATGTTGCTTCGTCTCTATAGGCAGACGCCAATTGATTCCTGATTGAGACAATCTGATCATTCGTAGAATTAACATCTACTGTTACCTCCTCCAATTCCTGCTTTAGATCTTCAATCCTCCTTGCGGAATTCATATTGTTATTTCTTCGAAAAAGTGATAATGATTTCCGACATTCTCTAATCTGTTCTGTTATAGAATAACTATGTCCAAGTGATTGTGAGTGCCAACCATACCTAACGTATTCATCAAAACCCGGATGTTGCATCAACCTCTTATCGAACCGAAACTGATTCCTTCGGCCTTGAGGAACGACCGCAATATGGGTGATGACAGGTCGATGATCAGATCCATAAAGACCCAAAAATTCTGCCTCAGAAGCAGGAAAAGGCACTAACCATTCTGAATTAACAGCCACACGATCCAGGCATTCAAAAATCTTGTGGTTATATCTGTAACCCACCCATGAGAACTTGTTCCCTTTATGTCGTAGATCCCTTAGATCACAGGAACTATACATATTTCTAAAATTTCTGAATGTCCATTCATCCCTACGAGGGCCACCGATTTTCTCATCATTAGATAGAATCTCATTGAAATCACCAATGACTAACCATGGACCATTCCGAGTCAGAGCCATTCTCTCCATTCTTTCCCATAACTCATGTCGATATTTTTGAACTGGATGGCCATAGACGCAAGAAAATAAAAACTCATGCCATTATATTCCACAAACACGTCAATAAGTCTTACATCTTCATAGATACTCCTAATTGAAACATCTTTCTTCCACATAATAGCTAACCCTCCGCTTCTACCAATTGGAGGAACACAAATAACTGAAGCAAATCCTAAAGAAACTGAAACATCCCTAACTACATCTGAAACATTTTTTGTTTCTACTAGAAACAAAATATCCGGAGCAACCTTACGACACATCTCCTTCAACCGATGACCTGTGCAGAAATTCCGAAGTCGTTCGTATTTGAACGAGAGAATGGTGTTGACGCCAATCTCGAACTGGAAATTTCGTTGAAAACGTAGAGGATGATCAATATTCCACAGCAAATGGACCCGAACGAAATCCACCCTGGTAGAGTTCTCATCAAAATCAATTTCGAAAACAGGAGCAAGAATATCCCCAATGTATTGGATCATTTGCCTATTGAGGAACTGGAGCGGAATTCCCCGGATCTGGACCCAAAATGGAATGATTTTGAGTTCCTGTGGAGGAAGGGTTGGGTACCATCTATGGACAGTGATCATCCATTCGGCAAAGGACCACGGAGCACGGCGGAGAACGAGATTCATTGTTTCTTCAGAGCGAAACAAAAACTGGATTTTATTTGGCCCGATGATACGGCCGGTTGTCGAAGTATCAAGACCCCAAAACCGCGGCAATTGAGAAATCATAACCCTTAGATTTTGCTTCTTCGGGTTGACGGGAACCACCACCAGAGAAAACTGATTTGTAGTTGCCGCTTGAGCACAGAGCGATTGAGGGAGAGGCAGCGGTTGATCATCAATACCCAGATTGATATTCTGCATTTTGTTTCTAAGATTTTCGCTCATTGTGGGAGTGGAAAAGGAAACAATGGCAAGATGAAGGGATAGATCGGCGAAAGAACTCGTTAAATAGGGAGTTTTCCAAGGCGGTTTCCATTTGCATTGAGGAGAAGTGGAGAAATGGATAGAGAAACCGCCGGGAATCGTGTAGATCGAGGTCAGCGGAAGGAAACCGACACATTGAGGGCCAAAAATCCGGTCAACAATGGTCGGACAAACTCTCTCACAAGGAGAGAAACCGTCATCGGAAATGCACTTTTAATCATTTATGGAAGTCTTCTTCCTTTTTCGGTTTTTATTTTTCGCTGACGTGTATTATTTAAATGTTTTGATTGGTGTTTTAAGTTTTTTCATTTATTGACATGTAAACACCAAAGCAACTTAAAAAGCTGATGTGTCAGCTTGTGAGAGATACATTCTAAAATTATAGTGTTGATTCTTTAACAATTTAGAGCCCTAAATTTTTTAATTCTGCAGAAAAACATTATTTTGTCATTGGATTTTCAGTTCAGACGGAGCTTCATGCGGCGGCAGTGCAAGACTGTCGGTGGATCTAAATCGCCCCAATCCTCTATTAGACACATGTTAGACATGTGTCCAAGTTTAGGCTCAGTTATCTTCAAATATCACTTATATCATTGGGCTTATCTTTGTAATGTAGGGTTGTTTATGGGCTTCGAAAACCTTTGTAAGACCCACTTTTATGGGATCTTAATGAAATTCAAAGACTAAAAAAAAAACACTAGACAAACAAATACTTTGTCTTAAAAGTATCGCGTGATTTATATTTTATAGGTGTGGCTTTTATCATTAATCATTTTTGTGCGAAATTTTTTTTGTTATATATAAGTTTATTGCACAGGACCCAAATTTTCTTGAACCGGGCCTGCTTAGAATTATGTTCCAAATTTCAAATCATCACACACTCGTTGAAAGCTTTAGTAAAGAGCTTTAAAAAAAGGCTTTGTGAACGTAAGATAGACTGATGTATATAAAAAAAAAAAGCACGAGACTTGCACAAATTGCGACAATCATATCATTAACTCGAACAGAGCAAAGGAAGAGACAAAGAGACGGAAGGAGAAGGAACGGTTAAGTGAGATTTAATCTCCGGTTAAGTAAGGGGTGATTTATTTCTCCAAATACAGAACCGGGAAAAATTAAACCGAACCGGAAGCAGTAGATATACATAGATTCCGGTTCTATCTAATTACCGAATACTGTAGGCTGTAGCCATGGCTTCCTTCACCTGCTGCTCTTCGATTTTTCCTGTAAATCTCAACTCTTTCTGTCACATCCCGGGCCCAAAAATTTAAAACCGTAAGCCCACAAAGTTGAACCGGGGACTAAACCGTTAAACCGAGTCAAACCTAATCATATCTGTCACTTATAAGCGGGAGCACAAATCTTTGTTCTAGGTTTCGGGGGAGAGTGCGTTGTGGACAAATAGATCGAAGTAGAGAGAGAGGCCGAGCTGTTGCTGCTGTCAGGAGGAGCCGCTGTCGTCGCCTATTGGGCCTAATGGGCCACCGTTTGTATATATATTAGGTCAATGTATGTAACCTAAACAATCTTGTATATAAGGCATTGCCTTAGAATTGAATCAAATAAAAAAAACCCTTTATAACTACTAAGGTTTCTTGATATGGTATCAGAGTCTCAAATCTAAAATTTAGGTTTTTGATTATCGATCTATTTTTTTTCTCTTCTCTCTTTGACCTAAATTTCTTGATTATTCTATCAAAAATCTGTTCTTAATGACGACGGGAGATAACTCCGCAATCTCTTCCAAATCGCCATCGCGTGTTGAGATAACACGACGAACGATATCATCATATGACCTAACAGCTGGTGATAACCCTGGAACAATCATATCACGCCCTCTATTGCGCGGTCCCAACTACGACGAGTGGTCCGCTAGCCTTAGATTGGATTTGAAAGCAAGA
This sequence comes from Alliaria petiolata, assembly GCA_020283515.1. Taxonomy (NCBI): domain Eukaryota; kingdom Viridiplantae; phylum Streptophyta; class Magnoliopsida; order Brassicales; family Brassicaceae; genus Alliaria; species Alliaria petiolata. The sequence continues at coordinate 70,083,973 of JAHZTW010000004.1, read as the reverse complement.
AAGAAGTTTGGATTCGCTGATGGTTCTATTCTGCAACTGTATGAGGATTCTAAAGATTACGAGGACTGGTGCGCTAACAACGTGCTGGTAATATCATGGATCAAGCTTACAATCAATGAATCTTTGTGCTCGTCTCTGTCTCATTGCGAGGATGCTTTCAGCCTTTGGACTCAAGTTCAGAAGCGGTTCGCAGTGAAAAACGGCCAGCGAGTACAACGTCTCAAGACCGAGCTAGCTACTTGTCGCCAACAAGGTACTCCAATCGAAACTTACTTTGGAAAACTCACAAAGTTGTGGACAAGTTTAGCTGGTTATCAAAAAGGCAAGACCTTAGAAGATATTGCAAGGGAACATGAGGAAGATAAGCTACATCAGTTTCTTATGGGAATTGATGAATTCATGTACGTTGCTGTGAAGTTGTCACTTCTCTCTCGCACACCGCTTCCTTCGCTTGATGAAGCGTACAACGTTCTTACTCAAGATGAAGAATCAAAATCACTTGCTCGTTTACATGAAGAATGAGCTGGTGGTGTTAGCTTCGCGGTTCAAACCAAGAGTAGAGCTGGTGGAATCGTGAAGTGTACCCTCTGCGGTAAGAATGGACATGCTGCAGAGAATTGCTTCAAGAAGATTGGATTTCCGTCATGGTGGGAAGATCGGAAAAACAATAAACAGAGTCCCACAACACAAAACTCTAACCAAACCATCTCTTCCGAAAAGTCAAAAGATGTTGCGCGTGTGAATCATGTTTACACCGTAGTTGGTGGTTCAAACATTGGCGCAACTTCCTCGCCATCAGCACATTCCGCGATTACTTCGGCAGATCGCATTGGTTTTAGCGGTTTGAATGATCAACAGTGGTAAACTCTGGTTCATATGCTCAATGAACGAAAATCCACTTCTCCACACCAACCATCGGGTACGTTTTTTTATTGAACCTTGGATCATTGATACAGGCGCTTCAAATCACATGACAGGAAGCATTGAATTTTTGACTGATGTTTGCGATATGGCACCAATGTTGATTAAGCTTCCTGATGGTAGATTCACCACTTCGAATAAACATGGGAAAGCGTTTATGGGTTCTTCTCTTAGTCTCCATAACGTGTACTTTGTTGATGGTCTTCACTGTCATCTGATTTCAGTCTCGCAGTTGACTAGAGATAGGGGCTGTATTTTTCAGATATCTGAACGCGTATGTGTTGTTCAGGATCGCATCACACGGATTCTGAGTGGAGCGGGTGAGCAAGTGAATGGGCTGTATTTCTTTCGAGGAGTGGAGGTAGCAGCGTCTGTTCGAAGCTCAAATTCTTCATCAGCAGAGCTTTGGCACAGTCGTTTGTGGCATCCGTCTTCGAAAGCCTTAGAGATGTTGCATTTATCTAAAATAAGTAGTGGTGTTTTTGATTTTAAGGCATGTGAAGTTTGTATCCGTGCCAAGAAAACAAGAGATTCTTTTCCATTAAGCAGCAATAAAACGAGTATGATTTTTGAGTTAATTCATTGTGACTTATGGGGTCCGTACCGAACTACATCAATATGCGGATCAAAGTACTTTCTTACAATACTCGATGACTATTCTCGTGCTCTCTGGATTTATCTCTTGCCATCGAAACAAGAAGCACCAAAACACTTGCAGAATTTCGTTGCTCTCGTCGAAAGACAATTTGAAAAGCAAGTTAAGATTATACGCAGTGATAATGGTTCAGAATTCATATGTATGGCTGATTTCTTTAGGCAAAAGGGGATAATTCACGAGATGTCTTGCGTAGGCACGCTGCAACAGAATGGTAGAGTGGAACGTAAACATTGCCATATACTTAACGTGGCACGAGCTCTTCGTTTTCATGCTGATCTTCCCGTTGAATTTTGGAGCTATTGCGCTCTTGCAGCTGATTATCTCATCAATAGAACCCCCACTGCTGTTCTGAATGGGAAAACTCCATACGAACTGCTGTACCAGAAATCTCTGCCGATGAATCACATAAGAGTTTTTGGTTGTCTCTATAATGTCCACAATCAAAAACATGGCGTGATAAGTTTGAAACAAGATCACATAAGTCTGTGTTTCTGGGATATCCTTTCATAAAGAAAGGTTGGCAAGTTTACAGTCTAGAAACTGGAAAGATCTCTGTCTCACGCGATGTTAATTTTTGTGAAACAGAATTCCCGTTTGCTGCTATTGGTGTGTCTTCTTCGTCGTCTACATTTGCTCTAGGTGAATTTGATTCACCATTGCCAGCTCTCGTTGATGATTATATCGATACTCCTGCCATACTTGCAGAAAAAATCTGCTCGTGAAGAAGTAACTCATCCGTCTCGTTCCACTACAACAACGAGTAATGATGTTACACAAGCTTTACCTGATGTTACCCATACTCGGAACGATGTTCCACAGGTACCGGCTGATGTTACACAATCCCCGACTGATGTAACACAAGATCATCATGATGTTTCACAAGCTCTGAATGATGCTGCTTCAGAGTCAGATTCGGATGATGGATTGTCTCTGGCTACTCGTGATTCTCCACACACTTCTACTTCTGGTGAATCATCAACAGTTTCGTCTGTCGATTTGACGAATACACTTGATGAATTACCTTCGGCCGAGGTTACGGCTGAACCTGCAGCTCTTGGTCGTGGATGTCGCAAACGACATAAACCAACAAAGTTGGCTGACTATGTTACTACTCTACTGCGTGAACCTTATCTATCGACAACTTCATATCCGATTGATAAGTTTATGTCCAGCTCTCAGTTCTCCGAAAAGTATCAAGCATACATCTTTGCCGTTACATCTGGCGTTGAGCCAAAGTCTTACAAAGCTGTTATCGAAGACGAAAACTGGAGATTGGCTGTAGGGGATGAAATCGTGTCTCTTGAGGACCAACAGACTTGGACTGTTGAAGATTTAACTCCAGGAAAGAAGGCTCTTGGCTGCAAATGAGTATTCAAATTAAAATTCAACTCTGATGGTACTCTTGAAAGACATAAGGCGCGACTTGTGGTTCTCGGCAACAACCAAATTGAAGGTCAGGACTACAATGAAACCTTTGCACATGTCGCTAAAATGGTTACCATACGCTCTTTTCTTCAACAAGTTGCTTCCAATGACTAGGAAGTTCATCAAATGGATGTGCACAACGCATTTCTCCATGGTGATCTTGATGAAGAAGTCTATATGCAGTTTCCTCCCGGGTTTCGAACAAACGACAAAACCAAGGTATGTCGTCTGCGTAAATC
>JAHZTW010000004.1:69945292-69956657 GCA_020283515.1 Alliaria petiolata | reverse complement strand
TTTTTTATTGAATCTTGGATCATTGATACAGGCGCTTCAAATCACATGACAGGAAGCATTGAATTTTTGACTGATGTTTGCGATATGGCACCAATGTTGATTAAGCTTCCTGATGGTAGATTCACCACTTCGAATAAACATGGGAAAGCGTTTATGGGTTCTTCTCTTAGTCTCCATAACGTGTACTTTGTTGATGGTCTTCACTGTCATCTGATTTCAGTCTCGCAGTTGACTAGAGATAGGGGCTGTATTTTTCAGATATCTGAACGCGTATGTGTTGTTCAGGATCGCATCACACGGATTCTGAGTGGAGCGGGTGAGCAAGTGAATGGGCTGTATTTCTTTCGAGGAGTGGAGGTAGCAGCGTCTGTTCGAAGCTCAAATTCTTCATCAGCAGAGCTTTGGCACAGTCGTTTGTGGCATCCGTCTTCGAAAGCCTTAGAGATGTTGCATTTATCTAAAATAAGTAGTGGTGTTTTTGATTTTAAGGCATGTGAAGTTTGTATCCGTGCCAAGAAAACAAGAGATTCTTTTCCATTAAGCAGCAATAAAACGAGTATGATTTTTGAGTTAATTCATTGTGACTTATGGGGTCCGTACCGAACTACATCAATATGCGGATCAAAGTACTTTCTTACAATACTCGATGACTATTCTCGTGCTCTCTGGATTTATCTCTTGCCATCGAAACAAGAAGCACCAAAACACTTGCAGAATTTCGTTGCTCTCGTCGAAAGACAATTTAAAAAGCAAGTTAAGATTATACGCAGTGATAATGGTTCAGAATTCATATGTATGGCTGATTTCTTTAGGCAAAAGGGGATAATTCACGAGATGTCTTGCGTAGGCACGCTGCAACAGAATGGTAGAGTGGAACGTAAACATTGCCATATACTTAACGTGGCACGAGCTCTTCGTTTTCATGCTGATCTTCCCGTTGAATTTTGGAGCTATTGCGCTCTTGCAGCTGATTATCTCATCAATAGAACCCCCACTGCTGTTCTGAATGGGAAAACTCCATACGAACTGCTGTACCAGAAATCTCTGCCGATGAATCACATAAGAGTTTTTGGTTGTCTCTATAATGTCCACAATCAAAAACATGGCGTGATAAGTTTGAAACAAGATCACATAAGTCTGTGTTTCTGGGATATCCTTTCATAAAGAAAGGTTGGCAAGTTTACAGTCTAGAAACTGGAAAGATCTCTGTCTCACGCGATGTTAATTTTTGTGAAACAGAATTCCCGTTTGCTGCTATTGGTGTGTCTTCTTCGTCGTCTACATTTGCTCTAGGTGAATTTGATTCACCATTGCCAGCTCTCGTTGATGATTATATCGATACTCCTGCCATACTTGCAGAAAAAATCTGCTCGTGAAGAAGTAACTCATCCGTCTCGTTCCACTACAACAACGAGTAATGATGTTACACAAGCTTTACCTGATGTTACCCATACTCGGAACGATGTTCCACAGGTACCGGCTGATGTTACACAATCCCCGACTGATGTAACACAAGATCATCATGATGTTTCACAAGCTCTGAATGATGCTGCTTCAGAGTCAGATTCAGATGATGGATTGTCTCTGGCTACTCGTGATTCTCCACACACTTCTACTTCTGGTGAATCATCAACAGTTTCGTCTGTCGATTTGACGAATACACTTGATGAATTACCTTCGGCCGAGGTTACGGCTGAACCTGCAGCTCTTGGTCGTGGATGTCGCAAACGACATAAACCAACAAAGTTGGCTGACTATGTTACTACTCTACTGCGTGAACCTTATCTATCGACAACTTCATATCCGATTGATAAGTTTATGTCCAGCTCTCAGTTCTCCGAAAAGTATCAAGCATACATCTTTGCCGTTACATCTGGCGTTGAGCCAAAGTCTTACAAAGCTGTTATCGAAGACGAAAACTGGAGATTGGCTGTAGGGGATGAAATCGTGTCTCTTGAGGACCAACAGACTTGGACTGTTGAAGATTTAACTCCAGGAAAGAAGGCTCTTGGCTGCAAATGAGTATTCAAATTAAAATTCAACTCTGATGGTACTCTTGAAAGACATAAGGCGCGACTTGTGGTTCTCGGCAACAACCAAATTGAAGGTCAGGACTACAATGAAACCTTTGCACATGTCGCTAAAATGGTTACCATACGCTCTTTTCTTCAACAAGTTGCTTCCAATGACTAGGAAGTTCATCAAATGGATGTGCACAACGCATTTCTCCATGGTGATCTTGATGAAGAAGTCTATATGCAGTTTCCTCCCGGGTTTCGAACAAACGACAAAACCAAGGTATGTCGTCTGCGTAAATCCCTCTATGGTTTGAAGCAGGCTCCGCGTTGTTGGTTCTCTAAGCTTGCAACGTCTCTCCTTGCCTATGGGTTTGCTAAAAACGGTAATGACTACTCGTTGTTTACCTATGAGAATAATGGAAATCATCTGCATGTACTGGTATACGTTGATGATCTTGTTATAGCTGGAAACTTCATGACGGTTATTCAGAGTTTTAAAGACTATTTGAGCTCTTGTTTTCGCATGAAGGATTATGGGCTCTTACGGTACTTCTTGGGCATTGAAGTTGCTCGCAGTTTTTCGGGTATTTATCTGTGTCAGCGAAAATATGCAGTTGATATCATATCTGAAACGAGATTGCTTGGGATAAAACCAGTCTCATTCCCGCTTGAACAAAATCATAAGCTTGCTTTGGCCGATGGTGAAACAATGACTGAGCCATTCCGGTATCTTCGCTTGATTGGTACGACTCGTCCTGAGCTTTCTTATGTTATTTATGTTTTGTCGCAATTCATGAATAATCCAAAAGCTGCTCATTGGAATGCTGCACTTCGGGTTGTGCGTTATCTAAAGAATAGTCCAGGCCAAGGGATTCTTCTTCGTGCAAACACTTTTGTATTCCGATAGTTTTTCCGCTATTAAGTTGGCGGCTAATCCGGTTTACCACGCTAGAACTAAACATGTTGGGAATGACTGTCGTTTCATTCGAGATGAGATCATCTGTGGGCCTATTGCCACCAAACATGTTTCTACAACTTCTCAACTTGCAGATATTATGACGAAGGCTTTAGGATGTAAGGAATTCGAAGCTTTTCTTAACAAGCTGGGTATTTGTAATCTGCATACTCCATCTTGAGAGGGGGGTATTGGGCCTAATGGGCCACCGTATGTATATAGATTAGGTCAATGTATGTAACCTAAATAATATTGTATATAAGGCATTGCCTTAGAATTGAATCAAATAAGAAAACCCTTTACAACTACTAATGTTTTTTGACATCGCCTAACCGGAAATCAGAGCCGTTACCGTGGAGAAGAGCCGTTGTCTTTGCTCGTTCTCAGATCCGGTTCAGGCGTGAACAGTGGTCCCCGGGCAGAGGAGGTGTCGTCGCTGTCGTCGGATTTCATCGCTGGAGACCATCGGGGGAAGCCTCTGCAACTCATCCGGGAAGAAGAGAGATCGAGGGAAGAAGAAGAAGAGAGGAGAGAGGGAGAAGAAAGTGTCGGGGAGAAGAGAGAGGAAAGAGAGAGAAGAGACAAAGAAAAAGAAAAAGAAAAAGAAAAATAAAAAAGAAAAAGAAAAGAAAAGGGGAAAAGAAAGTGCACGTGGGAGAGAAGGAGAAAAAGCAGAAAAGTTTGGAGAAGCTGAAAAGACACTCGGGCAGGAGAGAGGAAGTGACCAGAGAATTTTCAGAACGTGCATGTCACGCCTAACAGCTCGTTTTCGCTAATGTGAGGCGTGATCTGTGGATTTATAAACTGCGTTTATGTTATTAATCATGTTTATGGTTGATTCGAGAATAAAATCGTGTGAATTTTTTCGCTGTGATTTTAAGTTGGTAGAAAATTATGTTTTTTATTTAATTAATTGTTGAATAAGTTATAAGTGATAAATGGTGGTGATTGTGTCATAAACAGAATTTATGTTTGGGAATTGTACAACTTAGCGGGGTGGGCTAAATTGTTGCGTGTTGAAGCTCGCTCTGGCGGTGGCGAAAACGGATGGATGTTTCGTCTTATTCCGGCGGTGGCGGGAATAGACGGTTGCTTATTCCGGCGGTGGCGGAAATAGGCAGGTGTTTCGTCTTGTTCCGGCGGTGGCGGGGACGGAGAAGAGCTTGTTTCGGCGGTGGCGGGGACAAGTGGGTGTTATCATCTTATTCTGGCTGTGGCGAGGACAGATGGTTGCTTGTTCCGGCGGTGGCGGGAATGGGCATGTGTTATCTTGTTCCGGCGGTGGCGGAAACAGACGGTTGCTTGTTCCGGCGGTGGCAGGAACTGGTAGGTGTTTGTCTTTTTGCGTTGCACATGTTGTGGCATCTTAGCTCGGTGAAGCTAAGTGGTGGTTGTTTCGTGGAGTCAATCGTGCATGCTTTATTTCTCGGTTAAGTGTAACCATGGTTGGTTGCATAGGCGTATCTTTGTGGATCGCGTGGGCAGGCGTGATCGTCTCACTGAGTGACTTTGGTTGCTCATGCCTCCTTTTATTGATGCAGGTGAGTTGGAGGAGTAGCGGTTCAAGTGGTCTTCGGAGGTGGTGTTGCGTTTTCAAGTCTTCGAATATTTAGGATTTTATTTTATTATTATTTAATGTTTATTATTTTATTTAAAAGACCGTTGTGTATTTATATGAAGGTTGTTTAAGACGTTAAGTGTTTGGAATGTATTTAATATTTTTAATGGAGTTTTATGGATTTCTACGTTGGCGGATTTAATTACGATTGTTATTATGATTACGGTTTGGACAACAAGGTGGTGACACGTGGTATTCTTCTCGGCTGGTTAAGTGAGACGGGTGTGACAATTTTGGTATCAGAGTCAAGAGAAGTCAAATTGGTTCCATCCCATGAGACTGTCTTGGGGTTTGGGGGTTAGGGTTCACACTGGTGGGATCAGAATTTGGGGACAAATTCCCGTTTAGTGGGGGAGAATTGTAACGACCCGGGCCCGGCCCATTTGAATAAGTTTAAAAGAATTGATTTGGCTACCTATGTCATCAAAGTGCACTTGCCTTTTCCGGTCACTTACCCCGAGAGAACTCCAGAGTTAAGCGTGCTTATGGTGGAGTAGGACTAGGATGGGTGATCTTCCGGGAAGTTCTCTGCGGAACCGTGTGAGTGAGGGCAAAACACGGGAAAATGTCACGTGGTGATTGTAGGGACAAGTAAATCAGTCGGTCGGGCCACCAAAAAAATAACGCAGTGACCGTCGGATAGGGACAGAGCCCACAGCGCGAGAGAGTTGTGGGACTTCGCTGGTAGGGGCGATCGGGGTGTTATATTTTCTCTCATATTTCCGAGAAGTTTTTTTTTGGAAATTATGTGGCTTTTTAGCATCGTTCGATTTCCATGTGATTGGTCACTTTCATATCATATTTTAGTACAAGGATTAAACGGAAATTCGATTTTTGCATATTCAGAATGGTGATGCGAGAAGCGGGAACTCGCGAGCTTCAAGCTGCACATTCCAGTCTCAGGTTTGTGTGGTTGACTTTTGTCGTTATATCTCTATAACGAACTCGTGGGCTTCAAGATTTTGATTGGTTTTTGGTTGGTTTTTCAGGTTTCTTGCGGGATTCAAAGGGATGATAATGGACTCCGTATTTGGCGGAGGAGAATATTGGTAAAAACAATATGTTCTAGTTGATATAATATGATATTATAATTGTTATTATGTTAATTTTGTAAAAGGATTCAAGATCTTAATTTGAATTTTCAGATGATATGATAACTAAGTTATCATTATAAACATAGACTTAACACGATATCATATTAATTAGTATGTTAATTAAATATTTATCTACTAAAACTGCAGCTTTTTGATATTATTTGGGGATGAATAGTGATCGTCAATTTTAGATGAACAGTATCGACGGGTAGTTGATGAGAAGTGTTGCGAGCTTGTTTCATTAGAAAATAAGTTTCATGTTAATGGCATTTTATTTAATTATTTAAAATAAAAAAGATATTTTTTTGTTTAATTTAATTTTTCTCTCCTAACTTGCTTAATTTACAATAATACTTTGCTACTTTCTACGTTTTTGAGTCAACCATTGAATTTTATACAACTTACTCAAAATTATTATTATTATTTATTTTTTTGCCTAGAGGCTCAAATCTTAAAACAGTTTAGAAATCCAAACCGCTAGAATTGAGTTTACATATATTATAAGATGAAAGTAGTCGCGAGCACTTTGTGCTAACTTGTATGCCTTCTGATTTTGTGCGCGTGGGATGTGCGAGAGAGAGAAAAAAAAGAGAACTCTTTCCTGCTTATCTCGTATTCCTCCAGATATAGTGAGAATGACAGATATTCCTCAGGTTTAGACACCATCTTCACCAATTCTGAACAGTCTGTGACAAAAGTCACTGTCAATCTCCTAGCATTGAGCATACTGCATGGCCCAAATCAAGGCCTCTAACTCTGCGTGTAGTGGGGAGAGGCTTTGCCGTATATTTCGTGCACCCATCAGTGTTCCTTCTGTGCCTTCCCCATTGCAGTACCACTCCAGCCCAGCATTAGCTACTATCTCTTTCGAAGAACCATATATTTGGCATTGTAGTCCGGTATATGATCTTGGCTGTAAAATCTGATTCCTTTGTGGTGAATGCACTAGTGCCTCATCCACTTGGGCCAATTCCCACCCAGTGCTTCCGCCTTTGCTATTCTAAGTACTTCTCGAGGATCCTGATCTATGTTTGAGAATGATTTGTCATTTCATGCCTTCCATATATACTATAATAACCATGGGTAAACCGTAATCTCCCCATCATTAGGTGGATTCCAAAATAAGTGTGACATATTGGAATACAATGCATATGTTGGAAATCTATTTGGATGTGTGGGAATTGCTGATAATGCCCAGACTTGATGAGCTGGGGGGGGGGGGCATTCAAATAATGTATGATTTATAGTTTCTCTTTCTGCACCACATTTGCCGCATTGAGGATCACAATTGATACTTCTACTGCGTAGGCGATCCATGACTGATATGCAACCCGAAAATATTTGCCATAAAAAATGATTCATTTTTTGTGGGCATTTAACCAGCCATGTATAGCCTTGTAGCCTACTTATATCCGGACCGTATGTCCTCTGACTATCCCCGTGTGAGGGGTATTCCTGCTCTATTGTATAACCAGACTTGACTGTATATCTGCCCGACTTAGTAAAGCTCCAGCTCAATAAATCCGGCCGACTTTCCTTTGTAGTGGGAATCCCTATAATTAAGGGTATATCCTTTGGAACAATTAATTGTTCAAGTAGTGGTAAATTTCACAACGCTGTAACAGGGTCTATCAGTTGATTGACTGTTAGCTCGGGGTAGAAATTGTACCATTTGCATGATGTTGATCTCGGGGGAGATGCCGGGATCCAGGGATCATTCCATACTGATATAGAATTACATGACCCAACTCTTTTAATGAGCCCTTTGTTTACCAGAGACCGAGCGCATATAATACTCTTCAACCCATACGATGGTGAGTATGATCGAATTGGATCCACTGGGTTAGCATTCCTTAAATATCGACCTTTGAAAATCCTCGCAAATAATGATTCTGGAAAGTCAATGAGCCGCCATTTTGCTTAGCCAGTAATGCCGTATTGAAGTCCTCTATCACTCGGAATCCCAGTCCCCCTTTGGACTTTTGTTTACATACTTTCTTCCAAGCCAACCAATGCATACCACGGGATTGACAATTAGTGGACCACCAGAATTGTGAAACAGTACTAGTGAGCTTCTTGGTTATTGTCTTTGGTAGGAGAAAACACGACATAGAGTATGTTGGCATCGCTGTCGCGACTGACTTAATTAATACCTCCCCCCCCCCCCTCTTTAGATAGTAATCTGGAGGTCCAACCATTTACTCGTTTTTGTTTCAATGAGAAAGTTAAAAATCTTTGTCTTTGCTCCCCCTAAACTCTCTGGTATTCCCAAATAAGTGCCCATTCCACCAACATTTGTGATCCCTAGTGTTTGGTGTATTTCCCCTCGAATTGTCGTGTCCACTGTATGTCCAAATTGTACCGATGACTTTTCAAGGTTTATTTGTTGTCCCGAGACGGCCTCATATTGTCTTAGGACGTTGATTAACGTTTGAGCTTCCACCTTATTTGTTTTGCAAAAAAATAAACTGTCATCCGCAAAGAGCATGTGGGATACCGGTGGACTCGCTCACGCTACCTTTAACCCCGTGATCTTTTTTCTTTGCTCCGCTTTCCGTAAATTCGCTATTAATACTTCCGTGCATAAGATAAAGAGATATGGAGATAATGGATCACCTTGTCGGAGACCTCGTTTAGGTTTTATATTACCTTGTGGCTGTCCATTAATAAGAACCTTATATTGTACCGATTCAATGCACCACATCATCCACGTGATCCATTTTTCCTCGAAGCCCATTTTCCGTAATAAATGCTCTATGAAAGACCATTCAACACTGTTATAAGCTTTGCTCATATCCGTTTTAACCGCCATATACTCCAATTTGCATGATTTGTTTGTTCGTAAGCCATGCAACATCTCCTGGGCAATGAGTATATTATCCGAAATGAGTCGTCCTGATACAAAGGCGGATTGAGTCTCCGAGATCAGCCTAGGTAGTAACCGTCTGAGCCTTTGACAAAATACCTTGAAATTATTTTATATCCCACATTACATAAGCTTATAGGTCGTAGCTCCGTCATACGAGTGGATCTTTTTAGAATAAAACAAATATTTGTCATATTGAGTCGTTGGTCAAAAAATTCCGAGTTAAAAAAATTGTTGACCATTTGTAAAATATCTTCCTTGATTGGATGCCATGACCGTTGATATAGGGCTGTCATCCCGTCAGGTCCCTGAGCTTTCTCTGGGTGCATCATAAATAGTGCCAAACGTATTTCCTCTTCCATTGCTAACTTTGTTAAATCATTATTTTCAGCCTCTGATATCTCCGATGTTATTTCACCCAATGCTTCCTCAATAGACGTTGGGGAAGTAGTTGAGAATAATTCATCAATTTATTTCACTGCTATCGCTTCTATTTTACTTTCCCATGCTACCCATACTCCTTCTTGATCATGCAATGCCACTAGTCGGTTTACTGTTCTACGCTGTTTAGTCGTTGCATGGTAGAATTTAGTATTAAGGTCCCCATTTTTAAACCATATATTTCTACTCTTCTGTTGCCAGAACTCCTCCTTGTCTCTATATGCCTCTTTAAGTTTTCCAGTTATGTCATTTAATTCCTCTTGGGTACGAGTATCATCATTTTGTATTTCATCTAGCGCCCGTTGTAATTCTGATATCTTTTCCATTCCATGTGGTTTGTTCTCATGTCTCCATTTTGATATTTCATGTCTACAATCCCCGATTCGGTCCACTAAATTTGGAGCCCCCCATCCGTCAGAATGATGCCAACCTCGTGCTATTGACTCCATAAATCCTTCTTTGCCAATCCATCTTTTAGCAAACCAAAATTGTTTCCTCCGTTTCGGTATCTTTTTTTCTATCGTAACTACTATCGGCCTATGATCCGAGCCCACCATTTTTAAATATTCCACGTAAGATTGGGAAATGTGTCATGCCAATCTTCTGTGGCTAAAGCTCTGTCCAGCCTACATCGAACCGTTTGCCCGCTCTTTCTTCCGCACCATGATAATTTATTTTCTCGACTTGGGAATTCCAGTAAACCAGAATCACTAATCATAACGTTAAAATCGACAAAGGTAGCCGCTTGTCAAAGTCTATCACCTTGCTTTTCATGATTACCCATTTTTTCATTAAAATCGCCAACTAAAAACCATGGTTCCGTCCTATTTAGTCCCATTCTCGTAATTCTTTCCCAAAGGTGATTTCGAAACTTTGGAACTAGGTGTCCATATACAAATGAGAGATAAGCCGATTTACCATCAAGTGTTGCCTCAATATCAATACTACGCTTATCCAAAAATAAAACTTGAACATCATAAATATCATTATAAAATAATGCAAGTCCTCCACTTGCACAACACGGCTCAACCGTGAACAATTTATTATACCCAAAATATAATTGAAAATTTTGCATAAAATCAAAGCATTGCTTAGTTTCTGAAATAAATAAAAACTCCGGTCGAAATTTTCTCCAAATCTCCCGTAAATAACTTATTGTATACCGATTACCCAGACCTTGACAATTCCAACTTATTACTCTCATTTTGAAGTTGATAAATTATCCGTCGGTGCCTCCTTCGGCTTGATCCCACCCTTAGTATCCTCCGATGTAGAAACTTCACTTGGTCGGACAATTTGGCGAGCCATAACTTTCTTCCTGGGAGAAATCTCTGAACCAGCTTTTTTTGATGTTTCCACCGCCAGTTCCTGCTGTTACTCGGAACGTCTTTTTCTTGGTACCTTGACGTAACACCCCCGCTATTGTCGTTGTTGTCTCTCGAGTTCCATCATTACATTCCTTTGTTTCCTGATCCTCTCCCTTGAGCTCCTTTTCCAAACCCAGATTGTCTTGTTCTGTCTCCAGAACCAGATCCTCCATCATACTTTTGTTCTCCACCATCAAAATCTCCTCTGTTTCCGCCAACTCTTCTGAGGCTGCAGCATCAAGCTGCATTAAATTATTCACCCTTTCTGTCATTGTCAAATTCGCACCTATGATGGTATCCTCTATCACCACATATCCTTGCTCAAAATCTATCTTATTCCCGACATCCGTGACACCCATGATCTGATTTCCACTATCATCTATTCTAACCATAGCAGAATCAAAATCAATACCACGTCTGACCTTTTTGGCTGACAAAGTTCCCAAGCCTTGTTCTTCTTCTCTGCCTGTCACCAGGTTCGATTGCCCTTGCTGTCGTCTCTCCCTTTGGTTCCCATTTCTGTGTTGTTTCCTTTCTTCTCATTTCTTGTGGGGGTTTGTAGCCCGAGATTCTCGAATGATGTGAAGTCCCTTCCCCATTATTCCTGTCTCTCTTTCTGTGATCAGCCTTGTAATCTTTCCTAAACCTTGTCTCTTCCTCCTTTGTCTCCACATACTTCCCCTTTCCACGTTTGTGAACATCTGATATATCATGGTTTTTACCCATTTTTGGACCATGATATAAGTGTTTTTATAGAGTCTTTTGTTAGTTTTAGAGTTCTATTAGAGTCTTTATAGGATGGAGAGCACTTGGAGCTAAATGGAAGAATATGGAACATTTTGAACCATTTTGAAGAAGCAGCCGAAGTGATGAAGTCAAGAGAGTGGATTTACACGTAAGGTGTCGATCGACACCCTATGTGTCGATCGACACCAATGAAGACCGACTCGCTGATCAGATTTCCATTACAAAAAGGAAATCATCCAAGTTTTGAAGAATTACAAGT
>JAHZTW010000004.1:69851219-69871146 GCA_020283515.1 Alliaria petiolata | reverse complement strand
CTTGCCCTGTTTTTTTTTTTTTGTGTGCAGACAAAGAAGGACGATATGTTGCGTTACAAATTGCAAAGGGTTCCATTTGTGGAAGAACAAGTGAGGAAGATAAGGGAAGTTGGGAAGGTGATGACAATGGATATAGAGCGGTTGCTTTTGAGCGAAGACAATCGCTTTGAGTTTGTCAACAGTGTAGCAACTGAAGCAACAGAGTACGTGGAAAAAAACAGAGACGAGTATGGAGGTACCAAAAAAGCCATCTTTCATGTTCTGAGCAACCGTGTGAACGATCTCGGGTTTGATCGCCCTGAGGCTTATGTCGAATCAGATCCTTACAAACCCGGTCCTGGCTATTTGAAGGAGTATTACACATGAGAGATCTTTATTATAACAAGAGTTTGAATGTAAATTCACTCGCAGCTTCCTTGTTGTATTAGTATTACTGTAGTTACCAAATCAAGTCAATGCATTAACGACAATGTCCGTCTCCAGATTGATCCTTACTCCATTTGTCACCACCTCTTCAAACCTTTTTAAACCAACCACTTGGATCTTTTTTACATCATTGAATTAATATTTTCTTAGTTTCGATACTACTTGTATTTGTGATCA
The DNA here is from genome assembly GCA_020283515.1 of Alliaria petiolata. Lineage (NCBI taxonomy): Eukaryota > Viridiplantae > Streptophyta > Magnoliopsida > Brassicales > Brassicaceae > Alliaria > Alliaria petiolata. The sequence goes on along the minus strand of JAHZTW010000004.1, from coordinate 69,870,543 downwards.
AATACAAACACTTCGTGTAAGTTGTTGATATGTCATGTAAGTTATTGATATATACTTCAAAATATTTAGTTGGTGGAAGTATATAACTCATCAAGTGATATTAAAAAAAAAAAAAATTATCGATTCAATGATAGACCTAATTACATTAAATATCAAAATATTACTATCAAACTAAAGGAAAAAAGAAGGGAATCATCACGGGTATTTTAAAGTTAAGATTTATTAATTTCAGTGTATGAATCATGGTTATAATATTTTTTGTATTTTTAATTATATGGAAAAATCGTCAAAGAGAGAGATTAAAAGCTTACATCAATTTTAAACAATTCATATAGTATATGTATTTGATGGTGGTTGCAGATTAGCACAAATTGCATTTTTGGATTCTACCTCAAATTTGCAGAAATTGCATTTTTGACCCATAAGTTTATAGAAGTTGCAGATTAGTTCTATTCATGTTTTAAATTATATTTAGGTTTTTTAAAGCCATTGTTAGGCTTTGGACCCAAAAAAAAAAAGAGAGCCATTGTTAGGCATGGAGTTCTTAGAGAGATTTGTTTCAGAGCTTTTGGAGTAACAATTATGATACTATGTTGTTTGAGAGAAGAATTTGAATCTTTTTTTTATATCTTTTACTTATTTTTCTTATGCAATCTCTTCTTTTCATGATGTTTGTTTTAATGTCTGAGTAGTTTGCTTGTTAGGATTAAAGTTATTTAAAGGTTAAAGATAAATTGTGAGATTAGAGAGATTGTTAGGATAATCACATAGTTATTCATCTGGATTGTACTAAAGGATAATTCTGGTTTGTTCACCTAAAATTCAGAACTTAGGTTGATTATTAGATGTGAAAGTATTATTAACTGTCTGAACTAACTTAGATGAGTAAAATACCTATTCACAAAAAAATTTGGTTTAGAGATTTTGTAAACAATCGAACCTGAACATTAATGCATGTCTGAATTGTTTGAATTCGCAAAGAAATTTGGGATTCTAGGGTTTAGACATAGATAATTTTCGCAGCCGAAGTTGGTCGATTTTATTTTTGTGTTTCGAGTTCAAGAACAGATCTCCGTAATATCCTAACGGTTTTCTAATCTATAATTCATATTTACTAGAGAATTTTCCAAAGCCTAATGTTTGTCTCATTAATTAAAGCCCGTTTTCAACAAGTTTCCAACTGATTTCTTAAGTATTTTCGTTTTACATTTTATAACTTATTTAAAGAATTTGTTATGCAACATTAACATTAAGTCTTTAAGGATACGATAATCCTATATACTATATTGCGATTATGTGCACTTGCATGAATATTTCAAGGGAAAAACTACACCTATCAATTATTCTTAAATTTTTTTGTTTTCTATCCGTATTTACCGGCTAATTTAAATGAAAATATGCTATTTTTACTAATACAAAGAAAACTTATAAATTAGTAATGTTATGATGTATTTATTTTAAAGTAAATATTTTGATAAACTATATAAATAGATGTGATAAATTAGAGTTTCTTGAGATATATAGTATCTTTTATAAAGAAATGATTTTTCAAATTATATTAGAAACTATTATATTAATGAATGTTAGTTGTTATGAGTACTATAGAGTAATATAACATTAAACATAATAAATCATGAAGTAAAAAAAATTAAATTAACAAAATGAGATGATAATATATCATAATTTTAAGATATGTGTGGCATCATAAAAAGAGACTCTCTATTCTTATATGTGAAGTATTACATAGTTAATGAGTAATCTTAGTACTTCGATTTTTATTAGGTCTTCACTTTTCTTGGTGGTGGTGGTGGTTGGTCGGAAAATTTGGGGGGCCTTGGATGCGGCTTATCATAGTCCAACTCCAGATCGATCCTTCCTCCATTCGTCACCACTTCTTTAACCTTTTTTCCAAAACAACAACTTTTCATTATTATTATTAGATTATGCAAGTATAGATGCATATTTGTAATAAAAAAATATAGCACTTTTGAAATTTTGGTGGTTTAGCATATACCTCGTAGTGGGGGGCGTTGTCAAGATGCGAATTCTCATCGAGCCCTAACAAAATATGAACCATATTAACATTTGCATGCATCATAAAAAGTTCTGAGGATTTTAATTATATATTTTGAGTTTACACAAAATTATCGTATTAAATGGGGATATGAGCTAGTAAGCATATAAGACGAGAAAAAATCAGTAATATATATTTTTTTTTTGTCAACTTAATATCAGAGTCGAGGTAGAAACTAGAAAGCTATAATTTCGAATATATATTAGAAAATCAACGCACAGAAACACAAGTAGAGCTACTTAATTTTCGAGATAATGCATTAGGTAGAACAATGTGAAAAAGTTGATTCGTACCTGAAGAAAACAATGGGAGAAAGAGCAAGAAGGATACTAGGATTACCAGCTTCATCTTTTAGTCAGATTCTGTAATATGTCTCTTGACTTATGAATTACGTATATATATATATATAATTTCAATTATTAAAAATTAATAGCCACTAGATACGTACAAGATTCTCAATAATTAAATAGCATTTAATACCTAGAGATTGACCAGATTTTTTACTTTCGACTCCAGATTTTATTTAGACTCATTCATTTGGAAACATCAAATTTTTATTCTTTCCGGTTTTTTTATAGAAAATTGTAAAACAAAAGTTGTATAATTAAAAAGCAACAATAAGGAACGAATATATTTATAAATTTAAAATATAATAACAAACAACAACCTTGAAAATAATAAATTTACAGAAAATTTAAATAATACTATATTTTAGATTAATATTTGGTTAATAAATTTCAAAAGAAGTTTAACATAAAGAATTATATTTAAAGCAAAATTTCAATGTTAAATAAATATTATGATTGTAAAAAAACTAATAATATTATGATTATATTTTGTTAATATTGATAACTAATAAATTTTAATACAAAAAAATTCAAAATGAACTTCAAATTTAAACCCATACAATGTATGTGATAAAATTTTATTTTAATTTCATTTTAAAAAGATTTTTAATTAAATTTGTTCTATATTTAGATTAGTATAAATATTTTTAAATTACTTATGAAATCATATTATGATGGTAGCACTCATTTGTAACAATTATTTCTTTTCTTTTTTCGTCTAATTTGCTTTTATTATTAATAATCCAAAATACACAATCGTTGTTTACAACATTATTTCTCTTTGATGATTCGAACCAGAACCCAATATTCCATTGGACGAGTTTAAGTTGAGTTAACTATATTTAACAAACAAAAAAACCTTTGAGTTAATAAGCTACCTCCACCAATTTCATGGGCTACAAATAAACACTTGTGTGTTTTCATACGAAGGTACCAGCCTGATATTCACAATTTCCATAGCCTGCAGAGATGAAGTAAAAAAAAAAAACATTAAAATGTAAAAATAGTTAAGTTTCCAAATATATTTAAATCTCGAAAACATACTGGGATCCATCGCAGTTATCTCTCCAGTCTTGTCGAAATCGCAGTCGAACTCGTGTTTCCCCATGGTCTGGTAGAACAAGTTCATGGCGTACGCTGAATGGGCTTCCACTGTATTGGGTAAGAAACAAGACCCACCTTTTATAATGGGCCTACAGTCCAAGCCAAGCCCACATACGTAGTCTATGTTCCTTTGTAAAGCCACCGTCTCTACACCGGACTTTGTGACGCACCAACGCTTCTCAGACGCTCCTCGAACCGGCGATCGCGGATTGTCCTCTGGATTCGATGTTCTAACCTGTATATTTCCAATACCAAATTCGTAAAAATCATACAGTTCCGAAAACAGAGCAATGTGGCGGCGATTACCGTTGGCCGGAGGATTCCGATTTCATAGATCGGTGTCAAATCGGATCGGAAGAGGCCGAAATTACGCTCGGACGTCGGTCCTGATTTGAGATTTTCGTTGAAGAGCGCGAATATGTACGTCTCGAAAGTCCGGTTGGGCATCAATGGCGTACCGGTACCGGAGTTTACCCGCGCCACCAGTTTCTTGTTAAACTCGGCTGCGGTGGCGACGTCAACACCGATCTGGCCTCTGTCCCCGTTCGACGGCCATCCGATTTCGCCCACCACGATCTCGACGTCTGAAAACCCTAGCCGATCCATAGCTGAATAGACGGAATCAAGCTGAGCATCGAACATGTTGGTGTACATAAGCTTCGAATGTTGGTCGAATAAGCCTGGATTAGGTCTAAACAGAGCGAAATCGAGCGTTTCGGCTGAGTAGCCGAAGAACGGGTAAGGATTCACAACGAACGGCGAAGCAATAGTCCGGAGGAAGCTGAGGAGAGGCTTGAGCACATGCGTGTTGTAGCCTTGTCGGAACTTAGCAGAAGACGGAGGGGTGGAATCAGATAGAATTCCTAAGGATTGCGGTGTCGAGATCTGGATGCGACGGTGGAGAGAGGCGGAGACGAGGGCGGTGTGAAGGGACTGCATCGCCGGGACTAGATTTCTGATGAGGAGGTGATTGGCGGTGGAGAGAACTTCGTTTCCGACGAGGATGCGGATGATGTTGGTTGATGGGAAGTGAGGTTGGATGTGATCGGAGATCCATTGTTGGGCGAAGGAGAGATTGGTGAGGTGTGGGATTTTGTCGTTGGGGACGGTGACGGTGACGGCAACTCCGGTGTGAGCGAAGCCTCGGAGAATTTGAGGATCTGCGTCGAAGAGGCGGATTCGGTTAATGACGGTGGAATGGAGGAGGAACTCAGCCACTTGACGCGGCGGAGGGAGATTGTTCGCCTGTGTGCCGTAGTTCACACCAATGCTCGCATTAGCTCCTGATCCTGACCCTAACCGTTGATCAACATATGATATGAAACTTTCTTAAATTTTTGAAAATCAATTCAGTGTAACAAATGCTACATATCTTTCCCTTTCAAATTTTGATTTTTTTTTAACGCTATTTGGCTCTTTTATACTAGAAACGGAGAAGGTGAGAAGAAAAAAAAACTTATTGGCAAATTTTGAAATAAAATATTTAAATTGATAAAATGGAAACTACCTGTGGAAAAGATGATAAGAGCTCCAACCATAGTAAACATACTAATACGAGATATAAACGAGGAACAGGAGAAGCATATTAGAATATAATTCATGGTTAAGGTTTTAAGAGTCAACAATCAGAATGGAGAAAAATGGATAATGTTCCAAGAGTTTGGTATTTATCAATGTTCACTAAAATATGCTTTGCTTTGTCTCTGGGAGATTGTCAGAGGTCGAAGCGAGTCAGTCATAGGCAGCAAATATAATTTACATTTTCTTTGTCGAGAGAGTTTTACAGTTATTTTTCTTTAAAAACTTGAAAAAGAAAAAAAAACATTTCTAGACTACTCTACATGCACAACCATTACAAAATTCTATTACAAACAAAACTAACATAGATGAAATCTAAATATTGTTAAAATAATGAAACAAATATTTTTCTCAGCAAACTTAAATACAATGATTATATTTTTGTTTCTTAGGCCATTGTAGGGGTAGGCAAAAAAACCATAACCGAAAAAACCAAATCATACCAAACCGAAAAAAGTGATATGGTTTGGTTATGATTAAACCTAAAAAACCATTTGGTTATTATTTTTTAAAAGTTTTGGTTTAGATTTGGTTTGGTTAAAAACCGTCAAACCGAATGGTTTTTATGGTTTCAAAACTAAAATTTAAATAATTTATATTTTTTTATTTTCTTAATTTAGTTTATGTCCATATTTTATTATTAGACTTAATTATCTTTATAATTTACTAAATCTTAAACTTATAAATTTAAATATAATATTTTTAAAAATATCTACGTATAAATATTTAAAATATAATATTTTCAAACTATGAATAGAAATATTTGTTTTTAAGTTTTTCGCTTTTATAGACTTAGTTTTATTGATGATTTAAATTTATTTTCTATGATTTGGATTTTATTCTTTTAACTTTTTATTTTGTTTCACTTATATCTATTATTACTATTCATATTCATAGTTTGAATAAAAAATTCAAAGTTTTTCGTAATAATATAATTCCGAAAAAACCGAAACCAAACCATACCAAACCGAACCAAGTTACATATGAATTTAAATTTTTATAAAACCGAAAAACCGAAAACCGAAAAAAACCGAACCATACCAAACCGAAATATATATGGTTTTTATATGGTTTGAATTTTTATAAAACCGATAAACTGTAAAACCGAAAAAAATAAACCGAAAACCGAAGTGCCCACCCCTAGGCCATTGCATTGACAAGAGAATCAAACCCTTTTTCAAGTTTTTCTATGACCAGTCTATTCTGTACCAAAAAAATATTGTAACGAAGAGAAAACCATGGTATTTACACGAAAAAACGGGCCTCAGATACATTCCCCTATATATTATTACTTACTAAAAAAGGCAAGTATAATTTACTAATAACATTTTTTACTAAAAAAGGCAAAAATCCGAGTTTCCCTTCTTTGTTTTCTCGTTGCCCTACCTCTGAAGTAATTCCAAACCTTCAGCTCCGGCTAGGTCCGAACCTGGTGAGACCCAGCTACAAACCACCGGGTCAAAAAGCGGGCCAACGTGTTAGGCCCAACCTTAGGGCCCGTACAAAACTCCTAAACTTCAGCACGTGTAAAATCAGATTGGTTCACCATACCACACGTGGATGCGGAGTATATACGGCGACGTTTGACAAGGAGCGTTTCGTAGCCGTTGGATTTCAAACGGGAACCGGCAAACCGTAGTTGTGAAACAATCTGATCCGTCCATCCCACCCGCCGGTGACTATAACCAGCCCCCAGAGATGAGACGACTCCGACGTTCTCCGGCACGAGGATCGGAGGAATCTATAGTGCGATCTACGGATCGCCTTCACCGGAGAAAACGAGCTTGCTAGCTTTTCCTCCGGCCAAGTTGCAGATCCCTTGGGAGAATCGAGAACGTACTCTCGCCCCAACGAGAAGAGCGACGGCGATAGCTCGGATCCGCCGGAGATCACAGGGTCGAACCCGCACCACGGGATAGCGACTGAGACATCTGCAGAGAATTTCTCAAATGATCGAATCTTAAGTCGTTTCGTGTGGGAGAAAAAACCAGGAGACGGTGGTTCGGGATCATTTTCGACGCAGTTCCAAACGTAGACGGAGGAATCGTCACACGCCGATATTATATGCTTCCCGTCTGCTGTAAAAGATGCCGATATTTGATTCCCGGCATTTCGAGATCCTAGAAGATACATTTCACACATTTCAGAATTTGCATAATTTTTTTTTGTTCGATTAATGATGTCTCTGCTTTAGAAGCATTACCTTTGTATTTATGGACAACGTTGCGACCGCTAATGATCCTGACCTGTGAATCTGCGGATGCCACCATGACTCTGCTTGGGTCGGTTGAATCAAACTGCGGAAGAAACTAGTTTAGTATCAAGAACAAAAATATTCGATCGTGGGTGACAAATTCGTATGATTTGAGAAAGAAAACTGCACCTGAAAGCCGATTATTCGTTTATTTGACGACTTCTTTTTGATATGCAGACATATATGACCATCGAGTTGAAGGCAGTGGCCTGAAGAAAGAATGTCAGAATTAAGGTTTCTAAGCAAATCTCACGTGTGTGCGTGTGTATTCATAGACTACTATGAGCATTACCTGATACATTGTAGAAGCGACATTCGCTCGTCAAAGTTCCAACAATCCCTGCTTGCCCGTCTGGGCGATAACAAACTGCGGTTACAATGCCTCTAGCGTCGGCCCAATCTACAACTTGGCACTGAGAAGTTGACCAGATACGAACTTTTCCATCTATGGAACCGCTGATGAAGTGATCATCATCAACCGGGTTGAACTGAACCGATGTAACTGCAAAATTGCAAAAACAATTAGAATGGCATTCTGATTGAATGATCGACTAACAAGGGAGGGAAAAAAAAAGCAATACAATACAATTATGTTGTACAGACGGAGAAGAACTTTTTACCATAGTTACTGTGAGAGAAGATTCCAAGACAATCCTCACGGCCAATCTGCCAAAGCCGAACGCTATTGTCTACTGAAGCTGACAACAGACGCTGCCACCATTATCACAGAATGAGCAACTCGGTCTAGTTTTTCTGTTCAAGATTACACATACAGGGACTGAATCTACGTTCTTGTGTTTTAGAGATCTCAAAACATAACCAAACATGCATTAAAAAAGGTGTCTAGCTAGTTTAAGAAAGGGACTCTCTAAGATTCCTGAAGCTAATTAAGACGAGAAGCCTTTTAGCAGGTCAACCTAGAGTTCGGTTCAAAGCATTAATGTAAAAACAAAGGGAAGTTGCAGAAAGCAAACTCACATTGTTCTTGGACCATGAGATGTCAAGGATATCACCACTGTGACCGAGAAACTCATGAACCGGTTTCTCAAGAACCCGGAAAATCTTTGGGGGAATAATAACACAAGCGGACTCTGTTGTCTTTCTCGGACTCATCAATGAGCCAGTAATGCCCTCCTTATCTACCGCAACAGGTCTCAGCTCAGAGAGATTGCTCACTTCAAAGTATATACAAGAGGGATCGATCTTGGGAACGTCATGTTCCTCGCATCTTTCGTCTTCAACGATGCTCCAAACCCGCAAAACCCCGTCTTCACCACCACTTGCAAGGTACCTGCCATCAGGACTAAATTTCATAGCGAGAATCGCACCCTCGTGAGCTTTTATTTCTTGACCCTTAAAGAGAGCAGAAAGCTCCTTGGCCTCTTTCTTATACTCTTTCACCTTTACTCTCTCGATCCTACTCCTGATATCCGCGACTTCACCAGCAGGATCTCCTGATTTCTCCTTATTACGCACTCTGTGCAGCCGGCTCAGCCACTTGTCCTTAACCCTCTTCATGATTCCGCCTACATCCCGTTGTTCTGCAGAGGAAACCATCGAGTTTGGCGACTTAGGTTCAATGGCTTCGCCGTTTTCCTTCACAAGCCTATCTGTTGAACCCGATGCAGATGATCCAGAACAAAGGCTAGAGCTAATATCATCATCAAAACCCAAATTCCTCAAAACCATTCCACTACTTAAATTCCCAACATCTACTTCTTCCTCTTTACACAAACTCTCCTTCACGATCCTATCTACATTCTCCCTTGGGCTAAACACAGAAGAATCACAACGACAAGAGCTAAACTCATCGTCGGATTTCGAACTCATCAAAACCGCTGCTTCACTAACCGAGCTTGAGAAACGATCCACATTGCCTGATTTAAGTGGCTCTTCGTGATGAGTTTGGCTCACACTTAACCCCATCCAGCTCAAGAACTTCTCTCGGCGCTCATCGGCGTTTCCTGGGCTTTTGATCCAAACATCGTACTGGAAATCGCCAGAGATGGACGATGGAGTTGCATCGTACTCGACTGCACTGGAACAGGATGCGATTTCTTCGTGTGCATCGAAAAACCGAGATTCTTCGTCTTCGATCAGGGATTCCATTTCTCCTCTCAATTGGATTCTTAAAGCTGCCTGGAGAGAAAGCAACCGAGAAATTTTTTTTATCTGAGAAAGTAAATGAAGACCAAGTTGCAGAAGAAGAAGAGAAATTAGTAAAATAATCAGAGGAAGAAGAAAACATTGATAAATGGAAAACATATGCAGTTTTTTTTTATCAAAAAGAAAAAGAAAAATACATAAATACCTAGAATCAATCGAACAACATAGATCCCGATCAAATGTAAAGAATCGAGAAGTAAAATCAAAAACAAAAATAAAGGAAATCTGGATCGAAAACCGAGTTCCAATTCCAAGCCATTAAAGCATAAACCTAACACTTTGGAAGAATCGAATCATAAGAAATCAAAAACTAAAAAAATCATATGAATCCAGAACGAAAGGACACGACATGCAGATCTCGTTAAGGAGGATAATTTTAAAATCGACGAAAAAAGGTTTTTTTTTATAATTTCTTACATGTGGGGAATTATTTGCTCCGTTCTACGAGGTTTATTCGATGCTGGGAAGCTCAAGAAACGAAGACAGCGAAGAAGAAGAAGAGCCCATGAGACATCTAGAAGTTCTTTTCACTCTCTCTTTCTCTGGTTTTTCGGATTTTGGAATAAACAAAACAAGTTTGATTTTGATTTTTGGTTTTTTCTTATTTGTCAGACAAAAAGGAAAAAATAAAAAGAAGCGTAAGATTGATGAAGGAAATGAGAGAGAATCTGTGGCACAGACGAAGAAGGAAATTAATTTTAAGTTTGGAAGATTGTCCGAATCTGATTTGGAAGGACATTAATTTCACATATTAATATGTGCGGTCACATTAATAATATTATCGCTTTCTAATTTTATCCACCCTACCGTCATTTTAATTATTTTATTTGATTTTTTTTTCTACTCTACCCTTCTTCTTTTTTTTCAGGCAAAATCATTTTTTTTTTCCCAATACAAATTAAAGCATTGTTTTTGTCACCTCCCAATATACAGATAGACGAAAATGTGGAATAATATAAGAATATTACCATAACAGGGTATTAATCTAGTCAAACCATAAACAAAAATCATCCAAATTAATATAACCTTTATAAAAGTATTATCCAATGATCCAAGAGAGACAATGATGATGAGATTGTTTTATGGGACATTTTGTAGTGGTATAACATAAGAATATATACTATATAACAGTCAATATCTAAGTAAGTTTATTTACATACTTAAACTGAAATGATGAGATTATCTTATGGGTCTAATTAAAAAAAAATCAATTTCCGGTAGACGTGTCTTTATCTTGACTTTTGCAAAATTCACAGAAGGAATGTAGATTTTGGATATTAAAAGTTTTTAAAGTTTGACTTATTTTGTTTCCTTATTTTGGATATCATTAAAATATTACACTAGTTAATAATATAAACAGCATCTTTTACTGAATCTAAATTCCATAAATTACATGTTTTTGGAAGCGATATTCTTCACTCATAACATTAAATCCTAGATTCGTAACAATTTGTAGAAAGTGGCTAAAATGTTTTATAAACCACACTGCTGCACTAGCTAGAAAAAATAAATTAAATTAAATTACTAAACTGTAAAAAGATTTAAAAAAACTATATAATTAATCATATTTTATTTCCGTGTGAAAAACGCGCTCGCCTTCACCCAGCAGGCAGCAGCCCAGCACTGGTGTGGATCGCACAAGACTTCCCCACCTCAACACTTTCATTGGACCTTTTTCGCATCTATCCATCTCTATCTTGAGCTATTATTTTCATCAGTGTTGTTGCCAGCAGATTTCTTCATTAAAACTATATATTAGTTGTTTTTATTATTTTAAAACGTAAAAAACTCAGTTTTTGTTAATGATTATATGAGGGTATCCTGACAACTTAGAGTTGCGGTATTTTTCATACGATCGACATGTTTTAATACCCCAATATACAAGATTATGTTTTATAGATAATTCAATCTGTTGTATACATTAACACGTGGGACTGCTTTCACGTGTAGCATACGTGACATGGGCTTATATAATATGAGGCAGTAAACATTTTTTTTATCTGCATGCTACTAAATCATTAACATTTTCAAATAATTTTATTAAATAAAAATTATATGATTAAACCAAACATATTCCTATTACAAATAATGGATCTTATCCATCATATTTTGAACTATAGACAACTAAAGATACATTGCTACTCGCTACAGTAGAGTATATATATATATATATATATATATATTGTTCGGTGTAAATTACATATATTAATTCATATCCTCTATATATACTTCAAAAAAAGAAACTAGAGAGTGAAAGTGAAAAGGTTCACGTATGATGATGCCAAAGTTAAATAAAAGTGAAACTTTGAATAAGCAAACTCTCAAATAGAGAGTAAAGAGGAATTTGCTGATATCCGACATGTATCATGTCTGATGCCAGTCTTAAATCAAAGTTAAACACTAACATTCGGCATTACAAGTATATAAATTCAAAAATATTATAAAATTAGTAGGTAATACATGTTTCGTGCAAAATTTTATATATATTATTATTTATTTTTATATATTATTATTTATGGATATAGTCACAAAACATGTATGCAATATAAACTATTCAAACTAATTTTTGGGAAAACAATTCTTAAAAAAACAAATGTTCACCAGTTTTTTTTAAATATGAAACTAAAATTATAATTAATGATATTATTTAATATTTTGATGTATTTATTTGAAGGTAATTGCTTTTAGTAAACTATATAAATAAATCTGATAAATGTACTAAAATAAATAAACAAATAGATATCATAAAACCAAAAACTATCATACTGGAATTTCCAATAAATATATATACAAACTAATTAGTTTTAAAGAAATATTTCTTTTAAAGTTTAGATAATATTATAATATTTATGGATATTTGATATCATAAAACTTAAAGTGTAAAAAAAAAAAATTAAAGTTAAACAATGAATGAGGCGGTGATGTGTTACAATTTTAAACAACTTTGTGATGATATGATACTATGAGAGCATAAGAAGAGAGATTATTTTTGTTTATCAAATCAATTAAAAAATAGGTTAAAATTAAACAGTGAATAAAACTATGTGTGGTAATTTTTAGACAATTTTATGATAGTATGACATCATACAAAAAAAGGCTATTTTACTTTATATATATAGATTATTATACCACATTACCACTAATATATGCTTTCCTTTTGTCTATGATTAGTGAAAACTATAACTAATCATTTAGTTATTACAAAGTTACAAGGTGAATAATTTGTTTTTATACATTAACATCTAAGGATTAAAATTGGATTTTTGAAACTATTTACGAGTATTTATTTTCCAAAAAAAGAAGAAAAGATTGTGTTTTTTAGTGACTAAATAGGTACTGTCAGCATAACATCGAAGGTTTTATATGAAAAGTAAACATGGTGGGGTTAGGTGCTTCGTGCTTGCATATACTCTTTATTTATTATGCGTTTTTTCCTTAGTTAATTATCATGAACAAATTACGGAGAATCTAATCAAACTATGCCAAACAGAAACTATTAAACAAGCTACATGTATATGTTACTCCTATAAAAGAGTTTATTTACGTCCATCTTTCATGGGTTGTTTAACTATTAAGTAACGTTTGAAACTGTTTTAAACTTCAAAATATAGTTTTTTTTTTAACTGACAATATTTTATTTTTAAGAAAAAACTGACAATATTTTGATTAATTTTTAGTTAATTATATAAATAACATCTTTTTGAGGTTAATAATCCACAAAATGTTACGAAAAAAAAATCGTTGTGGTAATTACATGCGTATTTTTAACAAATCACAACTTCAAAATATAGTCTTCGAAAGGATTTTTAATCTTTCATATTTAACGCAAATGCAAAAAAGTACCGTACTGGCTCTATAGTACTACAGCTCACTGGAAAATAGGAAATACTACTTGAACTGATTTTTTTTTTTTTGTTAGTATATTATTTATTTTAAAAGAAGCTTTTATATTTATTAATTTATGGTTGCGCGTGTGTGTGGCTATTTTACATATCAGGTAAGAGACAAATATGAACATTAGGAGCGAAACAGAACAAATTATATGCTCATAAGATTACTCCAGTTTTACTACTATTTTAGTAAAATTAGTTTTTGTCTCCGTTTGAGCCCGACATAACTGCTCCTGGTTTTTTCTTTTTTCTTAAAATATTCGTTCGTTTTGTTTCTTCCGGTAACTAAGGTAATTAAAACGACAAAATTATTATTACTAGCAATTTATAGAGTCATATCCTAATAGGTAACAAATGATCGTCATTCGTCGATCGTTTACTTCGTTAGCAATAACATCTTAAAATGCATTTTCATCGAGCTTCTGGTTCTATTGGAACAACTAAAAACCACAAACTTTGTAAGTTAAGTTTTGCCACCAACTCAATAATATATATAAGTAAAAGGTAATACAGGATTTTATACTTAAATTTTAAACATACTCAGTAATACAAATGCTTGAAAATGTTGATAAAGGATTTTTTTTTTTTTTGGAAAAAAACAATTTTACCACCAAACCGTTTCTACAAATAAACCACTAGAGTTTGAATATTAGTAAATCTGTCTTTATCTATCTTTATTAGTATACTAGGTGATAATCCGCACCCTACGCGAGGTGAGAAATTTATATTTTTTCGGGTAAGTGAATTTGAATTTAAAATATAATAATTTCTAATTATTTTAATATCAAATTTTCATTAAATTCTTATTAATCAACGGGATTAATAAAATAATATTTAGTTTTGTTTAAGTGAAGTTGAATTTATTTATTATTATGTTTTTTATAATTGAAAAATTAAACTATAGTAAAATATTTTAATTCAGTTTCTTATAACATAAATTGTCATGTTGAAAATATAGTAGGAAAAAGTTTAAATTTGTATGATATTAAAACAATTAGAAAGATAAATGAAGAGATATCATAAATAAATTATGGAAACAATATCTGAAATAAATAATAATATAATTTTAAAATTTTTTAAAGAAAATTCGGATTATACTCAATAACTTGGTGGGTAAGTCTTATTAATGGTGTCATTTATTTTGGTGCTTTTTAAAGAAAATTCGGATTATACTCAATAACTTGATGGGCAAACCATATATCAGTTTTTCTTTATTTGTTAAAACATCTTATATATAATCTTTGCAATTAATTCAAACTTTAAAATTTATTGTGGTTTCTTTGATTAAAGGTTTGATATGTTTAACCTATATAGTAATCTACATCTTTAACCGATATTTTTTGGATTAAATTTAATTTAAGTAATTTTAATATATAAAATGTCTTTGTGAAAGTGGTTGGGTGCTTATTATGTTGTCTTCGATGTCTCAAGTTCGATTCCCTCAAAAATGAATTTAGTATTTTTTTAATAATAATTTTATTACTTTAATTAATTTCATTAAATGATATGTGATAATGAATGTGGTCCTGACACATCAGCAAAATAGCACCATTGTAAATAAAATGGTTTGTGAAAAGGGGATATTCAAACGCTGACTATAAAACAATAAATTTCTAAACGAATTCAGAAGTTCGTTATCTATTGTACGTATATACCGCAAAACATATCAAAACTTAGCTGTAACCTTAGATTTTAAGAAAAAGGTTTTTAAAATTAGATATGTATAGGACCACAATAATGTTATGATACTTTATGAAAAGAGGTTCCCAATGAAAATCATCTGGCTAACTCAAGTTTTTGTTTCTAGCCTTAAAAGTCAAAACCACTGTCAATTGTGTAAAGTATTAGTGAAAAATATGTTAAACTTATTCTAAGTTTCCTATCTATTTGGCCGAAACGCATTAAGCAATGTCTACATTTCAAAGACAATCATACTGCTTTTTGGAATATGATTACACAACCGACGTTGGCGATTTAATTCAAAGACCAATTCGTATAAGTATGTTTGATCAACGGTTTAAAAAATTTGTTTAAAGAAGAGAATAGTAAACGTCGGTAAACAAATGGGACCAACTGCCAACCGTGGACACATTAGTGTCATCATTTAAACTTAAATCAACGACAATTACACACCTACTAAAAAAAGAGAGAGAGATGTAAAAGCAAAATGAAATTTGAAAAAAAACAGTCAGTTTAATTATTCAGTAATGCGAGAACCATTCTACAAGAACAACTAAAAAATAATGTGGATTAATCGAATTAGTAGTTAGTTGATCATCCATCGATCGATCAATAGCAACTAACGATTTTTAAATAAAAATTAGAACACTAACTATTTCTGTCGTTTTACTGAGTATATATATCGACTCGTATATACGTTTAAGGTTTTGTCCAATATTTTGGATCGGTGAGACCTACAAAAAAGTGGTGTAGTATGATGTAATTAGAGCTTTTTCTTTACTAAAGAATTGGAAATGATGATTCCAATTAGATACCTAAAACGTAGGGACAAGAGGGGAGACACTGATTAGCGATTATAACCCTAATTAAAAGACATCCCGACATTAATTATTTAATACTCCCTCTGTTTCACAAAGAATATCATTCTGACATTTTTCACACAAATTAAGAAAAACTTATAAATTTCTTTTCTGCCATTTATTAATACACTAAATCAGTTTCTCTTTCTAATTAATAGATTAAAATAATAGGGATAAAACTGAGATTTAGTTTAAAAAATTGCATTGAAAACATAAAATGACACTCTTTGTGAAACAAAAATCAAGAGTCAAAATAACACTGTTTGTGAAACGGAGAGAGTAGTAAAAGTCGCACGGATAGACATTGTTTTCAAAGCGATAATGATATTTGTCTTTCTAATAAGGAAACAAGAGAAATAATGATGTCGGTAATAGTTGGTTAATTCTGATCACCAAAGCCCTAACAACAATTTCTGTTTTACTTTATTTACTTTATAATTTAAAACTAACAATTGTTGGCTTGTCTTCACTTCTGTGGTTGAACAGTTGACTCGAGATAAAGAACAAAATGTTCAACTTTTGTATTGATTATTATCGTTAAAGTAATTGAATTCATCCATTGCAAAGGAAATGAATGTGTAAAAAGGAGGGAAACACTAGAAATGAAGAATTAACTAATCAGGGACCAAAACTGAAGTATAATGATAGAATTTGGAGGAAATCTTACTATTAGAATAGTTTCTCTCATCTTTATTCATTAGCCAATAGGCTTATTTATACAAAGTCTTAACTTGCATAGCAAGCTGTTTACATATTTAATAATAGTAAATCTTCCTATTTAACAATAAGGGAATATACACAAATGTTAACTTTCCTAATAACAATAAGGAAATATGTTCACGTCGATCTCGTCATCCCGAGATCTCCTAATATATAATTTTATTAGAATGTTATCGCACTTAGTGTATTTATAAAAACAGAAATTTAATGTATTTTTTTTTATTTTTTTGCTTTGATCAAAAGACATGTATTTACTCATGCCATCAGGTGGATTAGAGAAAGAGTGGCGTCAATCACGTGAGGACAATATCAATTGAAACTCGGCAAATAGCCTTTAGATATTATTTGAACCAAAAAAAAAAAAAGTCTTTTGATAACAAGCGCCTTTAATTGTTTACCATCAATTGCGTTGAGAAGAAACTTGAAAGATTGTTTCTGGTTGAATAATGAAATTTTGGAATAGTCTCTAAAGAGCAAAAATTAGACAGAACGCGAAGTTATTAGTTTAGTTTGAAAACTTCTGAAAAAAATGAGTTTTTTTTTTCCTAGTTGTCTGTCTCTAAAAATATTTGTACGATCCATCAAAAAAATGAATAAATTTGTTGGAGAATATAAAAAATGAAAAATGTAAGTGTGGGGCCCCAAAAAGGAGGTTGGATACCTTGTTGATCTGCAGAAATCAGAAAGGAAAGGGTTTTGATGCTAACTCTCAAAGTCTTTGAAGGTACACTGTCACTCTTTAGTCTTAGCTCTTAGCTAGGTGTTTGGACCATTCTATACTTCTCTCCTTTCATTATTTCTTCTCTGTTTTCTTGTGGTCCTTTCTCTTCTCTTCCTACCAACATTTACAAATACAACAAAACCCTTCACATTGATTACTAAAACTATATTGCTTCGTTTTATCTATGCTTTCAAGTTTCTCTATATTAACTCCACCAGGTGATGAGTTTCTGAAATATGACTTATGTATTATCAGTGTCGTGCCTAGTAGACTCATAGAGGCTTAAGGCAATTTTACAAAATGTGGTCTTTGTTACCACTCCAAATATATTCTAGACTAATGACTAACCCTAATTTTGAAATAATTGTGGCCCTTCAGTTTCTCATTTTTTGGTGTAGCCCAAGGCAATTGCCTAATTTTCCAACACATTGTCACGGCTCTGTGTATTATGTTTTGTATTGGCTGCTTTGTTGAGAACAGAAACGAGAGAACGATATATATTTTAAAGCGAGTGTTTAGCTTCTTTTTATCAGTTGATACGAATGAAGACATCAAATATTTTATTCACTAATATTGGACAGGTTTGTATTAAGTTTTACATTCATGATTTAATTAATTTGTGAGCACTATTTTAGTTGATCAGCTGATGTATCAATCCATGGTTCGTTCATGTCTTCATCTCGGAAAAAATATCCCATTGAGTCAAACCACTTTAACTCATGTAAGAAAATGAGATGTAATAACACCATGGGGAAACGAAAGAAAGAAACAAAGCAAGGAGAGTCACCGAGGGATAAACCATGGGGAAACGAAAGTAACATCAAAGATCACATATGCAAGAAAGGAGACAAATCAAGACGGGAGAAACCAGTGAGCATCCTTGAGGTTTAAGCTGGAGAGACTGGGGAAGTCTTTGATGGTCTTTGTTGCAAGATTGTAGACACAGATGTGGAGGCATGATCGTTTCTTCTGACGGATACGATCACCACGCGTGAAATAGATGGAGTTTGGCTCAATACCAAGGGTATGGTCAGCAGGCACGGTGATACCCAAATCCAGAAACAGGGCCTCATCACCGAGAGAATCAAGCTCAACGAGCCTTGTATTGTAGGTATTAGGGTCTAGGTCTTTAGCATCCCTCCTGTACACGCGGAACATCATATGCCTTGTAGAATCTACTACCTCAATGTAATCTGTGCAACGGACAAACAAAACCTCTCCCGATGTTGTAACAGCAATGTTACCGGTAGATGAGATGACCTTAGTTGCTGTCATTCTTTTGATTTCATCTTCACTCTCATCTGGCATCCACATTGGATGCCTGTGGTTCACGGACACATCCTTGATACAACCATCTTCTCCAGACAAATCCAGGTGTCGAATGTACTCACGGAACGTAAAGAAGTAAAGACTGTAACCTTTGAGTACCATATCTGTTAGGCCTTGTAACTCCCTGCGAACACCTTCCCGTGTTTGAATCTCGCGATAATGATGATCCCCTTTCTTGCAATACCCTAAATATCCGTTCTGGTCAAATTGCCACACAACAACGTAGTCTCCTCCACTCTTGTCGTCGTCTACCCACAAGAGACCTCTCAGATCATCGGCAGTTGTTTGAAACCCACTAGAGAAATCCGTACAATCATCGAATATAGTGCTGAATCTATTGTCCCCTAATTGCTTAATCTTTGCAAAGCCACCCTGAATTGACTCTATAGGTGGAAGATGGATCCTATCCTCACTAAACACATCTATAATATAGAGATTCGATCCAGAATCTACCACAAGGAACCACTTACCCGAGTTTCCAAGGAATCGATACCCTGAAAAGTCTCTCTTCGTCTCGTAGACCCTATCTTCCTCTGGGCTGTACACACGAAAACCACCCTCTTCTCGAGACAGCATCAGCAATGGAGATCCGATTTTTGGC